>CALYLW010000979.1:0-252087 GCA_944989445.1 Ampullaceana balthica
TAAGTAAAGATTAAATTTGTACCTTTGTTTATGACAAAGGCTATAAGTGCTCTTGTAAGTAAAGATTAAATTTGTACCTTTGTTTATGACAAAGGCTATAAGTGCTCTTGTAAGTAAAGATTAAATTTGTACCTTTGTTTACGACAAAGGCTATAAGTGCTCTTGTAAGTAAAGATTAAATTTGTACCTTTGTTTATGACAAAGGCTATAAGTGCTCTTGTAAGTAAAGATTAAATTTGTACCTTTGTTTATGACAAAGGCTATAAGTGCTCTTGTAAGTAAAGAATAAATTAGCACCTTGTAAATTATCATCAATTGAAATTATTCATAACCAAAGACATATCAAGTGTTATAAATTTAATGCTACAACCTATGCCAATACACCAGTTTTGGTTATTTTCCCTATTGATATTGTGTTTTTGTTCCCTCAGCTGGTATTTGAGATTGTGACTCCAACAGTTGTATTTAAGTATGCAGAAGACAACTCTGGCCCAGGCGCAGTTGTGGCCCCTTACTCTGGTGTTAAACTGGAAGATCTCAATGAAGATAAAGATGCAGTTTATTTTGATGCTCTCAACACATGGGTAAGTTGTGCTGTGTCTTTTCCTATTTGATTTTTAAATCCCCTCTGGGCTCTAGCTCCAACAGTTCTAAGCTTGCTGTAGTCTGCTATGCTGACTCAAATTTTTCTTGGCAATAAGGATACCATACCTATTAGATACAGGACAAGTGGACAGCAATAATCTTTGGAGACTGCTAATTAATACTGGCAGCTGGGCATTGAAGTCAATAGTGCGCTCGCCTCACAAGCTGAAGTCGTCGGATCTGGCCCACGTTAAGCTACTATGAAATATTGATATATGACTATTGCAAAAAAATCCAACGTTGACTTGGAGAGGTGATGGGTGCTGCCAGGTCTACCAAGAGAAAGTTCTAATGGAAACATTAGAACCCCCTACAACCACACTGTCATGAAAAAAAAATATTAATACCAAAGTTGATTTAACAGTTATTTGACACCTCTTATTGATGCTTGCACTTTAACATATGGGCTGGCCATCAACAGAGGCTGTCTCCCTGTCATTTTCATGAAAAACATGAAAAAATGTATCTAACTTTAAAAGAATATCCAATCAGAGGAAAGGTTTCATATTTTGGAAGTACCTTTCAGACTTAGTGAAATTAGGAATGTTCTTCAAATGTGTCTCAGAGGGAAAGATAATCAGTCTTGTCATTAAATTGAAAATAAATAAGAATATTTTTTAGTATCTCTAATCTCTGCTACTTGATAGTATGACATGCACAGCAGACATGTTAAAGCATGTCCGCCTGCACTGTTTATACAAGCTACTTGGCATACGTTGGCTGGACAAAGTCTTTGATACAGAAGTCCTATGTGTGGGAAAGTCTACCTGGCACAAAAAGGACAAGACACCTGCTTACTAGTTTTTTTATATAGACTTGGTCATATTCGGGTGCAAAGGTGAAATAATACTTTGAGCTGATTATCGTAGTCAAATCTTTTTAGTATAATGTTATTTTATTTTTTAGTGGCCTTAAATAATAATGTTGATATGTTCACTTCCTGAAGTTGTTGACATAATGTTTACACAACCAACAACTCTAAGTTTGAACTTAGAATTCAAACCTGACAACCATCTGTGTTGTTTCAATTGTATGAATCCTTGCCTTTCAGTTGGCTGAAGCCCTTCAGGTGGCCAACCCAAATGTCCCCATCGACCTGGTGGAGGTGGACAAAGAAGGTGTCTGTATCAGATATTCTCCCCTTGAAACTGCTCAAGGTAAATGTTTAAGCTGATATTTGTATGTATTAAAACTTTGTCAAGGAAATAGTCATTGAAGTGTTGTGCAACAATCTCCATCAGGGGCGGATTAAGACTGCACGGGGCCCCTGGCTGCAATTCAAACTGGGGCCCTATCCAGCCAGTGTACCTTTAGATAAAATGATTGCTAGCAGCTAATATAAGACTGTAACTTGTAAATATTCATCCAAAATGATTATTCATGAAAAAACCGAATTCGAAGAAATAACTTTTTGCCGGTATCCAAAAATTGAGTGTAAAAGACAATTTATAAAATTAAAAAACACATGTAAAAAAAAATTTCACACCCCACCCGGGGATCGAACCCGCCACCGCTTGCACCACAAACCTTAGTACTTCACATTCGGCCACGAGAGCTCATTTAGGGTTGTCAATTTAAAATATATATATAATATTCTTTAATAATTTCTGTTATTGAGCCTATCAAATCAAGTTTTTTGACTGCTAAGACTATCGTGTGGGAAAAGAGATCATTTTAATAGATGAGATTTTATTAATTTATCATATTTTCAGCAATTCATGTATACATTTGTCCACATTTATTATAAAATATGCTAAGTTTGGGGGCCCTAAATCATCGGGGGCCCCTGGCTTTAGCCCGTTCAGCTTAATCCGCCATAGATCTCCATACATTATGATATCCTTTGTTTCCAGTGAAAGGTACAACAAAGGAGGAGATAGAGCAGTTTGTTGACTCTCTCAAATCCAATCTTGTGAGTTGATCATGTGATTTTTAATGAAGAAAAATAAAAGATATATGAAGACTGAAAATATTGTGTTTGTAACTATTACTTCCTTATCATACAAATGATTTAGTTTTTACAAATCCATTTGTTTTAGAATAGTTATCAGATTTCTTTTCCAATGCGCTATGAAACTATAATTCAAATAAATATCTCATAAGAGCAGTGATAGAAATGAAGTAATTTATAATTAGGTTTTCATGAAAATGTGCTGATGTACAAATCGACTTATTTTCTTATCACTAATTGAATGTTTTATAATTTTGAAAGAGTGTTTTAAATGCTACAACTGTACAAAGAAGAAAGTTCCAAAATATTGTTTCCAACCATAAGAACCTGCGGCTTGTCGACCTGGATTCTTGGGCAGGACTGGGGGCTGTCAGGTAAATGAACCACATCTCATTATAACCACATCTCATTATAACCACATCTCATTATAACCACATCTCATCATAACCGCATCTCATTATAACCGCATCTCATTATAACCACATCTCATAACCACATCTCTTTATAACCACATCTCATTATAACCACATCTCGTTATAACCACATCTCATTATAACCACATCTCTTAATAACCGCATCTTATTATAACCGCATCTCATTATAACCACATCTCATTATAACCGCATCTCTTTATAACCGCATCTCATTATAACCGCATCTCATTATAACCACATCTCATTATAACCACATGTCATTATAACAACATCTCATTATAACAACATCTCATTATAAACACATCTCATTATAACCACATCTCATTATAACCGCATCTCTTTATAATTGCATCTCATTATAACCACATCTCTTTATAACCGCATCTCATTATAACCGCATCTCATTATAACCACATCTCATTATAACCACATCTCATTATAACCGCATCTCATTATAACCGCATCTCTTTATAACCGCATCTCATTATAACCACATCTCATAACCGCATCTCTTTATAACCACATCTCATAACCACATCTCATTATAACATGTCATTATGACCATCACCCAGTTAATAACATGTCTTCAGTCCACCATTTGGTATTTTAGTCTTTCTGTCGATAGTGATAATTTCATTGTAAACATTGAACATTCTAGACTGTTGCTGTTAAGAGCTGTAAATAATCCCTCTACAATTACAATAGTGATGGCGAACCTTTTTGTGCCCAATATTTAAACAAAACCCAATTATTTATAGCAAGGTGCCAACACTCCAATGAAACCCGGAAATTGGGGTTTGGCTTAGCTGGTTTGATTAAAGAAGTAATATTTTAGTCGCGTGCCGGCTGATGAGGCTCTGAGTGTCGACTATGGCATGCGTGCCATGGGTTTGCCATCATTGTTCTACAATGATCTAACTCGGTGTTTCCCATCAACAGCTACATCCCAGAGGCCTATGTGTATAAATTAGGAGACTTGACAGATAAAGAAAAAATTGAAATCAACAATTTGAACTCTGAGCTTGTCCATAAGCTCAAGGCGCAAGACACTGCTTTTTCAACTGGTCAGTAGAACATCTTATTTAGAGATATCCAAGAATATTTTCAGCAACCACTCATTTAGTCTAAAGTTTGGGGGAAATTAAATTGTGTTTGGATATATTGTAGTTTATTGGTTTAATTTTATTTATGTGACGACGAAAGTAAAAAAAATGGTACACAATATTTCTTTGTTCTTGCTCTTATTTCTTTTTTTTTAAATGTTAACTTTAGTCCCCTTGGATTGCTACTTCTGTGTCTAACTTTAGTCCCCTTGGATTGCTACTTCTGTGTCTAACTTTAGTCCCCTTGGATTGCTACTTCTGTGTCTAACTTTTCCCGACAAAAGGGAATTAACTTCCTTTAGCCGTTCATTCCATTAGAAAAATATTTTTTTCTTTAAAATCTTGATTTATCTTAAAAATAAAAAGATAATAAAATTAAGAAATGGATTATATTTAGTAATATTGCATTCATAGAGAAAAAGTAATGAATATAGACCGATAATGCGATTTTGGCACCCAACCTTATAGATGTTTCAAACTAAATCGCCATATATTTAAGGTGAAATAAGATAACTTCAGTTTTTTTTTAAATTGAGTAACGCAACGTCGACATAAGTCTTGAGGAAAGTGAGATTTCAAGGCTATTTTTTATTTTATCTAAAAATGTGAGAGTGCGTCACTATAGGCCAGGATGCATTTGGACCCATCCG
Source organism: Ampullaceana balthica (assembly GCA_944989445.1). Taxonomy (NCBI): domain Eukaryota; kingdom Metazoa; phylum Mollusca; class Gastropoda; family Lymnaeidae; genus Ampullaceana; species Ampullaceana balthica. Next base: position 4,784 of record CALYLW010000979.1, read on the forward strand.
TAGGACACCCCCAATGACCCCTTTAGTTGCATCAGGGGGGAATGAGTTAATGTATCATTGCTTGTAAAGATTGTGTTTTGTTGTGCAGGTCATAACTCTGAGGGTATTGTGTGTGTGAGGTTTGGCCTCATTACATCAGACACAGATGTTGGTGAGTTGGTCTCTCTGGTCTACAGTACAGGGAAAGAAGTGGAGGAGAGCTCTAAGGTGACTAAAGGCTTTATTCTCATATCTCAGTGCCAGGTGGCATCTTGATACTTAGATTAACCTGTTACTCATTCTATTTTTGACTGGATCATGTTTGCACAATCACACATGATGATGATCATGTTTGCACAATCACACATGATGATGATCATGTTTGCACAATCACACATGATGATGATCATGTTGGCACAATCACACATGATGATGATCATGTTGGCACAATCACACATGATGATGATCATGTTTGCACAATCACACATGATGATGATCATGTTTGCACAATCACACATGATGATGATCATGTTTGCACAATCACACATGATGATCATGTTTGCACAATCACACATGATGATGATCATGTTTGCACAATCACACATGATGATGATCATGTTGGCACAATCACACATGATGATGATCATGTTTGCACAATCACACATGATGATGATCATGTTTGCACAATCACACATGATGATCATGTTTGCACAATCACACATGATGATGATCATGTTTGCACAATCAGACATGATGATGATCATGTTTACACAATCACACATGATGATGTTTTCAAATCTCATTCAAACAACAAGAGTTCAAAAGACGTAACTAACTTCAATGTATTTGTCAGCTTAAAAATATCTTGTTTCATTATTGATTCTTATGAGACTACAAATAGCTTGATGTGACTTATTATACACTGTGCTACTAGGAGAGAAATACTTCCACAAAACAATATTTTTAACACTAGGCCAAGGTCTTCATTTAAACTTAATGGATTAAAGTAATTATTTTACTTAATTTACAAACGTTTGGCATGTATTTCATTTCCTTGTGTCTAATATAAAAAGTAACTTGGTAAGTTGTTACAAATGTTGTCCATATTTCAGTGGCCTGAGCCTATTTCAGAAATGATTGTGAAAGTTTTGATCAATGTCTACATTTCAGTTCCTAGAGTCCATGTCAGAGATGATTAGGAAAGGGATAGCAGAGGCCAACAAAGAATTGGAGAAAGAAAACACAGAAAAGTTAATGCATGAGGTTAGTTTGCATGCAGACTGTATGGCAATTAAGTCAATTACAAAGTAGAACTGTTTAACAATAAGAAATACGATGTTTAGTTGTTATATAAACATTAGTTAGTCTTTTTTGTGTGTGTGTATACTTACCTTGAGATTTCCATCATTAACACTTGAGTTGTTTTTTTTTGTGATCTAGGGAGTCTTGCGTCAAGTGCCTGTGGTCAGCTCATTATTAAATTGGTGGTCGCCAGCCAAAGAACAAGTGAAAGGCAGGGCATTTAATCTGACATCGGGTTAGTACCACGTTTAGGTTATTTTAATATGGTAGACTGTTAATGAGTAGGGTCAAATTTGAAGATCATTCAAATATCCAGAATTGCCAGAGTAGTCCATGATTGATACCATTGTCTTACAGGGAATCGATGCCTCTGTTCAGATCACTCATTTTCTCTTATCTCTTAATTCAAACTGTTTGGATTATTCAAACTAGAGGTCTTATGTCAATTTAATGTAATGACTTAAATCAGTCTGGTATTTGAAGTGATATTCAAGTGATCACAATTAAAACTTTATTTATTTTTATGTAGGAAAAATCATCCCCACCACAGATACGTACAAATATCACATGCAGATCCAAGAAGATGGGAGCACAGTAGCTGTGCCTGGGTCTCCCAGGGGAAACGGTACGGTCCAGGCCACACCGCCTCATTCACCCACAGAGTCCATTAAAACAGCGGGAGAAGTGAAGGCCCAGCTGGCAAGTCAGTCTGCTGCAGCAGCCGCCGCCTCCTCCCCAACACCACCACCTGTGCCAGCAGCACAGCCACAACAGCAGAACAGTGGAGCATCCACCGTTCTACCTGACGTTGTATCTACAAAATCTACTGTTGGGTGAGTCTCAACGATTTCGTGACTGAAGAAATGAAATCTTAAATCCAGTGGCTAACTTCTGTTTTACATCAACCCAATTAATTATATTGCACTATGCTGAAAATTTTAACTTTGTGACTCATGTTTTGAATTTTTTATGTGACTTAATACAGTGGGGCCCGCTTAAGTCGACGGCCTCGGGGTATGAAAAATGGCGCCGAGATAACCGATCAACGTGTTAAACGAAAACCAATATGGCACCAAAATATTAACATGCGCTTGAAATTTCTTTATAATTATATACATGATGTGCGTTAATTAGTGATGGGACGATTAATCGTAATCGTATCAAAATATCGGGACCCTAATATTTCTTCACTCTTTCCTAAGGTTAAGACCGATCGTTTTTAAGGACCATTTAAATATAACCCAGTGTTCCCGCTCAGTCGGGAATTCTTCAAATAATTTTCCCGGTTGAAAGTCGGGAAAAGTTATGACTAGTCGGGAAATAGTCAGGAAATATAATATATATATATATATATATATATATTTTTTTTTGCCGAAGTAAATAACTTTGATTACGTCTCTGTGGTCGTTTCGATTCCATTTAATAAAATAAAAAAGTTACCAGTTTATAATTGTCTGCGCATGCGTTACAGGTCAAATTTTTCTCCTCGCCTCATGGCAAGTGTTTGCAATGCCCGTCGAATCGGCGAATTTAAAAAAAACAAAACATATCCATATGGTAATTTTAAGTTTAATGCTTTTGACGTGCAATATATCTGTCACTATGAGACCGCACTCGAATTTCCTCCGTCAATCAAATGATACGTGTAACTTGTAATGGAAATTGTAACAAATGCGGCCTTAACCTTATCAGAATTCGACCTACAACAGTGAGGATGTGTATATTATATATATACTAGAATATTAAGAAAATGTTTTGATTTCACCGTCACGCACGTGTTAGTCACAGTCACGTATCTTACTGGTAACAAAGCAACAACAAACTTTTAAAAGAATGATAATAATTTTTTATTTAATTATATAAAAACCACCGTCGATTCTCGATACAAACCTTTATTTTCTTTTCTAAAGATATTCGTTTATCTTAAAAAATAAAATGATTAATGCATCAGAAGATGAATTAAGTTTAATAATAATATAACATGCACAGTGAAATAATGACGGATTAAAGACCACTAACCCGATTTTCGAGTACCTCTGGTGAATACATACTCATTCACACACGGATTCAAATTGAAAGTAATAACATCCGGTAATTTTTATTGAAATCTCGTAGAATCACACAATAGCCGGAAGTCTTGAAGAAAGCGAGATGTCAACACTGTTTTGAACTAAAAATGCCAAAGTGCATTGCTAGGCGAACAGACGGGGATCAACCTAACCGACGTTAAGTAGCAAAGTTGGCACTCTTTTGTGCTCAAAATATTAGGGCTCGGCGACTTAAAAAAATCAAATTAACCGATGAAAAAATGCAAAGACAAAGAGAGAATTTGGCGGTTCCAAAAAAAACAAACCTCGACTTAATAGAGCTGTTGAGTTAACCAGGGCTCAAGTTAAGTGTGTCCCACTGTAGTATTTTTGTATGCTGATTCCAAATATGAGAACCCTTTTTGTGTATCACGTCAGGTTTTTGAGAAAACCTCAAAAATGTGTTTACATGGTTTATGCTTATATATATAAGCAAAGTATATATGAAAAGTATGCCATTTGGTGTGCCTATGATTTGGCGTTAGCATTCAAGTTATGTAATAGATAGCTATTTTTGCATGACGAATGTTGTTGAATTCAACAAGAGGAGCACGCACAATCAGTGGAGATTCATTAAAGCGCAGTATGAAAGCAGTTCTTCCATTTAGTGGAAACACAGTATCATCATTTCCAGTGGCACACTCGGTAACATTGAAAGAGACGTATGAAAACATGAAACTGTTGCTCAGATCTTTGAATTATGATTAGCACAAGTGGTTATATGTGGGGATTTAAAGGTCATAGCCATCATATTAGGGCTCCAAGGAGGGTATGCAAAATGTCAATATTTTTTGTGCCTCTGTGATAGCAGAGCAGACAGTGAGCATTATGCCAAGAAAGTGTGGCCACCAAGAGAAGAATTTACCCCAGGAAGCTACAGTGTCAAGTTACAGCCTTTGGGAGTAGCACATCGAGCTCTCCTTCCACGACTCCATATAAAATTAATGAAAGCGTTAATGAAAGCTTTTGTCAAGAGTATGGTCCATACTGGCTCTGGATTTCTATATTTGTCAGAAAAATGTCCACGAAGAAGTGAAGCAAAGTTGACTGCAGATATCTTTGTTGGACCGCAGATCCGAGAAGTAATGAAAGATGAGGAGTTTACATCTAAATTGGCCACGGTTGAACTGGAAGCCTGGAATGCTTTCAAAGATGTTGTCAACCATTTCTTAGGTAACTTCAAGTCAGAAATTTACAAAAATCTTGTTAAGAACATGGTGGCCAAATTTTGGGCATTGGGTTTCCGCTTGAGTGTCAAGTTACACTTTTTGGACTCACACGTTGACTACTTTCCTGTAAATATTGGTGCATACAGTAAAGAGCAGGGTGAAAGGCTTCATTAGGACATTTGTGCAATGGACAGTCGATAACAAGTTTGATGGAATTGGAATATTATAGCTGACTATTGCTGGTCATTGAAACGTCATAATCCTGGTGCTGCTCAAAAATGAAAATCATTGAAAAGACAATTCACAGAGTAATAGATTATAATTAATAAATGTAATTCTGCTTTTATATTGCGCTTTGGTTAAATTATAATAGTTTTCTGCTTGGTTGAAGTTTATTATCCATCATATAATTTGTTGCTGGTTTATTGACTTTTTCCTATATTATAATATATAAATAATATATATTTAATATATAATTATTAAATTTCAAATTGCAAAAATTCCTGATGTCAAATGCAAAAACCATTGTCGTTTTCGGATTCAGCATATGTGAAAACATAAAGAACAGTTGCATTTATTGAAACATCAGACAGTGTGCAGCATAGTGGCTATTAATTTCAAAATTCATCCAACGTATTTACAGTTGTAGTTGTAATTCAATGAGGGAACTTTACAAGATTTTAGCAGCTATGTGATATGTTCAGCTTTTTGATTTCTGAGAAAAATTTTAATTGACTTGATATCTCATGGTTTAAAATCATGCTAAAAATGTCCTATAAATAAGAATAAAAGAGAATTAAGTCACTTGGCTACTATGTGAACATGTTACAAAGCAAATGTCCAGGTCTTTTATTAAATCTTGATATGACTTTTATTCCCAGGGGAGCCAGTGAGGTCAGTGAGCAGGAGAATATTGCCAGTTAGGATTTTCACATGGACCTCCCAGATAAGCTGGTCATTATTTGTGTACAATGACCTCCCAGATAAGCTGGTTATTATTTGTATACAATGGGATCAAGGAAGGTTGATTCTCACTTTTCATCTCATCCACTGACAACTTTAGCTGTAGGGTGATTTATACTTTTCTTCTTCTTTTTATTTGTTTAATTTTATGAGGTTCACCCTCAAATGTTTGCAAATGTTAAAATAAGACATTGGTGCCATATACCCATGCTTGAAACGGAGTGACAGAACTCTATCATTGGTGGGGCTAATGGAACACCCCCCCCCACCCCCCAAATCCCACTCACTTGACTAGACAAATATTTGGTCATATGACATTCCAAAATTGTATTTCTGTTAGTTTTCCTGTCCGTTTGAGTGTGTGCATACCTTAAATTAAACTGGAACAAAAAGTGTATGATGCTAATTTCTTGCAATGTCTCTTATTTTATCTCTGGTTGTGTAAACTGTGATACAACTCTATAGCATTGCTCTGGACGCTTGAGCAATCTTCATGGGCCTGTCATGTCAGTACCACAACATTGCTGGAGCACATGCTTTAGTTGTTTACAAAGTTATATTTAAGTTATCCTTTGGCAAGTAGGAGCAATTAAAAAAATACAATAGAAATGTTGAAATATGCCATAAAATAATGGCAGATGTGGCACACAGCAATGTTCATTGGATAATCTTAAACAATTTGTTTAGTTCTATTGATTGAATTTAATAATAATGTAATGTCAACACACAAAAAATGGTTTTGCTATGATTTTCACAACTTCTGTGAATAACAATTACAATTGCAAAGTTCATAATTTGTCATTTATTCTTTTCTTTTATTCATGATTCACAATGATTTGCTTGTATTATTAGGCATTATTTAAACTACTTTAAACGCTGCAATGTTCTTATGTAGACTAGCTTGCTTTTCTTGATTTCTTTAACTATCTATGCAGAGGGATGTTTGCACATAATAATTATATAAAACATAAGGAGTGTTTAACTTGATTGGTAATCAGATCAAGGGGACTTTTGCATTCTTCCTTCATTTCCTGCTGAGCATGTATGTGACAAGGGATCTAAAGATTGTGAAATATCCACCAATAATTTGGCTATAGTATAGTGAGTGCTATTGATGTCCGGGCTTTTTGAAATATGATGATGATGGAGTGTGGATATAAGGTGCTTCATTGATTGACAAGTGATGTTAAGTACCACATAAGTTAAGGAAGGCCTTCTGAGTGACTAGTTGGTCTGTGACTGCTGAGATAAACATGAAAGTAAATGATGAGATCAGTAAATATGACTTGAAATATTGACCATGATCACAAACCAACCAGGGTCATTAAAGAAGATGAAATGCTCTTCCTTAAAAAGGATACACCTTAACTGTTGGGCTTGTCAGTCCTAACAAAGCATGCTGTCTGAGAATGACTGTATTTGTCTAAAGACAGATGGTGACACAATGCTTGTCAGTCCTAACAAAGCATGCTGTCTGAGAATGACTGTATTTGTCTAAAGACAGATGGTGACACAATGGACACTAAGTACTAGCACTAGGAGTTCCCCAAGTCTTTACAAGAAAACAGTCATCAACTTTAGTCAAGTCCTCTTGGTGTTCTAAGTTTTTTATACAATAGATTAAAGGCACAATTGTTTGAGAGCTGGGATAGTAATTATAACAGTTCTGGCTTTCTGGAGTTTCTGAAGCAGATTCTGGTTCCCAATTTTCAGCTCTGTTAGATTGATAATCTAAAAATTTTGTGCATTATATAACAAACTGTTGAAATCAAACTGGAAAAACTTTCACTGTCTACATGGGATGCACATATTGAAACATAGCATCTATGAGTTTGTTAAAAGTATTTGGTGACTAAAGTATGGTAGAGGCACTATGAGAGGCACTATGAGAGGCACTATGAATAGAACAAAACTGTAACGTTGTTTAACTTATTTATTTTTCACTTGAACTTGAACCATTTCTTTATTTCTGCAATAGTTGACAAACAAGATTTTAACACTGCCACCACAAAGTTATAGAAACTGTTAACTCAGAAATTGCCTTTACACACAAAACACCCATTTTTTCAGTGGCTTAAAAATATTACATCACACAACCAAAATATATAAAAATTAAAGTAACATATTTTTTTTATTAAGTGCCCAATCATTCTTCAGAAATCAAATTGTTTTCCCCATAATTATATTTTCAAAAACCTTTTGGTTAATATATAGCAAAACAAAAGGGATCTTTCTTCCCAATTTTTCTGTCCTGCTTCCATCCATCAAATATTTAATTTTAGTGATTCATTTTTTAAATTTAATTTTTACTTAATATGTCAATATGGTTATGTTGAGCTAATACATAATTTTTATACATTTTTTGTATTGTACATAGTGGGTGTTGAATCCATAAAATAAGAAAAGTGGAGGGTGAATGTTGTATGACGTATATTTATAGGATTGAATGATTGCTGTGTACAACATTAAGAATCCCAACCATTTACTTGATACCATTCTAGAATTGTTTTATTTCTTCATTGAGATCCAATTTCATCCAATTTTTCTAATAGTACTTACAAACTTAACTCTTTGATAACAACAGGGAATCCATTCAAATTCAATACACAGCTTCTCATTAATTATATCTTATATTTTCCTGATGGATTGTATTATCCCTTACACCCCAGACACACACACACAGACCTTTATTTGTTTTGATTCACTTTCCTGTGTGTTATACAGCAATTTGAATATGACAATAGAAATCAAAGCCTGAGTTAGGATGAGAAACGTACAGATTTGAAGAGCTTGAAATAATTTTAAAAGTTTGCAGTTCATCTCTTATCTTGTACAAGACAACAATTTTATGTTAACAGCAGATGTGTTTTATATAAGAGTAAAACAATGCAAAAAGGGTTTTACAAAAAAAAGTGCTCATTGTTGACAAATTTTTTACATAATTTTTTTTACATTTGCAATTCATTGACCTGCAACCATTGAAATGTTAAATTATGTGTTGATTTTTATACAAAATGATTTTGTTAACAGTCCCATGTTTTATTTTGGCATTGAAACCCATTTCATAGAAAGTCAGTGGAATTAGCTTGAGACCAAACTGTGCACCAACTAAATAAGATCTTGAATGTGTGAAGGAAACTCTGTGATATCCATGTTGTATGCTAATAGATTTTCATAATTGGTGTGTTGTATTTTATTTTCTTGAATCAATTTGAAATGTGGCTTTCATAATGTGTACAGTGGGAGCTTATATATACTATACTGAAGATTTGGCCTTAACCTTGACTTTTGGTAACAGCTGGGAATAAAATCACTTTGACTGGTTGACACTCTGGTACATTGGGAACTTGACAGATGACAGGAAGTAATACATGTGCTTTGAAGGTCATTTCATGGTAGAAATTCTTGTCCTAGGACTTTTAGAAAACATTTGAACATTGTAGTGGAGGTCATAAGAGTTGACCCCAACACTTTAACCAGCGGGGCATGTTAAACAATAGAGTGACATGTTAAACAATAGAGTGACATGTTAAACAATAGAGTGACATGTTAAACAATAGAGTGACATGTTAAACAATAGAGTGACATGTTAAACAATAGAGTGACATGTTAAACAATAGAGTGACATGTTAAACAATAGAGTGACATGTTAAACAATAGAGTGACATGTTAAACAATAGAGTGACATGTTAAACAATAGAGTGGCATGTTGAACAATAGAGTGACATGTTAAACAATAGAGTGACATGTTAAACAATAGAGTGACATGTTAAAAAGTATAGCTTTGCCATAATTGGACATCCAACTAGAGAAATGTTGGGTCCAACCATTTGTAAGCTAGTATGCCACTCTCAATTGTTCAGTGAAAGGATATGGTGTAATAACAAGCCTATTATTCTAGCAAGCCTATTATGTTTCTACTGTATGCACCATTAGACAATGGCCAGAGTTGATAAGTGTTAAGTGATTTCTATCATATAATTATAATGAGGGATTTCAAATGTTCTGTTTGGAGAGAATAAAATGTTTTTTTAAACAATGAATTCTTGTGTTGATCATTTTAAAAAATCAAACCAATCGGCAGCAGAGAGCAAAAAGGAGCAAGATGAGTTGCATTAATGATATCTTATTTCCTTTATTCAATTATTCTAAATCCATTTGAGATCAGACTTTTAAAAAAAAACTCTTAAAGGGCTCTGATGAAAAGTAAAAAAAAATTCTATTCACATTTAACTTAATGAACTATTTGAAGGAGTAAGACTAGCTGAAAAATTTGTTTTGGAACTAATCGTCCTGTCACTGTAAAGCAATTTTTTGATATGTTGATGACTGGACATGGCCCCATTCACAAAGATCTTCTAAACTTCTAGTGTCACTTGTCAATACCATATTACATGGCTTTGATTCTCATCTTGTCAATAACATATTACATGGCTTTGATTCTCATCTTGTCAATACCATATTACACGTCTTTGATTCTCATCTTGTCAATACCATATTACACGTCTTTGATTCTCATCTTGTCAATACCATATTACATGGCTTTGATTCTCATCTTGTCAATACCATATTACACGTCTTTGATTCTCATCTTGTCAATACCATATTGCACGTCTTTGAGTCTCATCTTGACAATACCATATTGCACGTCTTTGATTCTCATCTTGACATTACCATATTGCACGTCTTTGATTCTCATCTTGACATTACCATATTACAAGTCTTTGATTCTCATCTTGACAAGTCAAAACAACTGAATGTCTAGTTTTATCAATATGTTGATGTTGCTGGTATAATTCTCTAATTAGCATGTCAGCAACTTCTGCCCATGTTGATGAGCATGTCAATGTCAACAACTTCTGCCCTTGTTAATGAGCATGTCAACAACTGCTGCCTCTGCCCATGTAGATACAGCATGCATGTCAACAACTTCTGCCCTTGTTGATGAGCATGTCAGCAACTTCTGCCCTTGTTGATGATATTCTTCTATTTATTTAGGGCCCACGCCTAAGATCATTATTCTGATCACATCGGCTCCCCCCCTCCCCTGACTAATATCAGGTACTTATCAGAGCTGGTTGGGCTCAAGGACACCCTTAACAGGTCCCTGCCGTCACAGAGACTCAAACCCGGGACTCATGTTTGCCAGCCGAGCGCGCATGCCACTCGACCACAACGTAGGGATTGATGCCAGGAAATTCACATATATTTAAATATCTATGTCCCAAGTGATTTCCTTTCATCCCCATATCTGTCCAAGTTGACTGACTTAACATTAGTCATGTAAACTAGAGCCGTTTGGTCGTAAGTGCTCACTGTGTATCTTTGTTTGTATTCTTCATCCTGCCCTCTTTATATTACATGTACTCTTAGATAAAACATGAACGCACTCAAATTTTTTGGCTACAAGTCTACTTATCCAAACTTTCAGTCCTAGTTAGTGTTCCGTAAGAAAAAAAATCATATAACTTACAGTCCTACTAACTTATGAAGCCCGCCCCTGCCAACAGTTTGAGTATCCACAAAAAAAGAGCTAACGTAATGCAACTTATAAATAGCCTTCGTGGGGTGACTTTAAAAAAACGCGGCTTACGTGCCAATAGTTTTAGCTCCCAATAAATTCTTCCCCCCAAACCGGGAAATTTGTTGTCTGTCAGAAAGACGGTCCGGTAATTTGCCCGGACCTGCAGACTAGCATGTATTATCTGTAGTTGGGCCGAAATCACACATAATTAATTCCCTTTCAGTTTCTCTCTCTGAGTGTCGATAAGATTCCTTTCGGAAATGAAGGGTAATTTCCCTTTGCGTGTAGCCCCTTCCAGCGGTGTCCCTCTAATGATAATGATAGGTTCCAAGAGGGCTGAATGTTTGTGAGTGGCTATCTTCCCAGAGTCTGTTGGCTGAGATTGACCTCACGTCATTTCAACTGTGATCGAACCTTTCAGCCCTTTGGTTCGGTTTGCCTTGGAAGATTATTTATGCATTCCCAAGGCATTGAAAAAAGTAATACCTTTTACCTTTTCCAAATTGCTTTCTATGTTTAGGGACGAAAATCAGAGATATGTTGTCCTGTTTATATATTTGTTAAATTTATTGTGTGCTATTTGAGCTGAGTATAATGAATAGAAAACAATTGGCCGCAATATAACCACAATGGAGTGAGGCACACATCCCCCCTCAGGGGCGGATTAAGACTGCACGGGGCCCCTGGCTGCAATTTAAACTGGGGCCCTATCCAGCCAGAGTACCTTTAGATAAAATGATTGCTAGCAGCTAATATAAGACTGTAACTTGTAACTATTCAGCCAAAAAGATTATTTATGAAAAAACCAAACACGAAGAAATAACTGTTTGCCGGTATCGTAAAAGACAATTTTAAAAAATATTTTTTTTTAAAAATGCCACACCCCACCGGGGGATCGATTCCACGACCGTTTGCACCAAAAGCCTATATGTTTCCGATTAGACCAGCAGAGCTCGACGAAAACTGGTCAATTTAAGATATATAACTAATGTTCTTTAATAATTTCTCTTTATGAGACTATCAAATCAGGTTTTTCCCTGAACTATTTTAAGACTATCGTATCGGAATAGAGATCAGATTAATAATAATAGATACAATTTTATTAATTTATTTAATTTATCATATTTTCAGCGATTCGTGTAAACATTTGTTTATTTTTATTATAAAATTTACTAAATTTTGGGGCCCCTAAATCATCGGGGGCCCCTGGCTTTAGCCCGTTCAGCCCCCCCCCCTTAATCCGCCATAGTCCCCCCTCCTCTCCCCGACCAAAAATTTAAAAAGTCTAGATATCGAAATACAAAAAAGTGTAATAAAAAAATTTTAAGCAAAGAGAGCTAAAAATTAATTATTGTTTAGTATAATATTTGTAGGCCTAAAGGGTATCCATTAAAGGAAAATAAGCTGAAAGTGTATTTAGAATACATGTATATTCAAAATCAATGAAATCTTGGCTTTCTGGGCATATTTTAGTAAATGTTTAAGTATTACTTTGATACACGCTGGAATTTCAAATTAAATGTGTTCTTAATCATACTGATATGCCATTCTCAGCTGATATATATTTTTATTAGGTTTTATTAACAGCGTAATGTGAGCTGGCCTAACTGGCCAATCTTACAGAAGATCACTGATGTCTAAATATATAGATATATGATATACCATATTAAAATTTCTTAATTAGAAAGAAAGAGTTAACTGTAGGGATTCGAACCGTTAGCCGTTCAAACAAAGAAAGAGTTAACTGTAGGGATTCGAACCGTTAGCCGTTCAAACGAATTTATTATCGGAATTCACTCTAACTGAGCTTTCTGGATTAAACAAATTTTTTAAGCTTAAACATATTTAATTAAATAAATCATGTCTAATGATTTTGGCCGAACAAAATTCAATAACATAATATCAATATTATTATGACAACCTGCCATTTGTAAAATAATCATAAACTTTACTATCCAAATAATTAGGCTTTACACACACACATGTTACCTTGTGAGTTGTGACATTTGAATTTGTAGCTTACTGAAGTCTTAACTATGGAAGATAGAAGCAATATTTTTTCCCGATGGGTGGTAGCCTACTACTGGTACAGACGACTCATATTTTTTACACTATTAATTTGTAAAGAATTCCTCATTTTAATAGCTTGACAAATATATCTTTTAAAACTTTTTGAAATTCTTATATTTGAATCCCTAATCCGTTCTTACTTTTATTAAAATAAAATATTACAACTTTGAAGTGTTAGTTTTTCTTTGATTTTTTTCAAATGTTTATTTTTCATTCTATGGTGTGCACAATTTTCAGCAAACTTTTAATTTATTAATTGCGGTAACATTTAAACTTTAAAGTAAAAAAAATCTTAAATTAAAAAAAAATATTATTTTCAAAATCTTATCTATTACAGAAGCTTCTTCAATACAGAAGACTTTTGCGTCCTACGCATCCACAATAATCGATTTTATTCGAAAAGCGCACAATTTAAAAAGGAAAAAAAGAAGAAAAAAAAACTTTGATAAAATAATATTATGGATGACTGGATGAGTTAGTTTCAGAAATCGCTAACAACGAAATTTCCATCTTCAAATTGTGTACCACCAAAATAATTATTTAAAAAATATAAACTTTGCCGCATTAAAAAAAAATTTCTCATCAAATTAGAAAGTTTTCAAATACCAGTGATCAAACATGTAATGATTACTTTTTAGAGCACTTAAAAATAGAAGAAATGAAAATTGATTGTTTGAATTAATTTTATTTTAGCCGTTTTTGGTAATACCGTTTGAATGAAATTGAAAGCGCAATCTTAAAAAAAAATTAAAAATGTCAAATGCCATTTGTCACAATTTTTTTTTGGAAGCTCTACTCTATGGCGAATCAATTATAAACTTTGAACAGCCGAAACTTTCCCAGAAGTACATAGATAGAAAAAATCATTTTATTTCCCAAATGACCAATTAATTTTTTTTTAGTTGATTAAATTTTCATAATTATTTTTGGTGGGGGTGTTAGACCGGACGTTGAACGCTGTTGTCTTGTGGAACTATTTCCAGCACTTGTGCTGAGATTCCAGACTTCCTGGCCAATTTAAAGTCATTAACAGCCGAGGGGTCTGATTTCTACCGGCTCATTTCAGACGCGCCACTTAACACGCATCCTGGCATCTGATCCAAAAAGAGGTCCGTCCGCTCTTATTTGGGGCCATAAATTAGGTCCACACGAAATGGACACTGGGTGATGACCAGAAATGTAACCGGGTTAAGAGGTTCCGTTGTTCAAGATGTAACCCTACTCCCACGCTACCGCACACAGAGAACAGATACGCTTGTTTAAACATCACATGTAGCATTTTTATTAAACAGCGTGGCTATCTGTCGAGTTCATAATAATAAAATAATTATTGCAAACTTCACGTAAGTACTGCAACTCTTGCTTAGACATACCTTCACCGGTGTTATTTTGCGGCTCCAAGAAAGTAAAACAGCGCTCAATGGGCTCTCCATCTACCACATATCGAAGAACAACGCTTAACTGATCTATACGTGAAATTTCCGGTATTGACAAGCTGAAATAACCGGAAGACTTTACTTCATCTATAATTACTTGATGGACTTTTGGGGACATAATTTTAATCAGTTCTTCACATATAGTTTGGGATACATAAGAAGGATTTCCTTTTCCAGAATGTTCTTATTTCGCAATGTGTGATGCTAAAAATGGATCAAACTGACTGACCAACTCCAGCAACCCTAGACAAATTAAATTTTGTAAAGATCCAAATTTTTCATTTGTCCCCTTAAAACTGATTTCAGGGGTGGATTAAGATTGCACGGGCCCCTGGCTGCAATTCCACCTGGGGCCCTGTCCAGCCACTTTATTATACAATTTAATAAGTTTGGGGGTCCCTTAATTTAGTCTTAAATCATTGGGGGCCCTTGGCTTTAGCCCAATCAGCCTTACATTTAATCCACCACTATGCGATTTAATATTACATTTGCGATTTGTTAACGTCATGTCGATTATGGACAATACACACATTTTTCTTGAGGACTTGTGGTGCCCCCCAAACGCTTGGTGCCCAAGGCACGTGCCTTGTTTGCCTATAGGTTAATCAAGCCCTGCTGAAAGGCATCTCTTTCTTATGATGACAATCCTGTTAGTTGTTAGATCAGTTGGCACACTGCGGCTGTTATTGACGTCATGAAACATAGGTATACAACTTTACTTTTGTTGGTGGTAAAACAAGAAAATCAAAACAATTATTTTTAAAAAGAAAAAGGCTTTACGCTTATCCTCATCCGGGGAATATGGTTGGCGTATTAAAAAAATGGTAATAACTCGTAACGACACCAGGACCCAGGATGTTCACAACACACGCCTTATGTTGTATGGAGCACACTCTTCAGCTATCTTAAATAATTAATACGAGTAAATTTTAAACAATTTATTAATTTATAGCTCCATACTTTATAGCCGAAATGTATACATTGCAAATAAAAACCTCTATAAGTTAGTTAGGAGGGATAAATTATGTAAGTTTTCAAACACCTTCTGTCCTTTTGAGTTGGTTAAATGAAAATTTGATGATGGCTTTGCCAGAAGTCGATGGGAATATTTTAAAAAGAAATTATTTGCCGCCCTTGTGTGGCCGGTCGGTTAGCGCAGTTTTAGCCAAGAGTACAGAATGCCCCAACAAAATCGATCTCTTCAACGAAACATCGGCCCGAACGATCTCACTGTCATTGCTCCAGACGATTTGATTCGATTTTTAGTATTTAATGCGTCCCCCCCCCACCACCACCCCTATAAAAAGGGTAAAAATGAATAAATAAGGATTTAAACCATTCAGTTCCAGTAAGCATTGTTATATGATCCGATTTTGATATCAGTTTGGCGGGTGTAGATAGATAAATCTCAAATTTTCTAGATTGTTTTTTTGCATTGAGTAACTGAGTAGGGGCACGGCTGTTTCCGTATGTGGAGAGAGATTGATGCCATAAAATTAAGGTGCAATGTAGTTGTCGAAAATGTCCAGGAGTAATTCTAATTTTAAAAAAAAAGCCAACTTATCCCACTTTAGGTTGTCTGAAAACAAATTTATATAAACAAAAAAACAACAACAACAAAAAACCCACAAAAAAAAACAACAACACTGTTATATTCAAGGTAACTACGAGTTTTGACAACGACCAAAAAAATGTTGAAAATTCTAAAAGGAAACACACTAATAAAATTGTTGTCAGTTGCTAATTGACTATCATTAAATATTGTTCTATTTTCCATTCAATTCGTCTTTTGTATTTGAAAATAACAATGTCTGGTTCCAGCTTTTTCAGGAAAACCAGTTACCCCATGTCCAATTAAGGTCAATAATTGTTTAAAATAACACCATTTTGTTGTGTGCATAAATTTCGACTGACGTGCCGATGGTCACGGGTTCGAATCCAATTAAAGGCAAGGATCATCTGCATAGAAGGAGCGGAGCGTCTGTATTGATAAGATAAGATACTTTTCTTAAATACTCTCTTATAATTCAAGTTTTACTCCTTAAAAATTGATGATTATTCCTGAATATTTATCAAGATCAAACTTTCTACTTTGAATTAGGAGATATCAATAATTGCATTGTTTTTTTTTCTTTAAAAAAGATAATTGAAAATGCGATTGTACAAATTATTTGATTCTGACATCCAACTATGTTCAAAGGTGTAAGCTACTAAAATTGGACTTTCTCTGGCAACTACAAATGTTCACATGTGTGTAAGCTACTGTAAGTGGACTGTCTCTGGCAACTACAAATGTTCACATGTGTAAGCTACTGTAAGTGGACTTACTCTGGCAACTACAAATGTTCACAGGTGTAAGCTACTGTAAGTGGACTGTCTCTGGGAACTACAAATGTTCACATGTGTGTAAGCTACTGTAAGTGGACTGTCTCTGGCAACTACAAATGTTCACATGTGTAAGCTACTGTAAGTGAACTGTCTCTGGCAACTACAAATGTTCACATGTGTAAGCTACTGTAAGTGAACTGTCTCTGGCAACTACAAATGTTCACAGGTGTAAGCTACTGTAAGTGGACTGTCTCTGGCAACTACAAATGTTCACATGTGTAAGCTACTGTAAGTGGACTGTCTCTGGCAACTACAAATGTTCACATGTGTAAGCTACTGTAAGTGGACTGTCTCTGGCAACTACAAATGTTCACATGTGTAAGCTACTGTAAGTGGACTGTCTCTGGCAACTACAAATGTTCACATGTGTGTAAGCTACTGTAAGTGGACTGTCTCTGGCAACTACAAATGTTCACATGTGTAAGCTACTGTAAGTGAACTGTCTCTGGCAACTACAAATGTTCACAAATAACTTACAGTAAGTAACTGTAAGTGTAAGTAGCTCATAGAAAGCATTCATATTTTCCCATCAAGTCAGTAACATCAACACGGTTTTGTTTCAATAAAAACTTTATGTAAGGAACCAAGATTTGTTTAAGACAAGTAAGGCAATTTTTTGGACCAAACTTATGTCCGATCCAATGCTAATTATAACTCAATGCAGAAACACATTAATAATAGAATGTATGTCCATAACAGGCACACAGGACATTGCAAAAAATAACATGGCAACAAGTGGAAAATAGGAACCAATAAAAACAGAATCAGTTTTTGTAGAGGAATATGCTGCGTATATATATATATCACAAATAACACATGCTTTAGATATTAGTCTATATCCAATAAAGTTGTCTAACTATTGATAAAAGCATGATTTATAACAGCACAGCATCAACAGATATTAACATGACTTATAACAAAGTACAGCTTCAAACACAGCATCATCAGATAAAAACATGATTTTTAACAAAGTACAGCTTCAAACACAACTTCAACAGATATAAACATATTTTAAAACATACACAGCTTCAACATTTATAAATTCAGTAGGTTACGTCTGATCAAGTAATTACGCAAGAATATATATTAAAAAAAAATACAAACTTGACAAAGAAAAACTTTATATTATCTCAAGATGTATTCATCTTTCTCAACACAACAAATGTGAAATAGTTTGTCCCTGAACAACAAGTATTTAAAGATAAAATGTAACTTGGTAATTCATTAGCCCATTGACAACCATAAAAACGTTTTTTGTTCACTTTATTTGTAGATAGATTTAATAAAAAGGTGTAATATATGTTTAAAGATCTTGTTCAGTAAGTGATCCAACTTTTCAGAATGCCATAAAACTTTGGTATCTGCCGTATAATAAAATAATACATTGGAGTATAAGACTCTTTGTTCACTCTTTCGAGGTAAAAAGTGTATCAACATTTATTACAAGCCACACATTCAAACTTACTCCATCCAAACAATTATTTCACTAAACAAACTCCTAAATACTTATTGGAAGAATTTTCCTGTAGCAGGTATAATGTATTTATGAATTGATGAATTAGCAGCATAGAATTGGATAAATATATCAACAAACATGCAACATATATGCAAATTGGAACCTAATCTAGAGTCTGGATTTAGGATGTCAGGTGGGAACAAAGTGGAACTATAACACCACAAAGTGGAACTATAACATCACAAAGTGGAACTATAACATCACAAAGTGGAGCTATAACATCACAAAGTGGAACTATAACATCACAAAGTGGAACTATAACATCACAAAGTGGAACTATAACATCACAACACAGGGAATGGAGAATATGTTTGTATTTTGGGCCTATCACATCCTGATGAGATCACTAGAACCAAAAGATGCTTCATCTCTACATGGCACAATGGAGTAGCTACCTTATCCCCTTGCTACATGGCACAACGGAGTAGCTACCTTATCCCCTTGCTACATAGATTACATAAATAGGTTACCTTATAACTAACAATAGAGCCTGACATAATTAAATGTCATCTCCACATAGCCTCAGTGACTGGCGTACTTGTCTCGTTGCTATATAGCAATAACATCTGGCTACGTTATTTCATGGCTACCAAGCAGTAATAAACAATTGATCCTGATACAAGGGTCTGATACTTATTTTAATGAATAGAAATTGGTTTGTGAGTGGCAACCCTAAAGATGTCACATAAAGGTGAGTGGCAACCCTAAAAATGTCACATAAAGGTGAGTGGCAACCCTAAAGATGTCACATACAGGTGAGAGGCATCCCTAAAGATGTCACTTACAGGTGAGAGGCAACTCTGAGAATGTCACATAAAGGTGAAAGAAACCCTAAAAATGTCACTTAAAGGTGAGTGCCAAACCTAAGATGTCACATAAAGGTGAGTGGCAAACCTAAGATGTCACATAAAGGTGAGTGGCAACCCTAAGATGTCACATAAAGGTGAGTGGCAACCCTAAAGATGTCACATAAAGGTGAGAGGCATCCCTAAAGATATCACTTAAAGGTGAGTGGCAACCCTAAGATGTCACTTAAAGGTGAGTGGCAACCCTAAAGATGTCTCTTAAAGGTGAGAGGCAATCCTAAAGATGTCACATGAAGGTGAGAGGCATCCTTAAAGATGTCACATGAAGGTGAGAGGCAACCCTAAAGATGTCACATGAAGGTGAGTGGCAACCCTAAAGATATCACTTAAAGGTGAGTGGCAACCCTAAGATGTCACATAAAGGTGAGTGGCAACCCTAAGATGTCACATTAAGGTGAGTGGCAACCCTAAGATGTCACATAAAGGTGAGTGGCAACCCTAAAGATGTCACATGAAGGTGAGAGGCAACCCTAAAGATGTCACACAAAGGTGAGAGGCAACCCTAAAGATGTCACACAAAGGTGAGAGGCAACCCTAAAGATGTCACACAAAGGTGAGAGGCAACCCTAAAGATGTCACATGAAGGTGAGAGGCAACCCTAAAGATGTCACACAAAGGTGAGAGGCAACCCTAAAGATGTCACACAAAGGTGAGAGGCAACCCTAAAGATATCACTTAAAGGTGAGTGGCAACCCTAAGATGTCACATAAAGGTGAGTGGCAACCCTAAGATGTCACATTAAGGTGAGTGGCAACCCTAAGATGTCACATAAAGGTGAGTGGCAACCCTAAAGATGTCACATGAAGGTGAGAGGCAACCCTAAAGATGTCACACAAAGGTGAGAGGCAACCCTAAAGATGTCACACAAAGGTGAGAGTCAACCCTAAAGATGTCACACAAAGGTGAGAGGCAACCCTAAAGATGTCACACAAAGGTGAGAGGCAACCCTAAAGCTGTCACATAAAGGTGAGAGGCAACCCTAAAGCTGTCACATAAAGGTGAGAGGCAACCAAAAAGATGTGTCATAAAAAGTTGTCTACTCATCTCTAGTTATCTTATCTTCAGGACATGATAGTTTTCGGGTTAAGTAAAAATGAAAGGAAAAGTCTTCTACGAGTATTAGGGGACATCCTCTAGTGGGGGGGGGGTGGGGGGGGTTGTCAATTATTTTTGAATATAAAAAATTTAATGAAATGTTCTTGGAACATTGTAATAGTGGTGAAATAAGTCATGTAAAATCAAAGCTTTTGTAGCAAGTAGTTTACTAAACTAATCTAGTATTACACTGCAAACACATGTTGGTGACTGTTTACTACACACCCAGCACTGCTGGATCTTTACAATGAATTCAAAGTGGAGATAATATTTTGAACATTGTTTATTGATTTACCTCAAACCCCACCAGTAAAAGTTTGACCCCTGTCAGTTTAAAAACTCAAACTCAGGGTAACAGGCACATATTCTTGGAACCTCTGGCCATTCACTGGTGGAAATAATGGGGACTTCCTTTACAAGTAATATGTAAAAGTTCATTAACCTTTCACTTTATTTATACTGCATCTTTATTGATATTTATTGGACGTGCCATTATGCAAATATCATCTTACTTCTTATTTGACAGTAACTTTAGCCGCCTATAGCATGGTTTCTCTATTAGCCGCCTATAGCATGGTTTCTCTATTAGCCGCCTATAGCATGGTTTCTCTATTAGCCGCCTATAGCATGGTTTCTCTATTAGCCGCCTATAGCATGGTTTCTCTATTAGCCGCCTATAGCATGGTTTCTCTATTAGCCGCCTATAGCTTGGTTTCTCTATTAGCCGCCTATAGCATGGTTTCTCTAAATAATATTGCACATTAAGCTGCACATTTAAATAATTATGCATTAGTGTCACAGATCAAAGATCATTAGTGTGACAGATCAAAGATCATTAGTGTGACAGATCAAAGATCATTAGTGTGACAGATCAAAGATCATTAGGGTGACTGATCAAAGATTGATTAAAATTTAAAGTAATCAGATATTGTTCATTAAATAACTAGTTCATTATTAATAAATGAAAATAAATATTACAATAAATACTTTAAAAAATGTAAACAAAATTCATTCACTGATTTATACATCATTTTCTTCACCTTTTTTAAACATACATTATTCTATTCTTAGATGAAGTCATAGTGGTACATAAAACTATTGATTTGGTTGGTTGGTGGGGGGGAGAGGGTTGGTGGCTTGGGGGATGTCAACAAGTTTGCACCGGGGGGGGGGATGGGGTTGGGGGGGGGGTAGATAATTAAAATGTGCTTACTACTCTATCATGGCCCCTTATGACAACTTTCTCTTGTTCCTCTCAATGTTTTTTCCCTTGGCTAGCTCCAAAGAACAAACATAAAGTAATTTTATAAAGATTTTAAAACATTATTTTGTCTATAGGAATCTACACACGTGAATTTATGAGATGAGTAACAAAACTTGACTAAATCTGGTCTGGCCAAATTAATAGATAGATAACATGTTAAAATAAAATAAAAGAGATTTGGTTAGATGTTTATGTTTTCCTATGTTGGTACAGAAATAGGTTTTTTCTAGATGTGTATGTTTAGCCTATGTTGGTACAGAAATAGGTTTTTTTCTAGATGTGTATGTTTGCCTATGTTGGTACAGAAAGAGGTTTGGTTAGATGTGTATGTTTGCCTATGTTGGTACAGAAATAGGTTTTTTCTAGATGTGTACGTTAGCCTATATTGGTACAGAAATAGTTTTTTTTCTAGATGTGTATGTTTGCCTATGTTGGTACAGAAAGAGGTTTGGTTAGATGTGTATGTTTGCCTATGTTGGTACAGAAAGAGGTTTGGTTAATGGGGTATGTTTGCCTATGTTTGTACAGAAAGAGGTTTGGTTAGATGTGTATGTTTGCCTATGTTGGTACAGAAAGAGGTTTTTTCTAGATGTGTATGTTTGCCTATGTTGGTACAGAAATAGGTTTTTTCTAGATGTGTACGTTAGCCTATGTTGGTACAGAAAGAGGTTTGGTTAGATGTGTATGTTTGCCTATGTTGGTACAGAAAGAGGTTTGGCTAGATGTGTATGTTTGCCTATGTTGGTACAGAAAGAGGTTTGGCTAGATGTGTATGTTTGCCTATGTTGGTACAGAAAGAGGTTTGGCTAGATGTGTATGTTTGCCTATGTTGGTACAGAAAGAGGTTTGGCTAGATGTGTATGTTTGCCTATGTTGGTACAGAAAGAGGTTTGGCTAGATGTGTATGTTTGCCTATGTTGGTACAGAAAGAGGTTTGGCTAGATGTGTATGTTTGCCTATGTTGGTACAGAAAGAGGTTTGGTTAGATGTGTATGTTTGCCTATGTTGGTACAGAAAGAGGTTTGGTTAGATGTGTATGTTTGCCTATGTTGGTACAGAAAGAGGTTTGGTTAGATGTGTATGTTTGCCTATGTTGTCCGTTACGGAGATAACTGACTCTCTGACTTTGTCTGTCAATGATGTTCCCTTGAGTTGTTGAATGTTTGAGATGATCTGAGTAACATGGCGATGAAGAGGTGCACCAGTCCTGGTTACGCCCACTACTATTGGACAGTGTTGACCACGCCGGCTGGTCAGCTTGCAACTTGATATCAGATTCGTGATGAATGTTTGAGTTGTTTGGATGTTCTCTGTCTCTAGTCTGCTAGATTCTGTCGAAATGATTTTCCTGTTGGCTTTAATGCTGTAGGCAGTTCACTGCCAAACCTAGGAAGTGGAAATAAATAAAAGATCTGTGCAAGAATCATGGGAACGTTGGGATATAAAGTTATTTATGAGGCAATAAAACTGGGATGTATCTAACTTAATAATTTATAAAATCCTTGTGTTAATACACAGCCTAGGTTTATATGAAGTTATAAAGTGTACACATCATATATATATTTTCGCTCAATTATGTAGCCTAGCGCTAAGGGACATCACTCTGGTTTTTTTTAAAAATTGGATAATCATTATGGTTTCCAGATTAACATTAAACACCCTCAACACTATTATTAATAATTGAACAATTTCATGCGGACGTTCGATAAGAATAATTTTTGGTGCAGTAATTTGGTG
The DNA here is from genome assembly GCA_944989445.1 of Ampullaceana balthica. NCBI lineage: Eukaryota > Metazoa > Mollusca > Gastropoda > Lymnaeidae > Ampullaceana > Ampullaceana balthica. The sequence goes on from CALYLW010000979.1 coordinate 28,180, forward strand.
CGCTGCTTTCTAAAGTTACTTTAAAAATCGTGTGGTGATTAGCACTGTAAAAAAATATTATATACATACTTTGTGTACATTTCAGGAATATTTCGTATTTATCATATAAGGGATACTTTACTTAAGCTTTTGCAATAAAAAAACAAAAAAAACTCTATTATAAAATACTTTGTGTACATTTTAAGAACGTTTAATATTACGTATTTATCATACAAGGACAAGTTAGTTGGGCTTTTGAAAAAGATGGGCGCCGTAGGCGCCCTTAAAAAAGGGGGCGCTGCAGGCGCCACAGCACAAACTAGTAAAACTATATAATTTGCAATTGTCACGCAAGTCAGTCTGTCCTGACGCTACTAATTTTAGAAAGCAGAGAAAACCAAATTAATGCCCCAATGCACCAAAAGGTGTGCAAATTAAAGATGCGCTGTAAAAAATATATGACGTCATTGATTTAGCTCATATTATCAATTTTATAAGAGGGAACATTGTAATAAGAAAAACCCGTAAAAAACCAAGTTTTTTACTATAAATCCTTTATGTACTAGAAGTAATTAAAAGAATGTTCATTATAATACGCAGCGCCAGACCATCCAGAAATACAAAATTGCAGTTGTGTCGTAAAACATGTTTAATATAATGCGCACCGATCAGGAATATGTTTATAAAAAGAGCTGTCAATAAAATACGCACCTTATTGCGCGACAGAAAGGTTGTTCAATATAATACGCACCGCGACGCTCTATCTCAAAAAATAGCATGATACATAGGAATAAATAAAATAATCTAAAAAATCAATAATTTAATTACGGTATATGCGATCGATCTGAAATTTTGATACATTGTTTTTATCATCGGTACGAAACTGCCTGCAAAATTTCAGCTCGCTAGCTTACGAGCAAGTGGGTTAAAAATCGATCAAAAGTTTTGGCGACATGAGCAGGGCAGGTCGGTCGGTCGGGCGGCCGCAGACACCACGAGTTAATATAAAGGATTTAATAAGAAAAACCCGTAAAAAACCAAGTTTTTTACTATAAATCCTTTATGTACGAGAAGTAAGTAAAAGAATGTTCATTATAATACGCAGCGCCAGACCATCCAGAAATACAAAATTGCAGTTGTGTCGTAAAACATGTTTAATATAATGCGCACCGATCAGGAATATGTTTATAAAAAGAGCTGTCAATAAAATACGCACCTTATTGCGCGACAGAAAGGTTGTTCAATATAATACGCACCGCGACGCTCTATCTCAAAAAATAGCATGATACATAGGAATAAATAAAATAATCTAAAAAATCAATAATTTAATTACGGTACATGCGATCGATCTGAAATTTTGATACATTGTTTTTATCATCGGTACGAAACTGCCTGCAAAATTTCAGCTCGCTATCTTGCGAGCAAGTGGGTTAAAAATCGATCAAAAGTTTTGGCGACAAGGTCGATCGGTCGGACGGTCGGTCGGCCGCAGACACCACGAGTTAATATAAAGGATTTAAAAAGAGAATTAGATGGTGGTTAATTATAAAATCAAAAAATAAACGGGACGCCGTTGGCGCCCTGCAACCCCTATTATAAAATATTTTGTGTACATTTCAGAAAGTTTAATATTTCGTATTTATCAAACAAGGACAAGTTAGTTGGGCTTTTGAAAAAGGTCGGTGCCGTAGGCGCTCTAAAAAAAGTGCATTTTTTTATAAAATAAATAGATTTCAGCTGAAAACTTCCGTCATTTTTGACGGGTGTGTGTACGCTAGTATTTATATAAAGCAAAATAAAGTAAGCCAGCTTAGACAAATAGCTATATATAGACTTGATTCCCCATTAGCTCAAAGTAACCTCCAAAAATTTTAAATAACCCTTCACAATAATAATATAAACTGAATCCTAATTGACTAATTGCTATGATTGATTTTCAAAGGTTTATTTTTTGGCAGGAGGCCAGTGCCTTGCTTTTCTCAAATAGAAGTAAAACGCTGGATATTTCATTTTTAGAAGCAAACTTTCATCATTAAATCTACAGCAGAATGACAAGACAGAAAGCAGACACATAGACAGACTCAGGGGGTGGAGACAGAAGACTTCCAGAAAGTAGATGTCCAGACAGTAGATGTCCAGACAGTAGATGTTGAGACGGTAGACGTTCAGAAGTAGATGTGAGACGTAGACGTCCAGACAGTAGATGTTGAGACGGTAGACGTCCAGACAGTAGATGTTTGAGACAGTAGACGTCCAGACAGTAGATGTCGAGACGGTAGACGTCCAGACAGTAGATGTTGAGACGGTAGACGTCCAGACAGTAGATGTTGAGACGGTAGACGTCCAGACAGTAGATGTTGAGACAGTAGACGTCCAGACAGTAGATGTCGAGTCAGTAGACGTTCAGACAGTAGATGTCCAGACAGTAGACATCCAGCTCCTTTGACAGCACCTACCTTGACGGTGCTGTCCACTGCCCCTGAAAATATTCGCCCCCTGGAGACGGCCAGACATGCGACGCTGCCTTGATGACGTACGAGTGTCTGGGTGCAGATCATGTTGTCCATACTCCACACCTGCAAGTATAAACACACACACCAAATATTACAACCGGACAGTAGCATTCAGTGTTTTAAAAGTCACAGTAAAAAATATACTTAGTACCACTGCACACATACAGAAGCAAGATTTACTTACATCCTTACACAGAACTTGGCGAAATATGCAGCCTTTACATAGAACTGAGTGAAAGGGGCACCCTTACAAAGAACTAAGTGAAAGGGGCACGCTTATGCTTAGAACCGAGCGACAGTTCCACCACTACATAGAAATGCGCGAGAAGCCAATGTAATGGCACATGATCGTATATTTTCTTCTTCCTTTAATTCGCTTCTTAAATCGGTAAAAAATTGTTTGATTTTAACATGAAGTTTCTAGAATTTCCATCTCTTTCGTCGCGTAAAAATCATCATCTCTTTCTAAAGAGAAGTAATTAAATCTACGGCCCAGAGGCACAATTCACGTGTTTTAAAACTCCGTTAGGTTGTCCCACTAACGAGAATGGGAACAAAATCTGGTTTCAAGGGAAGACAATCCTAAATGGACAATGGTTCCTTGCATGTCCAGACTGTTTCCTTTTCATTAGGTTACCCCCCCCCCTCTCCCAACCCGACAATGCCTCAAGACAGCATCATCCTTAACACAACAAAGACGAATGTTTGAAGCGCGTGCTGGCCGGGTTTTAATGGATCTTTCTATTGGTGTAAAACTAACAACTCAACAGTAGCATGGCATGGAAAGGTTATTTATAACATGAAATAAAAATAAGATCTGAATGAAAGTTTAAACTCCTCAAGACGGGGTGCAGGAGGGAAGGGGATATTGTGATAGAAGAAATATGAAATGTTATTTGAAAGACGTTTATCTTGCTGTAAGTTAATGGTAAATGCAGACGAGATAACACGAAATAACGTAACCTCCAGTCGCATTGCCTTAGTTCATCACAACCTTCAGTTCTTGAACTCCCAAAAAATTATTTAAAATGAAGAATTCGTGTGGACGTCCCCGCCCCTTTCGCACCCCACCCCAGGGTTTTATTCACAACTTGTTTTTAGGTTCACAACAAAAACCCAATGCCCAGGTGCACCTCCCCCCCCCCATTTTTTTCACGCTCCTTATTCACAACATGTTGCCTGATTCTCCCCATACCAAAAACCCAATGTGTGCAGCGATCCCTGGAGGCGTCATTTAAAGGAGACTCTGTCTCACATTTGTCCATTCCCAGTGCGATTATACGGGACCAGAGATTGCTCCAAACGTTCGTCTTTTAGCGGCTTTCCTCTATCACCGCCATCATCAACTAGAAACCCTCGAGGCTCTCCGGAGACATCCGGGTACAAAGTCTCGAGCAGACGGCCAATTGAATTGTGAACTTCTGACAAGATTAGCACGAGAGGCGATCTAAAGTGACGTCCAGCAGGAGCAGACTTGACCTCAGGGCATGCGTGGTGAGCCACTGTTCCGGGCACTGGTCACCCGTAAAAAGGGAAACAGTATTCTCTAACGGCCAGGACAACTAACACAATTCATTAGCTCACTCGCCGTCTAAAGGGCTTCCTCCCTTGTTCGCATCGCCCTGTCACGCACACTTCACTTCAAAGTCTCTTGTTGAGTTCAACTTGCAAGTCTCATACTGTGTTAAACTAGTCTCATTTTGTGTTTAACCTTAGAGTCTCATGTTCAGTTCAACTAGAAAGATATACACATAATTGATCGCTTGAGAAATTTTGAACATCCTTTCTCAAGAAGCAACTATGAATAACTTAAAGTAAATTTTAAGTTTCTATTAATTAGAACGAATATGTCGAGTTCACTGATCTAACAATAGTTGAACTTTGGTTTCAAAACAGAAACAACGAGCAGATTTATTGATGTGTCATTGTAATTTTCTTCACTAAGCCATCGAAAGAGATTTTCTAGCAAAGAAGCATAGAATTTATAAAGTCTGCAGTACAATTTTAGTTCACTTGAACTGTGGTATACCTGTTAGTGTGGTTTGATATCGAACATCAATTAAAAGGAGTGGAGCAAGAAGGCAATCAATATCATTAACTAACAGATACATTCTGTAAGGTTTGAGATCACTCTCTTAAAACATTGGCCAGAAACTTGGTCACATGGGCCATTTGCTAGGCAGTGTCACCAAGCAACATTTTTTGAACGCAGGACCCTTCCGTCACCCTGGCATCTCCAACTATGTCATCTGGCATCTCCAACTATGTCATCTGGCATCTCCAAACTATGTCATCTGGCATCTCCAACTATGTCATCTGGCATCGCCAACTATGTCATCTGGCATCTCCAACTATGTCATCTGGCATCGCCAACTATGTCATGGAGTCAACAGGTTGTTTTTCTGTTACAGCGGCTGTGAGATAATGGCGGCAGTTCTCTTCCATTGTATTGCCAAGACCGCCAAACTAAGAGTTGGTGCGGCATAGTTATGTTGACAATTGAGTCAGAAAAAAATTACTAGAACAGTGACTTGAAACAATGAAGATTTTTTTTAAAAGGAAAGAAAGAAAAAAATGTAGGATAAATCTGTCATACATTAACATAACTCCTCTTGCTCAGGGAATAGACAGATAATGAATTTACAAACGTGAGTTTATAACGACAAATAAACTCACAGGAAGACAACACTGCCAGAGTGAAAAGTTGATTTTATGGCTGAGAATAGTATACATGTCTAACGCTGGACTTGTTCAAATTTAAATAAAAATAACATGAATGTCCATGGCTTATCCCGGTTCGGCAAATGTTTAATGAAATGCCATAAAAATTGAAAATGTCATGTAACCAGATGAAATGTTTTCACTCAATTCAAAACTATAGTCCCATAGTCCTATAGCCCCATAGTCCCATAGTCCTATTATCCTACCTGTTACTAAAGTGGTAGCTGGAATTGAATTTAATAAACCGAAATTGTTCGATTTCAAATTCTCCTAAAAGACAACAACCCCACTGTAAATTGTATGTCCATATTTTCTAGTATAGCCGACACTAGCTACTGTTCTCAGCAAGGGGAGGGGGGGTCAGTTTGGATAAAAGATAAAGTTTCTACTGTAGAACACGTCATTCTGGGCCCCCAATAAACTCTGTAATGACATTATTACCAACTAAGCTGAAGGCGCTCCCCATGGCCAGGGTGTAATACCGAGATGATAATACACTGTTTTACCTTGAGTTTTCTCAAGGCAAAAATTTACCACGGACAACAATGCCTGGTTCTAACACGGACAACAATGCCTGGTTCTAACACGGACAACAATGCCTGGTTCTAACACGGACAACAATGCCTGGTTCTAACACGGACAACAATGCCTGGTTCTAACACGGACAACAATGCCTGGTTCTAACACGGACAACAATGCCTGGTTCTAACACAGACAACAATGCCTGGTTCTAACACGGACAACAATGCCTGGTTCTAACACGGACAACAATGCCTGGTTCTAACACGGACAACAATGCCTGGTTCTAACACGGACAACAATGCCTGGTTCTAACACGGACAACAATGCCTGGTTCTAACACGGACAACAATGCCTGGTTCTAACACGGACAACAATGCCTGGTTCTAACACGGACAACAATGCCTGGTTCTAACACGGACAACAATGCCTGGTTCTAACACGGACACGGACAACAATGCCTGGTTCTAACACGGACAACAATGCCTGGTTCGCGACAATCATTGCTATCCCACGACTCGATAAACGTCTAGTCACTAGTCCACAGTTGAAGGAGATGACGAGTCAGTCTTAAGTCTAAATAGTTCAGTTCTGTTTCAGTTCTGGACGCCACCCCCCCCCCAACCATGCCCCCGTCAGAAGAAGTTAACAGACGCCATCGCTGCCACAAAAGAAACGATTACAGTCGACATCGACAGACCAGTTTCTGAGGGTTCAGATTGGAGATACAGGTAATTAGGAAATTTATTTTAAAAAATCCGAGCTTCTCAAATATTGAAAAGACATCAAGAATTTAGAGAGTATTTCGTCCCATTTTTGAACAGTAGCATCCCACTTGTTGATCTTTGTTCATGTTCATGTGCTGAGCCTCGTTATCGCCAATTGATGTTTTCATCAAGTTTATTATCAAGTCATTAAACTCTCTAAAGTAGCATTTAAGTTCATGTTTTTATTTTGAAGATGTTTACAAAACTCAAACCACGATTGATGAGAAGTATAAGTAATGTGCTGATGATAATGAAAAGACACCACTGACACCAACACATGTGCTGATGGTAACGAAAAGACACCACTGACACCAACATATGTGCTGATGATAACGAAAAGACACCACTGACACCAACATATGTGCTGATGATAACGAAAAGACACCACTGACACCAACATATGTGCTGAAGACACGACACTATACATCATGTTGACAAACCGATGGTACGAAACTATCTCCTCATGACAAACCAATGATACGACATTATCTTCTGATGATAAAGGAAAGTACAATAATACACCAATGTTTTTGACTATAAATCCCTTATAGATGAGACATAACTAAAAGTATTGATCATGTTCAAACGAGACATTTACAGACCGACACCGAGTGATATCCCCTGGCTTTAAAACCGGGGGAAGGGACGGGAGGGGGTGTGGACATCGACGGGTGGCGTCAACGCGTGAAATCAACAGGCACGTGAAAGAAAAACAATAACAAACCGCGAATTTACATATGTTATATAGAGATATACTAAAATGTATTATTTTATTACGGTACGTTCCATCGATCTGAAATTTTGATACGATGCATTGTTGGGTGACACGAGTCTATGTGCAAAATTTCAGCTTGATCGCCTCACGGGAAGTGGGTTATTTTTAACTTTTGTTTTTCCGCCAGCCCGTGAACGACAGAGATGACGACAGACACGATTTCGAAGTTAATATAAGGGATTTTAAAATAAAATGTATTCCCGTTCTCAACCGTTCTCTACCTAAAATAACTGCAATCACTCCGCCAACTTTTTTTAATGACATGAAAATCTCCGGCTCGCCATAAACCAACTCCAATAAAACACAAATCAGTTATTCAGGCGAACTGCACGGAGCCAATATCTCGAGATGTTCAAAATCATTTATTTAGAAGCAATAATGGCTATTGATTTCCGGGCACAGCAATATTGCTTGGGAATTTCAAATAATGGACACTCCCTGCTTAGTCCAAGTATAGCCACACCGGCACAGTTCCAAAGACGGAATGACTTGGCCGGAAAGTTGAGCAACTGAAAGATAAAAATAACAATTTGAGTTTTTGAAGGACCAAATCAAAAATATTTCCTGTCACATTTCGGGTTGAAATATCGAAGATTTATTCCTGGGCCTTAACAGCTTCCGGGTACGAATTCAGAGGGGCGGTGTAGACCGCAGGACACTCGAGCTGTCTTATGATCTAGTGGACATCAATATGATCGTTAACAGAGCGCTGATTACCTCCCCCTTGTAGTGGAGGCTTGATGATTGGTCTCCCTCTTATGACAGGAACACGATGAAAGAGAACGCTCCTAGGGACATGACTCGGTACATGGTACAATGTCAGGGGACTTGCGGACTGTATCAAAAGGTTTCCTTTAAGTACAGCACTGTAAGACGCTTGAAACAATTATCATTTTTAAATCCCTTATATTAACTTCGCGGCCGTCTCTGTCTGTCTCTCTGTCGTCATCTCATCATCTCATGGGCGGGCGGAAAAACAAACGTCGAAAATGACCCACTTCCCGTAATCCGATCGAGCTGAAATTTGGCACACGGACCCGTCTGACCTAATAATGCATCGTATCAAAATTTCAGATCGATCGAACGTACCGTAATTAAATTAATGCATTTTTAGTTTATCCTAATATGAGGTATGTAATTCAAATTCAGGGTTTGTTATTGTTTTTTTCCCACGTGAAAGTTTGAGTTGACGCGTTGAGGCGATCCATCGACGTACCCGCGTGCTTTTGTTTACATTTTACGTGTCATGCTGAGCTCGGTCAAGCGAATCGGTGACCAGACTTTTCCCCCTCTACCACCCCCCCACCCAGGGTTATGAAGCAAAGTTGAGTTACGACAGATTCAGTCTGTAAATAGTTTGAAAATAATCAATACTTTTAGTTATGTCTAATATATAAGGGATTTATAGTCAAAAACTTTGTTTTTACGGGTTTGTTTTATTAAATCCCTTATATTAACTTCGCGGCCGTCTCGTCATCTCTCTCTGTCTGGGCGGGCGGGCGGAAAAACAAAAGTCAAAAATGACCCACTTCCCAGTGATCCGATCGAGCTGAAATTTGGCACACGGACCCGTCTCACCTAACAATGCATCGTATCAAAATTTCAGATCGATCGAACGTACCGTAATTAAATTAATGCATTTTTAGTTTATCCTTATATAACGTATGTAATTCAAATTCACGGTTTGTTATTGTTTTTTTTCCCACGTGAAAGTTTGAGTTGACGCGTTGAGGCGATCCATCGACGTACCCGCGTGCTTTTGTTTACATTTTACGTGTCACGCTGAGCTCGGTCAAGCGAATCGGTGACCAGACTTTTCCCGCTCTCCCCCCCCACCCCCCCCAGGGTTATGAAGCAAAGTAGAGTTAAGACAGATTCAGTCTGTAAATGTTTGTAGCGTTTGAAAATAATCAATACTGTTAGTTATGTCTCATATATAAGGGATTTATAGTCAAAAACTTTGTTTTTACGGGTTTGTTTTATTTAATTTGTAAAATGATTTAAATGTAAGTCGTCGAAATAAGGACATAAAAGCTGACGAATATGAACTGAAAAGTTCAAAATGAAATTAACACTAAATTTATGATCACCTATCAAACTGAAAGATCGCGTCATTCATCGGACACTTCCAGGTAAAGCCCAAACGCCAGTGAAAAACAAAAAGATTTGAATGATATAGTTTTAAAATATAGATAAAAAATAAAGGTCCGAAGAAAATAAGTTCAAAACAAAAGATTTTGTCTCTTTTACATACGTCTAAATTCAATTCAAATCCTTAGATTCATTTGGTGCTTATTCCATAACTCTGAAAGTATTTTCTTTAGCCATGCAACAGCTTCTGCAGGGAATTCTGACCGACATGTCCATGGATGTAACACAAAGGACCACGTCAACAAAACTGACCACGTATGGATGTGTACACAAAGGAACAAGTCAACAAATCTGACCAGGTGGATGTGTACAAAAGGGAACAAGTCAACAAATCTGACCAGTGTGGATGTGTACACAAAGGAACAAGTCAACAAATCTGACCAGTGTGGATGTGTACACAAAGGAACAAGTCAAAAAATCTGACCAGTGTGGATGTGTACAAAAGGGAACAAGTCAACAAATCTGACCAGTGTGGATGTGTACAAAAGGGAACAAGTCGACATGGATTCATTGCTGTGCTTAATCGCAGGGATAAAATAAAAAATATCACAGGTTTGTTGTCTGTAGTTTTAAACCAATGTTTGTTAAAATTTTCGGTGCAATTAGAAAACAAGTCATTAAAACAGATAAATACGCTATTAGAAACACTGAGTGGATTTTTCGTAGACAATCACTGACATAATATCATCCAATACCAATGAGCTGTTGTCGTTTTAAAAATAATCAAAATATTTTAAAATAACTGGCTAAAGATTAAATATGTTAACTGGCTAAAGATTAGCTATGTCAACTGGCTAAAGATAGCTATGTCAACTAGCTAAAGATTAGCTATGTCATCTGGCTATAGATCAAACTATATGAGCCAATTATGGCAAACTTTGGCAACATTTAATCGGACAATGACGACAATTAGTTTGTCATCGTACAATTATTCTCCCACTGAGCCAAAATGTTACATTGACCAGAGGCGTCTTATCTTATCTTATCTGTTTACAGACACTCCTTCTATACAGAATATTATTGCGTCCTACGCTTATCTATGGTTTGTGTTTAGTCCTGCATTTTTATTAGAGATTTAAATGTTGATAAAGTGTTGGTTTTCCTGGATTCTTCAGGCAACCCATTCCACGCCCGAATTCCGGACGGGAAGAACGAAAATTTGTATGTGTTTGTTCTTGCATACGGAATAAGAAAGGTGTTTTTATCCTTATGTCTATCTGAGAGTTGTATTAAGTTATCTTTGTGTTGTATTTCCAAATTAGAATTAATTGCTTTATGTATGATTACTACTTTGCTCTTGGTTCTTCTATCCTCTAGTGTTTCAAGGTTTAATGATTTAACTCAGAGCCGTCTTTACACCATTTTGGGCCTCGGGCAAAGAAATAGTGTTGGGCCCCTGGGCAAAGAAAGAGTGCGCGCAGGAATAAAAAATAAATATACATAATATATATAAATAAACATATTCCCATGGGGCTCTTATGCCCTTGGACCCCCGGGCAAATGCCCAACGGGCATATGCGTTAAGACGGCCCTGATTTAACTAATGGTGTTATTCTTGTCAGTTTTGAATATTCTCCAGTAATGAATCTGGCAGCTCTTTTTTGAATTGGGTCTAGTTTATCAATGTTTTATTTCGGGGATGGGTCCCATACAGAAGATGATTATTCTAGTAACGTTCTCACCAAAATGAGGTAGCATTTTAGTTTTATAACTCTATTACATTTGTAAAAGTTTCTTTTTATAAAGCCTAAGGTTTTGTTTGAATTTTTAACAACGACTTGGCTGGCATCGGGGCACTTGCGAAGGGCGCCGTGGCTAATCCTTCAATTTATTCAAATTTAGTATTCTCCTGTCCTACCCTTTTTATATCCATGTATCATTTGTCAAGGGCGCCAAAAAATAAATTAGCCAAGGGCGCGGAAAACCCAGTTCTGACATTGAACCTAGTTTTTTCTCATAAAGTCATCACACTGAGCCAAGTTCTCAAATACAAAAATTATCCAAGAACAAGAAATGAGTTACGAATAAAATGAATCATTACATAAAAAATAAACACCCACATCCAAGCATTACAAGATGATGTGAAGTTTTAATAACTGATGGTGCACCCCCCTCCCCAAATAAAACATTCAAGGTTCATAGTTACGGAATTGCTGGCCACACTGGCAGCACTGACGTCACAGGTATCGTTTGAAGCACTGCCACCTCTTCTCTGGCCAATCTTTTATTAAACCGTGGCCAGGCGGTACCGTATGGAAGCAACAACGTCGCGACATTAAAAACCCCGACATTTGATTCTGGCACAGCGATTCGATTCAAACAAATTAAAACTAAACTACGGGGATTAAAAAAAATATAATATATTTGCAGAGAATTAGAGAAACTAAAAAGAAATTAACAAACAAAGTTTTAAAAAATACAGGATTTAATTTGGAAATTACGTGCGTAAGTTAAAAAAAACCATCCGCGGCAAACCTGAGCTCATTTGAGCCAAGGAATCAACCAATCAGGCACGAGTGCCGGGACAAGACAGCAACAAAAAGGCGCCCTGTCGACCACTACTGCTGAAACTCCAGGCACCAAGTCACATAGGGACATCGTCGGGCGATAGGAACAATGAAAGGCATGCAGATCAGCTTTGTGGCCGGGTTATTGTTGGCCTTCTTCACGGTGCTGGCAAACGGTAGGTGTCAACTTTGATTACATTGATATTGTGGCTAGGTTAGACCCAACTATTATTACATTGATATTGTGGCTTAGTTAGACCCAACTATCATTACATTGATATTGTGACTAGGTTAGGGACAACTTTGATTACATTGATATTGTGACTAGGTTAGGGACAACTATTATTACATTGATATTGTGGCTTGGTTATTTATTTCGCCGAATTCTGGGTGGCAGAAAAACATGTGTTTTTATATAAAGTAACAATTTTATAATGATTTAAAGTACTGTATAGAAGATTTATTTCAACCCGATTTAGTTAAATTATTCTTGAAATGAAAAAAAGTTTACGTCAAATTTCGTTACCATTAACAATAATTGACATAATCATAAAACTTATTTAGTGTTAAACAAACTTGAGCTTCAAAGTGTTATATTTACAAAAGCGGCGCAATCGTAAAAGATGAATTTATTACTTAAGACGGTTTGTACAGTTCTATAGTGTCAAGTATTTTCTTGGTAGCTTTCAATACGATGATTTAAACGCACAGCTATTTTAATATTGCAATGCAAGGAAAGTGGTGAAATGTGGGGATGTCCCGATACCAACGATGCTTCTTGCGTTCACATTGCTTGGTTCCTTCAGATAATAACATGTGTTTAGTGGTGTAGTGGTTATCACTTTTGCCTAACACGTGGAAGATCCTGGGTTCAAGCCCCAGCGCAAACACATTTTTTTAATTTTTAAAAATGTGTGTTTGTGCCCGTTTCCCCAATTTTTTTGCGAACATGGCTGAACCTCGCTAGGGTTGACCAGTTACAGTTTATGGTTGGCAAGCTAGAATGGTGCAAGAATGGGGGGCAGTTAGCTAACGGCAGTGCGTATGTTTCGAAACCAACAATGGGCCGGCGCCTCCGACGTTCACTCGCATGGTTTTCATTTCTTCGTGCTGTTGTTTGAGTCCGTTCTTTCCCCCCCCCCATTCTTTTAACTATCAATGAGCAAGTCTGTGGCGTATGCAACGCCGCGGGTCGTATCTAGGGATTATATATTAGGGATTATATATTATATCTATATATTATATATTTATATACACCAGGCCAAGCACAAGCCGTGTGCAAATAAACATGACGAATGACCCTTGCTAGGGTCGACCAATCTCAGTAAATGGTTGGCAAGCGATGGTAGTAGAGGGTGGGGGGGGAGGTTAACAACAATCGCAGTGCACATGTCTCGAGACCGACAATGCGTCGGCGATTTCGACGTTCACTCGCGTTGTTCCCATTTCTTCGTGCTGCTGTTTGTGCCCACCGCCCATTCTTTGCACTATCTATGAGCAAGTGTGCGGCGTATGCTACGCCGCGGGTCGTATCTAGTTATGATTATTATTCTAAAATAAGTTTTGACATCTGAATAGTGTATCTGTAAAGTTATGAACACCTCGATGTCGTGATATTAAAAGGAAATCTTATCAAACTAGTGGAAATAATTTGTAAATTAATGAAAACGATACTTATAAATTCGATTCCTTAAAATATCTCAATTGTATTTCATTCATTTTTTTTGTTTAAGACAAGCATAGGTGATCTTTTGGCACTAATATAGATTTCTAAACTGTGAGCTGTTAGACTCTGATTTATGTGGTCGTATTGGCTCATACTTACATTCACACATCTATCACCAGAGATAGGTTACAACCCTTGTTACCTTAGATCATGTTTGGACATCTATCACCAGAGATAGGTTACATCCCTTGTTACCTTAGATCATGTTTGGACATCTACCACCAGAGATAGGTTTCATCCCTTGTTACCTTAGATCATGTTTGGTGTGTTCATATACATAAGCAAAAACTATAACGTTTAACGTTCAATGACAATGACGACAGTAGGGTTATGAAGATTATAGACGTAGAATTAATGATAAAATGTTGTGCAAAGTATGAGTATGTGTATGCAGGGGCGGATTAAAGACTTCATGGGGCCCCTGGCTGCAATTCAAACTGGGTCATTATCGAGCCAGCGTCCGTTTAAATAAAATGATTGCTAGCAGCTAATATAAGAATGTAACTTGTAAATAAATAATCCATTGGTTCTTTGCTCATGCTTTGTCTGGACTACGGGATCGGCCTCGATCAGATAAATAATAGATAAGATTTTATTAATTTATTTAATTTATGATATTTTCAGGGATTCATGCAAACATTTGTGCACTTTTATTATAAAATCTACTAAGTTTGTGGGCCCCTAAATGGTTAGCCCGTTCACCCCCCCCCTTTATTCCGCCATAGTGTGTATGTGTATGTTAAAACCAAAAATTTTTTTAACGGACTTATGATTTACACCAACCTATGCAATTCACTTACGTAATAAGTTGTTTTCTTCAAATGACGGTTGCTTACATTTATACAAATATCAGGGACGAAACGTTCCCAACGTACCGTTTTACGGCCCCATAACGTTGATTACAGGGCCCGATTAAGAGAGGGCCCGATTAAGAGAGGGCCCGATTAAGAGAGGGCCGGTACTTTGGGGGAGGGGTCTTAAGAGTCTCGGCTCGACGACTTCGCCTTTTTTCTTATGTGTTTAGTTTATTACAAATATCGAATATTTAGTTCAACTTATTAAGGCTCAATATTATTTTTTTGTGGGTATTATTTACTATAACATAAAAGTTGGTTCAATTGGTTGTATGAAATTAACAACTAATGTAAATAAGAAAATCGAACATTAATAAAAGATACAATACATTAACTATTAAATATTTATTTTGAAAAGACAAACCCAACCACATCGCCTAGCTTGTCTGAAATCAATTTGTTGGCCCACTGAAGTGTTGGCCCACTGAAGTGTTGGCCAACTCAAGTGTTGGCCCACTGAAGTGTTGGCCCACTGAAGTGTTGGCCCACTGAAGTGTTGGCCCACTGAAGTGTTGGCCCACTCAAGTGTTGGCCAACTGAAGTGTTGGCCCACTGAAGTGTTGGCCCACTCAAGTGTTGGCCCACTCAAGTGTTGGTCCACTCAAGTGTTGGTCCACTCAAGTGTTGGTCCACTCAAGTGTTGGCCCACTCAAGTGTTGGTCCACTCAAGTGTTGGTCCACTCAAGTGTTGGCCCACTCAAGTGTTGGTCCACTCAAGTGTTGGCCCACTCAAGTGTTGGCCCACTCAAGTGTTGGTCCACTCAAGTGTTGGCCCACTCAAGTGTTGGCCCACTCAAGTGTTGGCCCACTCAAGTGTTGGCCCACTGATACATCTCAAATAATTGACTGAGAGGATAGCTAACAAATGCCTCAATTGTGAAACAGTTGCACTCCCCCCCTGATGTTGCGTAGTTGTCTTACTACCTCTCCTCCTTACACCATCACCTACTCTCATGATATCCATTTTCCACAAATCCACCCCCCCCTTTCTTTTGTTCCCATAACACCATGAGCTACCTTCCAAGTTCCAAGAATATGTAATTTATTAATCAAAAGGCGTCAATTGTTATTTTAAAGGGCCATAGGTTGCACTATGGGCCTAGTTTATCAAGATTTGGCAAGATGAAGAGTATACGATAGAGACTGCCTCTTGTAAACTGAACATTTATAAGATTCGTTACAATTTTTACACAAGGCTGTACAACAGTACTTAATAAATTATTATAATGAGAATTTAAAGATTTCAACCTTGTTATAAGTATAATTACATTTCGCCCCAAGAATTCTGTCCCTTAAATCCATGCCCTAAAAGTCAATGACAAGATCCAAGTTTGTGTCAAATTTGTCGTTCATGACTTGCCGACAGGGACTGAGCTTCGGATGGAATGTTGCCATAATAGTCTGGATTTACTCTCCAAATAAAAGTCTGGTTGACTTTGTGTGGCTGGTACTTGGGGATGAAACCAAGGAAACGACGCACGATTCATCACCAAGAAATTAGGCGGTTAAGTTTGGCTTAGTGGGCCGGAGTTCCAGAGTGGCCAGGGAGAGGAAAAGTGATGGAAGCTGGGGTGGTGATGCAAGCTAGGGTGGTGCGATGCGTGGTGGTACATGACGTGGTCGTGCAAGGTGTGGTGGTACATGGTGTGATGGTGCATGGTGTGGTGTGGCATGATTTAGTGGCGCACGGCGTGGTTGCGCACAGCGTGGTGGTACAAAGGGTAGTGGTGGAAAGCTTGGTGGTGCATAGCGCGGTGACTTAAGGCGTGATGCTTTATGGTGTGGTGGTGCATGGCGCGCTGGTGCTTGGCGTGGTGGCGCAAGGCGTGGTGGTGCTTGTGTGGGGTGGAGATTGTGGAGAATGGTAGGGATCAATGTATCTTTGTTGAATGTTGAACGTCAAAGTCTACAAACTGAAAGCACGGCTAGGAGATATGTTGGAGCTCGAAGACATGCTCCTCGAAACACAGAGCTGACGGAGATCTGTTGGAGCTCGAAGACATGCTCCTCGAAACACAGAGCTGACGGAGATCTGTTGGAGCTCGAAGACATGCTCCTCGAAACACAGAGCAAACGGATATCTCAGGCTGTAGTTGATTTTTAGCACGGGCCCATGTTTTCTGTGAACATTTTGTTGGGGATAATATAATAGGTTTCTTTTCTTCCCTTCAAATATTCTCTTTAAGGAAATTATTATTTTTAAAAATTGTCAATTATTTTCAAAACAGTTTCTCGTAAACACGCTTTAACTGTGCACAGAGAACAACTTAACGCACCTTTCTCAAATGTTTAACTGAGATATCATTAGTGGTTTTTACTGAGAGAGTTAACGAACAAAAGTAGCAGGTGTGCATTTTAATTGGGAGAATTTGTCTGAGAAAACTACAACTAGAAGGATGCTTAATGAGATCATTACTTTAATTGCATTACATTCATAAAAATGCTTGCTCAGATTATAATTTCAGCGTTAACTAAGCATCAACAAAAATTGGCAATATTTGGAAACTATTTGTGACGAAAATAAAAACTAATTTTTATACCACCGTGACGAGCCCGTTTCATCAGTTTTATTGACGATCGTCCGGTTGTTGACATAATAGCCGCGCCCGCCAATTATTGCTGGTCCCGAACACAGACGGACGGAAATATTTCTTAATGCTAACTCGGTCTTCATTACCATCCTCTTCCCCCCACCCCAACTCAAGAAAACGATAATTGGAGTTGATTGATTCTAATCAAAGTTTCAAGTCTTGCCGCCAGGCTGAGAAGAGCTTTGAATAGTGAACCAACGACAAACAACGGCACATGTCACGTGTTGGCGGATGGTGTTTACAGATTGGGAAGTTATGAGTTGTAAATGGGGAAGTTGAACAATTTAAAATTTCAGTTTGACTTGGGGGATGCACAAATTTAAAATGTAACTTCTTACAATCTGTGTTTTGGTTCGGTGTGATTTGGTTAAAGCTATATTCCGTATCTCCCCATTCCACCATGTTTGCTAGAGCCATGGGGACTCTGTCCTTGACACTGTATCTCCCCATTCCACCATGTTTGCTAGAGCCATGGGAACTCTGTCCTTGACACTGTATCTCCCCATCCCACCATGTTTGCTAGAGCAATGGGGAGCCTGTCCTTGACACTGTATCTCCCCATTCCACCATGTTTGCTAGAGCCATGGGGACTCTGTCCTTGACACTGTAACTCCCCATTCCACCATGTTTGCTAGAGCCATGGGGAGCCTGTCCTTGACACCGTATCGCCTCATTCCATCATGTTTCCTAGAGCCATGGGGACTCTGTCCTTGACACTGTATCTCCCCATTCCATCATGCTCGCTGGAGCCATGGGGACTCTGTCCTCCACATTAGATCTCCCTTACCAACGAGGCAGCACCCTTTTTTCAAGGGCAATCTACTCTTTTAAAGACACCGACAGTGGTCAATTGCCTGCTTGGATATCCATGGCCCATAAAACAGTATTACCCGGAACTTTCCCTCGGCAACAGGAAACCAACTCTCTACTCCGAGGGACTGACGATAAAAGGGGAGGGGGGAGACAACCCACGAAGTCATTAGTTTACTGGGCTCGTTTGTCATAGGTCGGCCAAATCAAAGACTTTCAGAAGGAAGAGTGGAAGCTTACTAAGACAAGTGAGGCAGAAATTTTAGACTGGGGTAAATTTGTTTGGCTAGAACCACTAGAAGCAGGTAGTGGTGGGCCTGACTTGGCGAGGCTAGAACTACTAGAAGTAGGTAGTGGTGGGCCTGACTTGGCGAGGCTAGAACTACTAGAAGTAGGTAGTGGTGGGCCTGACTTGGCGAGGCTAGAAGTACTAGAAGTATGTAGTGGTGGGCCTGACTTAGCAAGACTAGAAGTACTAGAAGTAGGTAGTGGTGGGCCTGACTTAGCAAGGCTAGAAGTACTAGAAGTAGGTAGTGGTGGGCCTGACTTGGCGAGGCTAGAACTTCTAGAAGTAGGTAATGGTGGGCCTGACTTATCGCTGATAACCCCCACAGTCGGTTAATGAGACCCATGCTGAGCAACGAAATATGACCTAATACCATTAATCCGATACCAGAGAGCACGGGAGTCCCCTACCAGAAACTAATGGAAATGATATGTCTCGTGAAATACTGTGTGATCCATACATTGTAGTTATTGAATTTCACTAGCATCTCGAGACTAAGAAACAATTATTTGGAGCTTAGTGATTGGTTTACATGACTGAAGTCTCTGTGTACGAATCTCCAGTAGCTGATAGGTCGGTTTGATGGGGTCGCTTGTTTAAGTTTATGGGAGCAAGGAGTAGCTGATAGGTCATTTTGATGGGGTCACTTGTCTATGGGAGCAAGGAGTAGCTGATAGGTCGGTCTGATGGGGTCACTGGTCTATGGGAGCAAGGAGTAGCTGATAGGTCAGTTTGATGGGGTCACTTGTCTATGGGAGCAAGGAGTAGCTGATAGGTCGGTCTGATGGGGTCACTTGTCTATGGGAGCAAGGAGTAGCTGATAGGTCGGTCTGATGGGGTCACTTGTCTATGGGAGCAAGGAGTAGCTGATAGGTCAGTTTGATGGGGTCACTCGTCTATGGGAGCAAGGAGTAGCTGATAGAGATAGAATAACAAGGAGATTGATAAGTTTAGTTTAATAAATTTTTACTTGGAAATACAGCACGACAACCAAATACAACACTCAGACACAGAGATAAAAAAAACCGCATTATTCCATTCGCCTGATCAAAGACAGAGAAATCCCCCGTCTTCCCGCCTGGCATTCGGGTGTGGAATGGGTTGCACGAACTAGCCAGGAAACCAACACACCATCAACATTAAATCTCTAATAAAAAGAAAGACAAGACAAAAACCGGGTATTAGCGTAGGACTCAATATTCTTCAGTAAAGATAGAGCGTATGTAGGCTAATATATTAGATAATGCACAGTAAGTGGAACAATAATCTTAATATACATATCCTGTTATTTATTGAATGCGACGTTCACAATCAACACCATAAATCTGTTGTTTTTTAAAAAGTTTCACGGGAAACAGTGACGAAATAGAAAGAATGAGAAACCCATAAAAAATATAGATTTGAGGAGCTCCGGGTGAACTAATTGCTGCCACAGGGGACGCTCTGTTGTAAATCTTGACTGATTTCAACACTTTGCTTCTACGCAAACATTGTTTGGCTGTCACGGACAGACTCCAGCAAAGTGTTGCTATTAACGGATTTTGGGAGATTTATCGACATGTTCGTGCTGTCACGTTCAATATGATGAAATGCTTTCCACTTCCTTTAGCCGCACGCATGATGTTCGTGATAACACTGCAATGAAATCTCCACATACTCATGCCAGGAGTGTTTTGACGTGGACAACACAGCTATTGTCTATAACATAGTTATTGCCTTTAACATAGTTATTGCATATAACATAGTTATCAAAGGCGCCTATGTAAGTGCTACATCAGAAGTGAGGAAAGATTCCACGACGGAAGGCGGCTTTCATTCAACTATTCGCATTCTGTATGTACAGAACGTCACGTGAGACAAGTTGAAGCATCATTGGCGTTTGTAACCGTGCATAAAAGTACACATTTATTATAGTCATTTTGTGAAATGATCAATAGATGACAACTAATCAAGTAGCAGGGGCGCTAGACAAGACTGCCCCATCAAAATGATCAATAGATGATAACTAATCAAGTAGCAGGGGCGCTAGACAAGACTGCCCCATCAAAATGATCAATAGATGATAACTAATCACGTAGCAGGGGCGCTAGACAAGACTGCCCCATCCTGTTTTGTTACGTAACGTTAGATAATCATTAAGTTATACGAATGTGTATAACTATATAACAGAATGTATATTTTCGAATGAAGAATAATCTTTTAAATTTTTAAATTTGTAAATACCTGTAACGTTAAATAGAAGAAAGGATTTGGTTTTACATTAGAATAACCCCAAATGCGATACAATAAGACCCCAAAGCTCAAAGGTTCTCCACATCTGTGCAACAGTGTCTGTGAAAATTACGCGTCGTATAGATCAGGGGTCCAGAAATCATGGCTCGCGAGCCAGGTGTGGCTATTGATAGCTGCTTCTGGCTCTCAGACAAATTTTCGATTATAAAATAAACACAAAAACAAAACAAAAACAAACAACAACAACGTTTATTCAGGCACATTTGATTTACATATTAATGGCATATAAAAAACAGCTCAACATGGTATTAAAAAGAAATTACTATTGCACTTTTAGTGTTGAAATTTCACAAAATGCACACATTTACTTGAAGTTTTAGTTTTAAACATAATGTATGGCTGTCTCAGACTTATACTTTTCAAAATATGTGGTGTTTATGGCTGTCTCAGACTTATACTTTTCAAAATATGTGGTGTTTATGGCTGTCTCAGACTTATACTTTTCAAAATATGTGGTGTTTATGGCTGTCTCAGACTTATACTTTTCAAAATATGTGGTGTTTATGGCTGTCTCAGACTTATACTTTTCAAAATATGTGGTGTTTATGGCTGTCTCAGACTTATACTTTTCAAAATATGTGGTGTTTATGGCTGTCTCAGACTTATACTTTTCAAAATATGTGGTGTTTATGGCTGTCTCAGACTTATACTTTTCAAAATATGTGGTGTTTATGGCTGTCTCAGACTTATACTTTTCAAAATATGTGGTGTTTATGGCTGTCTCAGACTTATACTTTTCAAAATATGTGGTGTTTATGGCTGTCTCAGACTTATACTTTTCAAAATATGTGGTGTTTATGGCTGTCTCAGACTTATACTTTTCAAAATATGTGGTGTTTATGGCTGTCTCAGACTTATACTTTTCAAAATATGTGGTGTTTATGGCTGTCTCAGACTTATACTTTTCAAAATATGTGGTGTTTATGGCTGTCTCAGACTAATACTTTTCAAAATATGTGGTGTTTATGGCTGTCTCAGACTTATACTTTTCAAAATATGTGGTGTTTATGGCTGTCTCAGACTTATACTTTTCAAAATATGTGGTGTTTATGGCTGTCTCAGACTTATACTTTTCAAAATATGTGGTGTTTATGGCTCTCTCAGACTTATACTTTTCAAAATATGTGGTGTTTATGGCTCTCTCAGACTTATACTTTTCAAAATATCTGGTGTTTATGGCTGTCTCAGACTTATACTTTTCAAAATATCTGGTGTTTATGGCTGTCTCAGACTTATACTTTTCAAAATATGTGGTGTTTATGGCTGTCTCAGACTTATACTTTTCAAAATATGTGGTTTTTATGGCTGTCTCAGACTTATACTTTTCAAAATATGTGGTGTTTATGGCTGTCTCAGACTTATACTTTTCAAAATATGTGGTGTTTATGGCTGTCTCAGACTTATACTTTTCAAAATATGTGGTGTTTATGGCTGTCTCAGACTTATACTTTTCAAAATATGTGGTGTTTATGGCTGTCTCAGACTTATACTTTTCAAAACATGTGGTGTTTATGGCTGTCTCAGACTTATACTTTTCAAAATATGTGGTGTTTATGGCTGTCTCAGACTTATACTTTTCAAAATATGTGGTGTTTATGGCTGTCTCAGACTTATACTTTTCAAAATATGTGGTGTTTATGGCTGTCTCAGACTTATACTTTTCAAAATATGTGGTGTTTATGGCTGTCTCAGACTTATACTTTTCAAAATATGTGGTGTTTATGGCTGTCTCAGACTTATACTTTTCAAAATATGTGGTGTTTATGGCTGTCTCAGACTTATACTTTTCAAAATATGTGGTGTTTATGGCTGTCTCAGACTTATACTTTTCAAAATATGTGGTGTTTATGGCTGTCTCAGACTTATACTTTTCAAAATATGTGGTGTTTATGGCTGTCTCAGACTTATACTTTTCAAAATATGTGGTGTTTATGGCTGTCTCAGACTAATACTTTTCAAAATATGTGGTGTTTATGGCTGTCTCAGACTTATACTTTTCAAAATATGTGGTGTTTATGGCTGTCTCAGACTTATACTTTTCAAAATATGTGGTGTTTATGGCTGTCTCAGACTTATACTTTTCAAAATATGTGGTGTTTATGGCTCTCTCAGACTTATACTTTTCAAAATATGTGGTGTTTATGGCTGTCTCAGACAAAAAGTTTCCCGACCCCTGGCATACATTTAAAAATTTGCTTTATATCTCTAATCTCTGTAACATCTATATTTTTTGTCAGTAAAAACATATCTTTCACATGTTACTTTTCTGCACTGAAGTCGCAGGAGAAAGTGTTTTCCGACAACAACATGAATAGAAAGTCTATGGGTAAGATGATTGTACAACACATATTAAACATATTATTAGTTTCCCCTTCAGTGCACAAATCATTGATCCGCAAGTAAATGAAAAATAATTCCTTCCTTTCCACTCGGTGTGTCTGTCATGCACACCGGATGCACACCGGATGTTGAGAGACTGGTGATTATATCATGCTGTAACATCGCCGTGACACAAGAAGCCAATGCGGTGCTATCTTCACATCCGTGAAACGCATGCCTGGAATATGGAGGGTTGCCGCTTGAATAAACAGTGGCCACCAGAAAAAACAATTTTTTGGCCTTAAATAAATTTCAAGGGCTGCCTACGATGCCATACAAATAGACAACCTTAAGGCCAAACAAACTTTTTTATTTCTACAAATGGGGTCCAAGCTCACGTGGGAGAAGATGTTCCGTTGCTTTTTTTCTTTCTTTAGTTAACTTCTTCTTTAAAAAAGGCATACATTGTACACGATTTTCAATAACAGAAATTGTCGCTAACAAAGTTTAGAATCTTGGTATTGGGATCGTCAGCCTTTTACTCTTTAGGGGCGGTCCATATATGACGTTACGCGCCCAGGAGGGGGGGGAGGAGGGGGTCACGCATTTGTGACGATGAGGGCGGGGGTGTTTAAGAAATGTGACGTCACGTCAAAACACGCAACACAACAATTAGGGGAAGCAAATTTTTTGGGCTGGAACGGATTAATGGGATTTCAATTAATTTCAATAGTGAAAATTGCTTTGAGATACGAGCAAATTGACATGCGAGCAAGGTTACGGAACGAATTAAACTCGTATCTCGAGGTACCACTGTACATATTTAAATGACAAAAAAAGTAATTTGCAACATGCTAATTTTCAATTAGAAAATACGGCTTTTAGGGGGAGGGGTTTCAAAGATTTGTGACTTCATGAAGTCCCATAAGCGATGGTCGTAGGGGGTCCTAATGTTTCCATTAGAACTTACTAGGGGCTTGATAGACCTGGTGGGTGCCCCGTCTCCCTTCCAGGTCAGCGGAGGACTTTCTTAGCGTTAGTCATTCATCATTTTTATCGTGGTTGTTACTTGGGCTCGAACCCACGCCCCTCAGCTTGTGAGGCGAGCGCACTATTGACTTCACTATCCAGACATCATATTGGAAAGAAAAAAAAAGGGGGGGGGGCGGCGTAAAAAATCGGCCAAAATCGCGTGACGTCATTTATGGACAGTCCTTTAGGTAAAGAAAAAAAGTTCTCGTACACTATTCAAAACGATAACTAGCTTAAGCCGAGTGACAGCGGGTTTTGAGCTGTACACACAGACAGACACGCATGAAATCAAGATGATGATAACACACATGTAAACAAAGATTTCCACTTAGTTGTATAATTTGTGTGTGATGTTAGTCGGAATTACACTCTTATATAATTTATATCAAAACCTATCTATGTTGTATAATTGATCTCCCCTGTCACAAAGATCTACCAGTATGTATTATCCGCGTCGGTCACAAAGATCTACCAGTATGTATTATCCGCGTCTGTCACAAAGATCTACCAGTATGTATTATCCGCGTCTGTCACAAAGATCTACCAGTATGTATTATCCGCGTCGGTCACAAAGATCTACCAGTATGTATTATCCGCGTCTGTCACAAAGATCTACCAGTATGTATTATCCGCGTCTGTCACAAAGATCTACCAGTATGTATTATCCGCTTCTGTCCCAAAGATCTACCAGTATGTATTATCCGCGTCTGTCACAAAGATCTACCAGTATGTATTATCCGCGTCTGTCACAAAGATCTACCAGTATGTATTATCCGTGTCTGTCACAAAGATCTACCAGTATGTATTATCCACGTCTGTCACAAAGATCTACCAGTGTGTATTATCCCCGTCTGTCACACATCAGTACAGTATGTATTATCATGTTCATTTATCGTCGACCATATTTTCATTTTCCCAGGACTAACGGATCGAGTTCAATAACATATACTACTATATAATATATATATACAACTATACACGGGCGAATACCATTGAATGCTCAGACGAAATTGATTTCCACGTGGTTCACGCCCAACATTCTAATGGCAGAGTAAAGAGTTAGTTCCCCTGAGGCGAGAGTTACCGGAATTTGTCCAGAGACATCATCTGGGTTCCACTTTTTTGTCATACGTCAGCCGGGTTTGCATTTAAATTGAAGGACGTTGAGACGGATTCAAAGTTTTTCTTATATATTTATTATTTACATTTACACGCACGATTCTACGCATGGTCAACGACAGTTTTAGACATCCTCAAAATGTCTACTCAACGAAACATCAAATAAAAGTCATTTTTTGAAAATGTAAAATTCAAGAGACTTTACAAAAGAAAAATATAGGTGTTCGCTCAAGAGAATTAAACTTTACATTCACCTCAATGTTTTAAGGCAGGAGTTTCCAAAGTCCGGCCCACGGGTTAATCTTAGATATTAATTGACATGTGAATTTTTTTATGTAAAGACGACATAAATTATCAAGAAAGCCGAAATTATGTGCACGAATTTCGATGACATGCGATAGCAAAAATCAATGACGTAATTTTGTTTAATTTTGACACCAACAAGGAAAATAAATGTGGCATCAGTGTACTTAAAATTTAAGACAGTTTTACATCACAATTTTTAACACAACATATTCGACTCAAGTATATTTCATCACACACTTTTTATTTATTTTAAAGTAAGAAATTTAAAATGAATAAAACAAATTCTATAACTTAACCATTTTAGTATTACCTAATTATGGAATAGGATATTTATAAAGATCGAATATGGCAAGTATTGTCCCATTTTTACACACACAAAATATCACTCTTACAAATTAAATTTGTTAATATAATTTGCAAAACCCTTTTCTCAGTCTAAAAGTATGTCATTTTTAGTTCCTTAATCCGTTCCCCAAATTTTGTTACATCATGGAATACGGCCCTCTTTGCAAACATTTTGAAGTGACCCCGTTATTTTACATAGTTATTTACGGTGTTCACATTCCGTAATATTCAATATACACTGTACTACAATTATTTTTCCATGATATAGATCTAGAATGTATTATATAATTTAAATTTAATATAAGTTATTTGTACTGATTTGGGGGGGGGGCATTAGCCGATACGTTTACTTTATGATTTAGTCAATTAATAAAGTTACAATTTATTGTTTTGATCACACTATTCGTGCGTGTATCTTGTATTTTATTTTAAAAGGTTTATGGCAGTTCTGTTCTATTCTATATAATAAAAGTCTTGAATATAGGCCAATTTTATTCACGAATAACCACCGAATAACAGCCTACATCTCATGGAATGACTTTAACTTTAATATATAATTCGAGTAGATCCCCGGGGAATAAAACTTTATTAAACATTAGTTGACTTTTTGCCATTTCTTTCTTTTTTGTTGAGCTGTTCCTATGGGGCTCCTTCTTGATCAAGATTGCAACAAAATGTCAAGACATGAAGCGGCATCTAATGATCGAGGCACTATTGGAACATCAGAGAATAAGCGGCTCGATGTCAGGCGATGTTAGAGCAAATGTGAGCTCAGTCTTAGAAAATATAGCTTCATTTACACTTTGACCACATAGGAAAAAAGCTACGACACGAAGCGTGTCACCAGTTATTTTCATGAGTTACTGTCACGAGTTATTGTCATGAACTACTATAACAAGTTATTGCCAAGAGCTACTGTCACGAGTTAATGTCAATAGCTAATGTCACGAGCTAATGCCACTAGTTATTATCACGAGCTAATGTCACGAGCTACTGTCACGAGCTAATGTCACACGTTATATTGTCTTGATCCCATCTACAACTTGGTTTCGAGAGTGGAGTATTGAATTTTTTCTAACCGGACGTGCAAACAGGCGTCAAGAAAGCGTTTTCAGGAAGGCGTTTCTAGCACGACAAAACTGATTAGAAGACCTCTTTCCCCATTTGAGCAGGCCGCTTTGTCCGTCTTTCAATAAAGAAAAACAACACATTGCGCTTTTCGAACATAAACCAGATCGCAGTGACATTAGGAACAGTTCATTTTTGTAAGTATTTAAAAGAGTGTAAAGTTGGATTCCGACAGACGTTGAGCGGTTGCAAGAGGCGTTCATTAAACATAAGGTTTGTAGAATGCTGGGTTTACTGTCCTAAAAACAAATACACTTAAGCCGACTCGAACAAATAAATGCCCCCCCCCCATAGCAACCTGAAATTTGAAGAAAGAGTTTAGAAGGAAAATAAGGAAAACAGCGAAGAGAAATACAACGCAGATAGCTTTTTGAATAATTCAGTAGTTAAATGGCTTACACCAATTAATTATTTCACAAATAAAGCAGAAATTAGAATGACGCAATTATTAAAAGAAAAATAAGAGTGGCGATAAAGTGGATTTCATTTCATCAAACAGGAGTCAAAATAATAATTTTTTTCCCCAACAAAGAGAAAGTATTCCAACGATTCTGAAAGAATATTTGGTCTTCTAAAATAGTTTTAATTTGAAATTTCCATTAATCTGTCTGAGCTAATATTTCATACATAGCTGCATTAGTTGGAGATTCCCATTTGTCTGTGTGAGCTAATNATTTAATAAATGTCACATTAGTTTGAAATTCCCGATAAAAGTAAAACATTATTAGAGGAGTCGGTTGGAAAATACTCTAAGAAATGTTTAAAGCTGCTTAAACGTGATAGCATTCTGGACACTGGCAGAACACGCCAACATTCTGGACACTGGCAGAACACGCTAACATTCTGGACACTGGCAGAACACGCCAACATTCTGGACACTGGCAGAACACGCCAACATTCTGGACACTGGCAGAACACGCCAACATTCTGGACACTGGCAGAACACGCCAACATTCTGGACACTGGCAGAACACGCCAACATTCTGGACACTGGCAGAACACGCGAACATTCTGGACACTGGCAGAACACGCCAACATTCTGGACACTGGCAGAACACGCCAACATTCTGGACACTGGCAGAACACGCCAACATTCTGGACACTGGCAGAACACGCCAACATTCTGGACACTGGCAGAACACGCCAACATTCTGGACACTGGCAGAACACGCGAACATTCATAGTTAGGAACACGCAATTAATCATAACTTTATGAGACAATGGTCTAACAGTCAACAATATAGGAGACAATACAATGACACACATACATGTATTATGTCAATGACAAGAAGGCAAATAAATTCCATAATCCTGTTTATAGATTAATGAAGCTTTCTCATACTTTATTGAAAACACAGCCGAATATTCTTGGAGACTCTGAATGTCACTTCCGGGCTTACTCGTTAATTTCCGGTACCATATTTAACACCGTCACCTGAACACGGCAAACTCTACGGCAATAACACGTTGTTGTGGCTGTGGGGACAAAAATAGCCTCATTGAAATGTTTTAATTTAACATCAGTCAGAAATGGCCGATCACACGAACTGTGGGTCTCCGGGGTAAAGTCGTTCTGTCAAGTCAATAATGACGTCACCGGGCGCTCAGGGTAGTTTATGTAAAATACAAAAACAGTTCTTCGAAAGTTGTTCTTAAATTTCACCCCCCCCCCATGAATGTTCATACCATTTTGAAATGGGCTCCACTCATACCATTTTTCTCCCCAGTTCATGCTGATAACATGTTGTGAGTTTTTTCCCTTGCTCTGTATGAAGACTTAATTTGAAACTGTGTTTTTACTGTCTCCAGTGCAGATCAGCGATGTAGACAAAAATGATGTATGAATTATTTTGTTAACATCCCTCTCTATGACACACACACACACGCAAACAAAATTAAAATTAAAAGTATATAAACCAAAGTCTTCATCTGTCTTGGTCCACATGTCATGTGGTTAACGACATTCCCCCCCGGGAAGAGCCCTTGCGGTGGCTCGGCAGCCAGCATGAATCACTGCGAGTTGTCCTCGAGCCGAAAACTATACAGCATCCATAACGAGATCAAGTCAAGTGCGTGATCGCTAGCAGACGAGAAGAGTTTCTTGTATCATTTATTCCACCAATAAGTCGTTTCGACGGTATCGCCAGCCGACGGAGCAAGGATTTACTCTTGTTTTGGTGGGAAATCAGACAGTGGGGCAGTCCGACGCAGGAGCAGAAATAAAAGATTTAAAGGGCGTCTTGAAGTTGCTTGTAGCCCGTGTGAGATGAACGGTTGATCCCCTGACATTTCGAAACTATCCAACAGAACATACTGTGTATCAGGCAGCGCAACTAACACACGCTATTCTCTATTTCAACTTTTCAGTTTATTATTAAAATAATTTATTATATAAAACAACCTTGGCCTTCTATTTATCCTGTTGCTAATTGGACATCCGTTCCCCGTAAAGTCTCGACCAATGATTTCTTTGGCAACAATAGATGTTAAAAGAAGTGACAAAAAAAAAGGTGGGGGTCAAACAGAAATAAAATTACCTCGATTGCACTAGTACCTTTCGATTGAATCCCCTGTCGAAACTCACTACAAGTCGGAAAACAGTTCATTAATAAATACTTTAAAAAAATATTTTTTTAAAAAGGACGCGCTTTTATTTACAGATAGAAAATGCACTAAAAAGAAGAATTTTTTTCTTTCTTCCATGATTACAGGTCCAATCCGTGAACCTATTAACTGCACATAAAAGCGTGGGGCGCCCATCACAACTCATTTCTCTTTGCAACTATTTATCTGCATAAAGATAGATATTTCTAATTAATATGATAGTAGCATCTCGAAGCATCTCCAATCTCTTTATATGCACTAACGCCTTGATCTTCTTTTTGTTCTGGTTCTATTTGTTGCACACGAACTAAATCATTCTGATTTATTTGTGCATTATGATCGATAACTACGTCACTGTAGAGTTCATTGTTATCAATTAACCAACGTAGCGCATTGTAGATTCGTGATGTGATGAGCGCCCCACGCTTTTATGTGCAGTTAATAGGTTCACGAATTTCACTTGTAATCATAGAGAAAATTTTATTTTCTTCTTTTTAGTGCACTTTCTATATGTAAATAAAAGCGTGTCCTTTTTAAAAAAAAAGATTTTTTAAAAGTATTTTCTTTTCTACTTCTAAAAATGTTTTAAATCGATTTGTCGACCTTATCAATTCAATTTAATTAGTCAAACTTTATTAGTCAAGTTATAAAATACCAAAGGGGAGTTAAGCCACACTCAGATAAGGGGAGGGCGATTTAAATTACGGGCAGATAAGAAAGCGTAGTTAGTGCAGTTATTTATCCTCAAAGACCTTTTAAAGTGTAAAGCAATAAAAGGCAAAGCAATGCAAAGAGCGTTCAATAATCAGTCATTTCGGCATATCTCATTGGTGGTGACGATATTTACATGCACTTGTTGATCATGGACTTGTAGCAGCGATACAAAGAAGGGCTTAAAGCACATAAGTGTATGTCTCATTTATATGTATACATAACATCTGGTTTCTTATTGAATTAATTCCCAAATGTGTCCTGTTTTGGAAAGAGCAACATATCTGTATCATTTAAAGTTTATATCAAAGAATGGCTACACATGTACCACTTCTATCAAGCCTCCATTATCTCAGAACTGAATAGCTACATTTGTACTTCAATTTCTCAGCTATGCCAGTTTACAAATATTTTGGAAATTGTTTCTAATTTCTGCCCTTCTTGTGAATTTTTCCCGGTAAAATAGCTAGCCCATCCTTGGTCATTTGTTGGTTTCATTGTCTAAGGCCCCCAAAGAAATCAATTATTGATAACTTGATTGTGTCGAAACGTTCGTAGTAATGGACAATGGACTAGAACAGTGGTTTCCAACCTTTTTTGGGTGGCGACCCCTTGTTATAAAAGTCATGTGACCCGCGACCCCCATGAAATTTAAATAAGTCATTTTCAATAAAGTTTTTACAAAATAGAGCATATGTGAATATTTTTAGTCGACAGTTGGCAACCCCAGAAAACCCATTGGGTGTCGCGACCGACCCACAGATTGGGAACCGCTGGACTAGAAGGTCTAGGACTCGTTGCATGCGGCAGTAGAATATTTGATGACGTGAAACTTTTCATGACGATTTGATGTTTTAGAGTTAGTTCGGTTCTTTGTTAGCTAAACAAAGTCTACTATTTGCGATGCTTAAAGATGGAACAATGTTATTAAGTAAACATACAATTTTAAGTCCTGATTAGATTGTCACATGACCGGCAGTTTTTTTATTAGGGTTGTCCCTTACTTATATTGGTAAATGACTCATGAGGGCTGGTACCAGAGCCGTCTTTACACCATTTTGGGCCCCCGGGCAAAGAAATAGTGTTGAGACCCTCCACCGCAGAAATAAAAAAATAAAATATGCATATTATATATAAATAAACATATTCCCATGGGGCCCCTATGCTCGCGGGCCCCCGGGCAAATGCCCAACGGGCCTATGCATTAAGACGACCCTGGCTGGTACCATTCTCTCTGATTGTTCAGTAATCAGGACATTAATATCAATCAAAGAAATCCAAGATCACCGAGTCATAGTTAAATAACAATTCAGTAACAATAATAAGAACAAGATAAATTGATGAATACAGTACTACCTCGGTATGTCAGGGCTTTCGTATCTCAAGGTACCACAGTACTACCTCGGTATGTCAGGGCACTCGTATCTCAAGGTACCACAGTACTACCTCGGTATGTCAGGGCACACGTATCTCAAGGTACCAAAGTACTACCTCGGTATGTCAGGGCACTCGTATCTCAAGGTACCACAGTACTACCTCGGTATGTCAGGGCACTCGTATCTCAAGGTACCACAGTACTACCTCGGTATGTCAGGGCACTCGTATCTCAAGGTACCACAGTACTACCTCGGTATGTCAGGGCACTCGTATCTCAAGGTACCACAGTACTACCTCGGTATGTCAGGGCACTCGTATCTTAAGGTACCACAGTGGCTTTTCCTGAGTCTAACACTTGATATGCCCATCCTTAGATCTGGCCATGGGGAATACCACTGCGTATATTATGTCGTCCACAAGAATCTTCAACTAGAAAAACGTTCACTTGTATTGACCAGCGTTCACTTTTATTGACCAATCGTGTAATATATAGTTTCCACATGATAAACAGGTCACGATCTTCGCACTGTTACATGTTGTGTTCAATGCTCCTTGTACGGACGGTTGGTCAGTGGACAAAATAACAAACTCGTGCGAAAAGTTTCACAGCATCCATTTTGTTTTCCAAAATGTTAAACCCTACAACACAGTTGTTATTTTATCCTAATCAAAAGTTGCTGCGTGGTAATTCTAACTTAAAGGGGAACATTGGTTGTGTTTAATGAATGGTCTGTTCCTCATATAATTATAATGTTTGTTTCACTACTTTTTTATGTGAAGAGCGATGGGGCTGGGATACCACGCTGTTCAAGTTCTCCAGGCACTTGTTTAAACACCAAAAGCTTACTCCTTGTCACTACCCACTTATCCTATAAAATTACAGGCAGATTTGTATCTTCACATTCCATTCTATCTTCCTACACTGTCCTTTCAAATTTCATTCAATCTTCCTACACGCTCCCTTCATTAACTTCATATTTCATTCAATCTTCCAAATAATAATAATAAAACTATATAATTTGCAATTGTCACGCAAGTCAGTCAGTCTGTCCTGACGCTACTAATTTTAGAAAGCAGGGAAAACCAAATTACTGCACCAAAGCATCAAAAGGTGTGCAAATTAAATATGCACTGTAAAAAAAAATTATATGACGTAATTGTTTTCGCTCATATTTTAATTTTCGAAAAGGGAACATTGTAAAAAGAGAATTAGATGATGGTTAATTATAAAATAAAAAAAGAACCCCTATTATAAAATACTTTGTGTACATTTCAGAAAGTTTAATATTTCGTATTTATCAAACAAGGACAAGTTAGTTGGGCTTTTGAAAAAGGTCGGCGCCGAAGGCGCCCTAAAAAAAGTTCATTTTTTATAAAATAAATAGATTTCAGCTGAAAACTTCCGTCATTTTTGACGGGTGTACGCTAGTATTATATAATCCCCTTTTAAATGCATATCAACTTTCCTCCAATCTTCTAAATTTCCCCCTCAACTTTCATAAAAATCTTCACATATTCTTCCATTAATGTTCTTATTAATCAACGCCAAATAACACATTGCCTCCAGCCTTAAGAAAAACATTAAACTATATAATTTGCAATTGTCACGCAAGTAGTGTCAGTCAGTCAGTCCGGACGCTATGCGAGGTAACTCCCAATTTATGTTGCTTTCGAGATAAAAAAAATGTGTTGCTCACCATAAAATATTGTGACGTGACGTCATTATTTGAGCTTTTATTAATATGTGAAGGGAACGTAGTAAAAAGAGCAATGTTTTATTTGATGTGATAAATATTATTATTATTTTTTTGTATTAAATGTCCGTTTTTGTGTATGTGTCCATGTCAATATTACGTACGTAATTATAAATTTAATTTTCTATATTAATATATAACATTCGTTTTTAGGTTTATGAATTTTACAATTGGTTGTCGTTTGGTTGTCAAGTTTCGATGCGTTTTGAACTACAAAGCCATCATTTATTACTGCAAATGAAATTTGCCAACTTATGCTTCAGTTTAGCGTTTGTTTTTCTTTTATACACTTTGAGATTGCATATTTGTATGTTTACAAAAATAACATATTTAAAAATCGGACTCCTCCCCACAATAGTTTTTTTTAATTGTTATTTACATGTAATATTTTAATGCGTCTTAGACTAATTTGGAATAAAGAAATCTTTGCTTTTAATATAGAACTGGAAGGGGTGCTGACTTGACAATAATGAAAACGTCTTTTAGAATTCCTAAAAGGTGTATATTAAATTTTATATACGATTACCCGTTGATACTGTAATATTTTCTTTTATCAAGTGATTAACTTTGCTTCAAAGGTTTCATGCAAAATAAATAGTTCGTTGTTATTCATATTTGTAAATAGTTACAATTTTTTATTTACATGTTTTTGATAATGTAAAGGTAAGAATGTATGGATCAATGGGCGCATAAACTGACAAATCATAATAGATCTTGAAAAGTTGCTGACTTGACAATAATAAAAACGTTTATGTGAATTACTAACACGTTTATATTAAATTGTAAATATGATTAACAGTTGATAATTTAATCTTTTCTGTTATCCTGTGACAAACTTTGCTTACTACGTTTAATGCAAAATGAATAGTTCTTTGTTATTAACATGTGTAAAAATTAAATTTTATTTTTTACATGCTTTGGTAATGTTGTGATAATAATGTATGGACAAATGGGCGAATAAACTGACAAGTCATAATCACCAATGAAGCTTAAACTGCTTCAAATCACAGATGTGCTTGATGTGGATCACATTACAGTCACATAATTTATTTTTAACCCACTGTGCTGTATTATTGGTGCACTCATAATTGGTGCCCACTATTCAATGCCGCAAGTTAACGTCCGGCTGACTCCTCAGCAATATCTGTTAATACTTCGAACGTCAAACTTCTTTGCTGTAGTATCACCTTATGCTGTGTGTAATTCACTATGCATTTACTATTATCCTGATTATATCATTATTATTCATGCAATCTTATATAATGCGAAGCCTAAGCTTGGAGGTTTTCTCATAACACATATATTCGTATATATAATCAAAATATATACTCTGCTATGTCCGTACGTAACGCTAGATTTTAGAAAGCGCACCGCTAAAAAAAATAGCCTTGAAAAAAATACTGAAAAAAAAGAAAGAAAAAAAAGAAAGAAAGAAACAACAGAAAAAACGCTATTTTCAAACATCCGCATAAAATTGCTCAATTTTGAAAAGAGATTTAATTTTTCTTTCTTGGTCTCTACATTTTCTGATTATTTACTATGCTGCTTTCAGGCAAAAGGGACAATTACAAAAACTGAAATACTTCCGTTTTGAAAACTTTCCTTATTTTTGACGGGTAATACACTAGTATCAACATATTTACCGAATTTCAGACGCTACGCATAAAAATTACACAAGGTTGGAGAACTTTTCCCCTCAGCTCTATTAATATAACGACATGTGGAGTTGGAAAGAGAGAAATTTCGACCTCTACGAAAGTAGCGAAATTTATAAATTGGTGGAGACTGATGGTGTCTTTCTTCAACCAATTGAATTAATCCAGAGGACTATTAAAATAATCAACTGGACAATTAGCGATAGAGTAAATCAAGGAGATAAATCACGACTCGAGACTTTCCAGTTTAGAAACGACAAACTTAAAGAAAGGAATCCCAGACGAGAAAAAAAATGAGTCCATTTAGAAACGCTTAGATTTGTTTCTACAGATGGCTCATGTTTAGATTTGTTTCTACAGATGGCTCATTTTCAACATCAGAAATCCTTCAATCAATAGGTTGGGTCAAAATGTATCTTTTTCTTTTAAAGACGAAATCAATGAATTGTATTTAATGACATTTTCGAGCTTAGTTGTCCACAGAAAAAACGACAGGCGATTTATCTGTGTAACTGTTTTAAGATACTTTTTCCCCCTCCTCTTTAACTTTTGGGGGTCAGGGTGACCAGGAATAGGGTGGTTGGATTTAGGGAGACGAGGGATGGTTGGTTAGATTTAGGGAGACGAGGGATGGGTGGTTAGATTTAGGGAGACGAGGGATGGGTGGTTAGATTTAGGGAGACGAGGGATGGGTGGTTAGATTTAGGGTGGCGAGGGATGGGTGGTTAGATTTAGGGAGACGAGGGATGGGTGGTTAGATTTAGGGAGACGAGGGATGGGTGGTTAGATTTAGGGAGACTAGGGATGGGTGGTTAGATTTAGGGAGACGAGGGATGGGAGGTTAGATTTAAGGAGACGAGGGATGGGTTGTTAGATTTAGGGAGACGAGGGATGGGTGGTTAGATTTAGGAAGACGAGGGATGGGTGGTTAGATTTAGTTTTATGGTGGCGAGGGATAGGGTGGTTAGATTTAGGGTGGCGAGGGATAGGGGTCAGAACCGAATAGGCTACAAATGTAAGTTCAACAGACGTTTATTTTTTAAAATCTTTGTTGTTGGGATTATGCTTTGTTTTCCTCGAATAGCTTCATTCAATATTCCTACACTCTCCCTCCATATTTCATTCAATATTCCTACACTCTCCCTCCATATAGCTTCATTCGCAAACTTAAAAATACTGAGCTAAAGACTTATAATCTTTTCAGACCAATTCATCTCATTGCTGGGCTCTATATAAATCGTTAGTCAAACTTACTATCAAGACTTAATTATGGCACGCTCTTTGTATCTATTATAGGTATTGTCTTGTCTTTGGAGATTTCAAAGCACGTATTTCCTGTCTATCTTCTAACCCTTAACGAAGGTCCAGGCGGGCGTTCATGCAGAGTAATGATAGGGCCTACAAAGGACGTATTTCAAAGCACGTATTTCCTGTCTATCTTCTAACCCTTAACGAAGGTCCAGGCGGGCGTTCATGCAGAGTAATGATAGGGCCTACAAAGGACAGACATACCAACAGTTGATCAACACCCAAAAGCACACAGTTCACAAAATACAGACCACTTTTTGTCTTATAATCGAAACGTCTCGGCAGTTCATGACCATACCGATGCCCATCATTGAGGGAGACAACTACGATAATCAAATCATCCAACGAGCGTAATGCGCCGCTCATTTACGAATTGGTTTAAAAATTGAATGGTGAAAAAGCGTGAAAATATTGCGTTATGCCGGCAAATTTGGACAGGGGGAATCATCTCATTCTGATCACATTAACGTCATTTAGAGCAGAGTTGTCCATATTTCTGCAAAGTTTCTAATGGCAAAGGGGACCGGTGATAGATTTATTAATGTTCTTTATTGAAATTTTATTATTATTTTTTTTTAATGTATAATTTAAAAAAATATAATAGAATAAGCGATCACCCATTTCGTCAAAATTCAATAATGTTTCTTGAGCTAAATAAAAGGAGACACAAAATTCTAGTGCAGCTCAACAAAAATAAGCTTGGATGTTTCGAATATTTCAGTGCATCAAGTGCTGGGAGATCAAGAGTTTCTTGTCTGACTCACGTTCTTATTCTCCCTTAAGACCCATCTTCGCTGTATGTCTGATTGTAACATCTTTGTGATGTTTTAATTATAAGTGTATCTGGTAGGCGTTCTCTCAATACATAACCTTGCATACAATAATCCTCTGAAGAACTGGTTTCAATAAAACAACTTTAATATCCACACTATGTACAGAACATATATAATTTGAGGTTATACAACGTGGAGTTCTCCTACACACGTCCGCCATTACACACACAATTCTGACAACTCTGGTAATACTCTCGAACCTTCTTCCCGCGCTTTTACTCACGTGACCTCTCCTTCATCCAACTCGTGATTCACACGTGACACTGATAACATACATTTGTTTTATTTAGTAGATCCTATTAGTGACTTTATCATTGCCTTCGTCACAAAGGTTGAAACTCTATCCAACTAACAGTTCAACAAGGGGAGACAAACAACATGTATCCAACTACAACACTCATAAGGTCTTTTTATTTACACCTTCTTCAACTATCTCAAGTATAGGTCCCCTGACAACATCCTTCATACAAAATAGTGAAAGTTGGTAATAAAGCAAATACCCCTGTACTCCAAAGCCATGACAAAGAACAAGTTTATTTATCGATTTCTTTGTTTTAGGTTTTCACTTCTACGGGCCCTACGATGTCTTCAAGGCTCGGGCAGCGAGGTGGCCAGCCATAGAGACACCAAGCCCTGGAGGTGCAGGTATAATGATGAAAACTTTCTGCCATTATTATTCATGATGCTATACCTTACTCTCTGCCCACTTCTCTCAAAATGACACCCTAACACTACAACAAAATTAGCAATTTTGGATTTTGAGATCAGCGTTTCTGAAGTCTTAGTCTTAGTAACAACATTTAAAAAAAAATGTTCCAAGAATTCACAGGGTTCATAATTAAATTTATATTTCCCCTGCCAAACAAGAATATGACTTAATAGATCCTCTAGATTAAATTTAATATCTCTTTATTACACACATTGCACATTTATAGGAAAGAGAAATGAATCTCAGAACAAGTGGGAGACATTTTACAATACAATATTATTTGATATAAATTATGGTTCTCTACATCAGTAGTTAATCTTATGATCCAAGTCTGAGATAAGATTAAACAAATTTTAAATCAAAATTAAATTTACATGATAGGGATTTTTGTGCAGCTAGTTTGAGGCAGTGGCCGAATTTTCTCGTACCATATAGATCAGTGATGTTATATTTACTTTTGGTATGATGGGATCTTAAATCTTCTTATTAAACAGCACATAGAGAGAAACCTGGCTTCAACAAGGGAATACTTTATAGACCCATACACTGCTCAAAATACTAATTTGTCAAGAAACATTACATCTTGTTCATTCTGTGATAGGATAGCCAATGGCATTTAATAAATGAAATAACAATCAACATACAAAACGCCAATAAAAATGCAAGACTAGACATAAACCATGGATAAGCATAGGATGCAATTATCTTCTTCTAATTGTAAAGACTGCAATTTTTAAACTTTCAGATGTATTTCTTAATACCCCAGAAAACCAGCCAGATTATTACAAGATCATCTCATACCTCAACGATGTCGGCAAGCGCAGGCGATAAAAAGTCTGTTACCTTTAAGAGCCAAGCTCGGGAAAGGGCAAATAACTTCTGACACTGATTTACTCCTTTTTTTCGTTTTGGACATTTTAAAGAAAAAGGGTAAAAGTACAAAAAAACTTTGCAATTGAATTTCCGAGGGAAGATTTGAAGTAAGGTCATGGTCAACAGCTCAATGGAATTATTTTGGTTTATTTTAGAAATCTCATTTACTTAATGTGGAGTAGTTCTGATATTTTATGAGTTTTTTAATAGATGAAACAAACAAAAAATTAAAGTTTGAATAATAATTAAGTTAGACAACTCTGATGACTCCAAACACAAGAAAGAAACCTTGAACAATGTTGTGATTTGAGTCAATTTTTAGCCTATGAATTGGATGTTAAGTCAACGTCTATAAAAATAATAAATTCTTTAGGTTGACATAGCTGGTTACCATTATCTGAATAGTAAATTCTTTATAAGGTTAAAAATAGATTTTGAAGATACATTAAAATAAAATCTTTATAGAAAAAAGTGATCTGACTTTTAGCAAAACCAGGTATGCTCTCAATTGTCTTTTTAACATTTTAAAAATAGATTTTATTAAAACAATTTTTTTGATTTCATTGTGATTTACTGTGTCCAAATAAAAAAAAAGATTTTACAACACAGCGTTGAGTTCAATTTCTGTCTCAGTAAAGTTTAAATCTCACGTCCATGTTAGAGATATGAGTTATGAATGAGTTCAATGTCAATATAATAAAATTGTCATGAAGACAAAAATATATCCAAAGAGGAGCTGAATGATTTACAATTCCTAATCAGTTAAGTAAAAATTTTGAAATATTTTTAAAATATGTTTCATTTTTTTAATCTGAAAAAAGTTTTCAATGAAAATATCATTTTTTAAAAAAAGATATATATAATAATAATTTTTCTGATCTCTAAAGTAAATCTTAGCATTAAAATTTGATTTTTTAAAAACTTTAATCAATTTTATATAATAGTAACTATTTTTATAATCTTGAGATGATTTAACCAACTTAAACTTCATTTCTTCAATTTCAGAAATTGTCTACAAATAATTAGGCAATAATGGAAATTGCTTTAAACTAATTAATGCATCATTTCCCTTGAACAAAAGAAATGAATTTGGTTTGATTTGAAGATTTTTTTTGTGTTTTGTAGCTTTGTCAGCTCAACAGCTGGAAAGCCTTTTATAAGATCAAATAAAAAAATAGGAACTGTTCTTTATAACATAAACTGGAGATGATAGTTTTCATCAGAAAAGATGTAAGCAAAGAACAATTATTTGATCAATGTGGTGAATCATTAAATAATAGTTGTTAGATAGTAGAACAACTTATTGCACTCACCCTCAAAGATCTGTCATAGGAGGCACTAAAGACCTTGGTGCCTGATGCTGTATGTAGAACAGCCAGGGCATAAACTGTACCACTGTGGCCCATGAGAGTCTCTAGTTGGTTGAAACTATTCAATTCCCAAACCTACGGATGACAAGAAAAGGATTTTTGTTGAGAGATCATCAATGGCTTGATTAAAGGTTAAAAGGCAGATGTAAGACTAAAGGGTAGATAAAATACTTTTACAGCCTTTGCATGACCTCTCACTCTGTGCTGGGAACAGGGACAGATACAACAGGAGTTAAAGATGCCAACATCGTTACACTGTATAAAAATAAAAGAGACAAGAGTGACTGCAACAACTATCGTGGAATCTCTCTCCTCAGTATAGTTGGAAAGGCCTTCGCCCGAGTTGCTTTAACATGCCTGCAGACCCTAGCATCGCGTGTACTCCCAGAATCGCAGTGCCGCTTTCGAGCTGGAAGATCAACCATAGACATGATCTTCTCTCTGCGCCAGCTGCAGGAGAAATGCAGGGAGCAACACATGCCTCTATACATCGCGTTCGTCGACCTAACTAAAGATTTTGATCTTGTCAGCAGAAGCGGCCTTTTCCAGATCTTAGTAAAAATAGGCTGCCCTACACATCTGCTTAACATCATCAAGCAATTCCACGATAACATGCAGGGCACAGTGTGCTATAACAGTGCCACCTCTGAGGCTTTCCCAGTAAGTAGTGGAGTAAAGCAAGGCTGCATGTTGGCACCTATTCTATTCGCAATATTCTTTTCCATCTTACTCCAGTATGCCTTCAAGAACAACAGCGAGGGGATATACATAAACACTAGAGCTGACGGGAGATTATTCAATATTGCCCGACTTAGAGCCAAGACCAAAATAAGGAAGATTTTGCTGCGCGAGCTCTTATTTGCAGACGATGCCGCCTTAATATCCTACACAGCAGACAGCCTGCAGAACCTTGTATCCAGCTTCTCCACTGCCTGCAAAGAGTTTGGCCTGACCATAAGTATAAAGAAAACCAACATTATGGCACAGGATGCTGCCTCTCTCCCGACTATCACCATTGACGACTGCAACCTGGATGTTGACAGTTTTACTTATCTGGGATCAAACATCTCGAGCACCCTCTCACTGGAAGATGAGATAAGTAGTAGGATAGGGAAGGCAGCAACTGTTATGGCTAGACTGTACAAAAGAGTCTGGTCCAATGCCAAACTCACAGCAAGGACTAAGCTGCAGGTATACCAGGCCTGCGTACTGAGCACACTCCTCTATGGATGCGAGTCTTGGACCACCTATACCAGGCATGAAAGAAGGCTCAATAGCTTCCACCTCAGATGCCCGCGCCGCATCTTGGACATCAAATGGCAAGAGAAAGTCCCCAACACAGAGGTCCTGGCTCAAGCAAGCATGAGTAGTATTGCAGCAATATTAAGCCAAAGATGCCTCCGTTGGCCTGGACACGTCAAGAGGATGCAAACTGGTCGCACCCAAGGATGTGCTTTACAGCGAGCTGGCGACAGGGAAAAGGTCGGTTGGTCGGCCATGTCTCAGATACATGGACATATGCAAGAGAGACATGAAAGTAGCCAACATTGATATACAAAACTGGGAAAACCTGGCAGAGGATAGGTCCACGTGGCGGGCTATAGTGAAAGAAGGATCACTAAGAGCAGAGGAGCAAACTAGGGCAGAAGCAGTCAGGAAAAGAGCCAGGAGAAAGGCAAGGCAACACTGCCCCACTGCTTTCGTGTGTGCGTCATGCAGAAGAGACTCCCACTCAAGGATTGGTCTCATCAGCCACACCAAGAGCTGCAAATAATAAAGATAAATCTATCGTCTTTCGTAGACGGACAGATGCCATACTGATAAGATAAAATGATTAAAGGTTAAAAGGCTGATGTAAGACTAAAGAGAAGATAAAATGATTAAAGGTTAAAAGGCTGATGTAAGACTAAAAAGAAGATAAAATGATTAAAGGTTAAAAGGCTGATGTAAGACTAAAGAGAAGATAAAATGATTAAAGGTTAAAAGGCTGATGTAAGACTAAAGAGAAGATAAAATGATTAAAGGTTAAAAGGCTGATGTAAGACTAAAAAGAAGATAAAATGATTAAAGGTTAAAAGGCTGATGTAAGACTAAAAAGAAGATAAAATGATTAAAGGTTAAAAGGCTGATGTAAGACTAAAGAGAAGATAAAATGATTAAAGGTTAAAAGGCTGATGTAAGACTAAAAAGAAGATAAAATGATTAAAGGTTAAAAGGCTGATGTAAGACTAAAGAGAAGATAAAATGATTAAAGGTTAAAAGGCTGATGTAAGACTAAAGAGAAGATAAAATGATTAAAGGTTAAAAGGCTGATGTAAGACTAAAGAGAAGATAAAATGATTAAAGGTTAAAAGGCTGATGTAAGACTAAAGGGTATCTAAAGTGGAAACATTTCATTCTAAAAGGCTTATTGCTGAGTCTGTTAAAGAACTAAGACAAATCATGTCAATAGGGCCATTGGAAATGACCTGTGAGCAACTTACATGAATGCAGTTCTCATATGTGCCACACAGAATATGGTGGTTGGTGATGGCAATACTGTAGACACTGCCACCTGATGTCTCCAGGTCCCTGACACACTCTAGTGTATTGATGTTCCACACCTGGGGTACATTTCATACATGGTTAATGTTAGGAACAAGCACTTCATACATGGTTAATGCTAGGTATGATTGGCTGTAGGAGTCATATGTGTTTGAGGGACCAATCGCTATTGATGACTGCATGGGACATAGCCTTTTATTATATAGGATAATTTGTTTTAACAATGGCTCATTTATATACTAGAATAATACTTTGGATGTCATGTTTCTGAATCTGCCTAATTGCAATAAATTGTGTTGGTTCAAATATGGGCTCATAATGAATATTTAAAATGAAATAACAAAATAATTTCATTTATTATATCAATTAAAAAACTATTTTTCATTTTTTCTGGGATGAATCAGTGTGACAAAAAAAGCACAACCTGGATACGCAGCTCATTCAGTAATCAAGGGAGATTACACTGAATAAAATTTGACCTCACCTTCACAGTCTGGTAAGATCCACTAAGTAGATACTCATTTGTTGCTGCCAGGGCCCTGACCCAATGGTTCAGCCCCGTCAACTCCTTCTTCAGCTCGTAGGTGTGGACATCGTACACCTGTGGGAGAAATGAAACCATATCATGAAGGAAGTTGACATTCAATCAACAAGAAATGAAACCACATCACGAAGGAGGAAGTTGACATTCAATCAACAAGCTCTCATGGTCTCAAACTCAGCACAGTCTTTACATAAAATCCATTTCCAAAATGACTTTTTTTACAGGGAAAATCCACTCCATCAGTTTATTCAAAAATAATAATAATAAATTGATAATTTATATAGCGCTGTACCCCAGTATGAAACTGGGCTCACAGTGCTTTACATAAAAATAATATACATCTAAGTATCAATACATTCAATAAACATTCATATCCTCACAACCACAGAGATGAAAGTATGGTATACATACGCTTGGTTTATCGTTAAAAGAAATGTTGTTTAATTAATTTTGCAAGTAAAGTTTAAAGACATGTGTCTTTAGTGCTGCAGTCGCGAAGGCCTTAGTAGTTGGAATACTGTGAATGTGTAATGGTACAGAATCCCATTGTTTGGCGGCACAAAAAGAGAAAGACCTGGCACCAAATGTTTTAGTGTGTGTCTTGGGAATGTAGTGACCTCAGATTGACCCAACTCACCCTGATAACTTTGAGTGATCCACTAAAGAGCATGTTGCTGGCAGCGACCAGTGTACAAACGGGGTTGTCATGGGCTTTGATAATGTGAGAACTTTCATATGTGTCAACATTCCAAACCTACAAGATTTACATTAAAAATTATAATTCATTTTTATTAACTTTATAGGTAAATTGCATCACAGCCAGGGCATTAAAATTAATACAGAATAAAATGATAAATGTTGACTTTTCCTAAATATAAATTAAAATGCAATACATGTATTAGTGGACATCTCATTTTTTTGTTTTCATGTTAACCATTTATTAAACTGCTTACATTGTTAGAGATTTTATGAATGAAAAAGCTAAAATCACACTACTAACAAAAGCACCAAATTTTAACTTTTATTTTCATGTCAAATATTAACAATCAGGTTTATAAATCTATGGTAAACAAGTTGACATGACAGATGTTATTACAGTGAGAATATCCATTATTTTGATTATGTTTATGCAAGTTTATAGTTTAAAAACTCAAGATTTTTGTTTGCTAAAAATTACTAATATTGTCAGTGAATCTAATTTCTAGCTTTTAAAAGTTTTCACAAAAATTCATTTTGTTAAGTGTTTCATAAAATTATCTCATAAGCATGAAATTTTTAAGAAGCATTTTAGTTGGATTCCTGATGTTAAATAATAACTTTTATTTAGCAACTAGAGAAACAAATAAATGAAATATTTGTATTGAATTTTATTAAGTTATTTTACTATGTCACAGATCATGTCTATCTTATTGCCACAATGTATATTAATACCGAATCGATCTCTTCTATCTTATTGCCATAATGTATTTTATAAGTATATAAGCTACATTACTGCATTTTTCATTTAAAAGAAATACATTTATTCACTTTTATTTGCTGCACGTGGTTTCTGATATGTTTACTTCCAAAATGGATACATCTAAAACAATTAGAAGAAAATAACTGATTTAAGAGTATGATTTTAACATTGTACATTCATTATGTCAAATATGGTGATGAATGGTGAACCTGCTGTACTAATATAAATTATATTCTGTTTTATATACAAGACAGGACAATGCATGTGACTTTACTTGAAACTCTATCCCTCCATTTCTACGGTGTTTGACTTACAATAATGTTAC
This sequence comes from Ampullaceana balthica, assembly GCA_944989445.1. Taxonomy (NCBI): domain Eukaryota; kingdom Metazoa; phylum Mollusca; class Gastropoda; family Lymnaeidae; genus Ampullaceana; species Ampullaceana balthica. The sequence continues at coordinate 72,986 of CALYLW010000979.1, forward strand.
AGTCCTGAGATCCACTGAACAGCTTATTTCCGTATGTGCACAAAGCTAACACAATGCCAGTGTGGCCTTCCATAGTTTTCACACACTTGTAACTGGAGCTGGTGTCCCAGACCTACACAAATTCCAAGAAGAAACTTACATTGTATTAAGCTAGCATTAAGGAGCCTGTTGGGCACAAAACAGCTGATGTGTTTTAACATTTTATAATAATTCAGAGCTTTATTAAATAAGTACTAGTTCCTATATGAAGTCCGACTCAAACAGCTTCTGTAGGCCTTACAGTTACAGTGAATAAGGGTACTGAAATATAACAGGATCCATTTTAGAAAGTACTTAACTCCCCTGTGGTTTTTCTCAAACACTACTTGTAATAAAACCATAAGGTCATGGGCACTGCTGCAGTAAATTCTTAGTTTTAATATATGAGATTTGAAAGCCCATTTGGGACTAAAGTGATGAAGGTATTTTAAAATAATTTACTTTGATTGTCTTGTCTGTTGATCCACTGAACAAGTTATCTCCCATGGCACACAGACACCAAACTGGACCCTAGGAGGACATTTCAGTTGGCAGCATTTAAAGATTATTTCTCATATTTCAAAGGACAATAAGGATATAAGCTTGATTTCTACCCATAAAAGAACTCACATTTTCATCAGGCCCACCTGGTCTACAATAATAATCTTTAGGCATTAAATTTAAAATCTTTTTCTTTCTTTTTATGTTAAATTATTTCACCAAGGTAAGAATAAAATTTGAAAAAGGAAATAAATTTATGATAGCAAATGTAATGATATTGTTACAAACTGATTTATGATAGCAAATGTAATGATATTGTTACAAACCGATTTTAGTCAGAGGATTTAAAAAAAAACAAAAAAATTCTCCTTAGTGACATTGAACATTAGTATAGTTTTGTTAAAAATGCATTGTAAAGCTGATAAATTTTAAAGTGATTGTAATAATATATCCTGTCAGCAAGACTTCACCACAACCACTTTAATCATTGCATAAACTATTACTTACCAAGTGACCAACGAATGTCCCCTTACATTTGAACATAGATATTGGATCATAAGCTGGGGAGAATAGGACAAAACTTGTTAACATTGTATACTTGTTTCCAAGAAATATGAGAATTAAATGTTATTGAAATGGGCTGTTGACAAGTAATAGATGAAAAACCAAACACTTGGTGTTATTAGATCAAGTCTGTGACTGTTTCTTTCATATGTTATATTTCTAAGCAATGTAACTTTGTTTAAACATCATGCCATGTACTCTAGATCTAGTCAAATATTTCAGAATTGAAAATTTTTTTGAAAAATTAAAACAGTCCAGCAAAATATGACAAGGTTTGAACCAAGAGGTACATGCAACTACTGCTTTACTTAATGAATTGGATGACTCTGTAAGCCATCTGTTTAAGTATCTCATTAAAAAGTGTGCATAAAGAGCATTCCAAGATAAAAATCAAGCATATGAGGTACAAATAGATGTTCTGTTAACAAATCTTCACTGAGTTACAGCCTAATCCCAATCAAGGTGAATCATTTAGGACATCAAAGAATAAAATACTGTAAATAATGTATTTTATATTTTGTTTTTTTTAATACTTATTATTTTATGGCTGTATTTATTTATCTCTATTGAATATTTTTTTAAAGAAAAAAAAACCTCATGATCAATTTATTATTTACAATGTAACAAATCTATTGGAATAAATATTGTTCTATATTTTGTAAAATATTATAATTTATTTATAAAAATATATTAAACCTACATTAAGGGTCTATCAAAATAATGTTTAGAAGTTGTTGTAAAAACAGAAGCAAATTGTGAAGCAGTAATCTTGGTGTAAGCAAAAACCCAGGCAGCTGAGGGCCATCATAATGATTGGACATTTGCTTTTGCTTGGTGTTGAGATCTATGGGCCAATGATTTTATCCAATACCTTTCAAGAGCAGATAGAAAACTTATTCAACTCAAGTTCCAATCACATTAATTATATTTCAATTGTACAAATGAATATTTGAATGGAGATATTCATCTGACACCCACTAAAGAAAACAAGCCGTGTAATATTTTATTGTATTTTAATTCTCATTAAATTATGCTGTTGGTGACTCAAAAAGACTTATTAGCTGCTTGATTGATGCTATCAAGGGTTACAAGGTTTGATAAAAAAGTTAAAATTCAGTGTCATTAAAACTCATCAGACTCCAAATCGTATGGGGAAACCATGCACAGTGCTCTATAGATAGAGTAATCAGAGGCGTCGCTAGGGTTGGTGTCAACCGGGGCGGTAGCTCATGGTGTCACCCCTTCACGACTGAAGGGCCATCCATAAAAGACATCACACGAGTTTGCAGATTTTTACCCCACCCTCCCCCAGCATCATACTTTGTCACAAAAACTTAGACCCCCACCCCTTTATTATGATATGATGTGAGAAAGCTTTGACACCCCCCAAGCCGTATTTTCTAAATAAAAATTAGCAAGTTGCAAATTATTTTTTGTCATTTAAATACATGTATGTATTTAGGGTAAGTCTGCACTCTAATATCGTAACATGCGTGAAGCCATTGAAAACGCAATTAAATAAATGGTAAATAATCAAATATTTAAGTGGAACTTTTATTTAAAGTTGCGTGTTTTTGATGTGACGTCACATTTTTTAAACACACCCTCCCCTCTCGTCACACATCGTCACAGATGCGTGACCCCATCCCCCTATGGTTGATTAAAAAGGGGGTGCTGAACGGGCTAAGGCTAGGGGCCCCCAATAATTTAAGGTCCCCCAAACTTATTATAAATTATAGTGTATGTCCGATTTTTTTGTTTTCTGCAAAATCTTTATACTCGGCTTGTTGCATCTACTCATAGTTAACAAGTACTTCAAAAACACATGAAATTGATACATGTTAACAAAGCCTTGTCTGCAGTGGCATAACAACGATTTGGCATCGGGGCAGTTGCCAAGGGCGCCGAGGGCTAATCCTTCAATGATCAATTTATTCTATATAATTTAGTAATTTTTCCCTATTTCACAAGGGCGCAAAAAATGAAATAGCAAAGGGCGTGGAAAACCCAGTTACGCATCTGCTTGTCTGACACAAAAGGGTCAGCCTGACATGATGCTGTAAGGTATGTAAATAACTCATACCATGAGAATATCGCAGCATTGGAAGAATTAGCAACAAATAAATAGCAGTCACGTGACTGTCGACTTAAAGCAGAAGGATTTCTAAAGGAACTTGAACAACTGGAAGTATCTATTTTACTTGAAATTTGGGAAACAATTTTAGAAAGGAAGTCTCTCATTGAGTTTGTTAAAAGACAGCATTCTTAATTTGATTCCTATGAAGACAAAGGAAAGGACAAGTCCGTGGTAAAAAAGAGTATAAACAATATTTAATGCTATTTAAAAAAAAATTAAATTTAAAAAAAAACAACGTGTGTTTGATAAAGGGACATCACCAAAACAGTATTCTCCTCGAGACAAAAATTCAAGTTTGAGGTATTTTAACCACGTTTTATTAACTCGCTTTCGTTCCTGTGGCATTGTCTGTCCAACAATTTTTTCAAATCTGCCAACGTAAAATTAAACCACTTCTGATGGTCCTAGAGATCTCAAAATTTTACCACAGATAGATCTTGGATGACAATGCATTGTATCAAAATTTCAGATCGATCGAATGTACCGTAATTAAATTAATGCATTTCTTAGTTTATCTTTATATAAGTATCTGTACCCGCCTGCCGTAGGTTAATTTCACATAGAGAGCTCACCCCGTGACCTCATCGCTTTGTTACTAAACGCTGGGCGGGCGCTGATGAGGTGCTTGGTAAAATAAATAGAGGTAAAAAATGATTTTTAAAAACCACGTTTTTATAAGTGGAATAAAAAGAAGAAAATAAATTAAAACTTATAAGTTTAAGTACATGTACTTCGATTTAATATGACTAAAAACGTGGGGTGGGTGTTTGGTATACAAATTAAAGATTTCTAATTTAGAAAGCAAAAGAGAGATCTATAAGTGAGAGAATGAGTGAACCGCATATGTTAAACCTCATAAGCGCCCGCCCCACATTTTTAGTCATATTAAAAAGAAGTACTTGAACTTATAAGTTTTAAATTATTTTCTTCTTTTTAATAGGTTGAAATAATAATACATATTTTTCAATAAATTTTTGATTTCAAATAGAGAAAACAATTCGTTACCTCATGATAAACAAAAGTTTAAAAGAATATATTTAAAAATACGGAATAACGTGTAATTTTTTTTTAAGCGGGCTCGTTCGTAACCATAAAACAGCGTAAGTCGGGATGGGACTGTCGAAACCGGAGAACTACCTGTATATTAACATGCATATCTATGCTTTCAGGCCTTTAATAAATATATATAAAACGAAATATTAACTCAAATACATTGAATTCATAATTTCCTCTAAAAAAACATCAAAGAAACCCCATCCTTTGATTTTTTTTATTTAATTTTTTTTTGGAGGGGGGGGGGTTAAAAATCGTATTCCCCACCCCACTGTGGTGGAGGGAGTCGTGAGGTGGGATTCGTCCATGCTGTCGCTGTGTCCAAGCCCAAATGGCTTTATATCTTTTAAAACATAAGACACTGCCCCTTTCATGTCCAGCCTTTTTAAAGATCTCTCTGCTACGACTGTTTCTTTTCTTTTTTTCCTAATTTTTTTAATGTTTGTGTGTTGGGACTGTTTCATTATTGCAAGTTAAATGATATTTTTTAAATAAAAGTTTTCGCGTTTAACATTTTTCATTGTATTTCTTAATTTCTTTCTAGATGAACAAATTTGTCTTCATTTTTTTTCTGACATAAAATCGTACACAGTAAAAATTTTGGCTCGGGTGTCACCCGGGGCGGCCCCTAGCGAGGCCACTGAGAGCAATGAGTACAGTAGGTTTAACAAATGCAATATGGTCAAGACTATTGAGCTGGAACTTGCTTAATGAAAGAACAAAGAGGGTGAAAACAAAATAAATATTAAAAATGGGATATTTTAATTTTTTATTTAAGTAAGAAATAATCAGTGTAAATTATTAATAATAAGAGAACAAGTATTAAATTTATGATTTAGCTTGTCATTAAAGTAAGTGTCCAAATACAGGTTCTTGTTATTAAAGAAAGAATTGACATTGTGACAAAACAGAATCAATTTTTTGATCTCCTGAAATCTAACTAATAGATCAACCTGTTTGAAAAAGTCGGCATTTAAAAAAAACGGTTAAAAGTTTCATTTCTTTTATATATTTATTTGATTTTACAGTGAACATTCAGGATTGTATACAAAATTTTGTTTGAAAAATAAAATTTGTCTAACACACCATTGCAACAAGCAATAACTGAAATGGGTTGCAGGAAAACTTTGCAAATGTCATAGGTTGAAGGGTAACAAATTTAAAAAAACATGTCAGGTTTGGGTGAAAATGTTAAAGATCTTACCTCCAGCTGTAGCACCAAGGTTTATTCTCATGTTGATGTGGGACGTCTCTTCCTGTAGGCAGAGAAATAATACAACTTTTTTATGGTATGGATCGTCTGGAATTTTAAATTGAATTTTAAATGTTACAGTAAGCACAGAATAGTTCAAATTTTAAATGCTACAGTAGGCACAGATTAGATCAAATTGTAAATGTTACAGTAGGCACAGATTAGATCAAATTTTAAATGTTACAGTAGGCACAGATTAGATCAAATTTTAAATGTTACAAGTAGGCACAGATTAGTTCAAATTTTAAATGTTACAGTAAGCACAGATTAGTTTAAATTTTAAATGTTACAGTAGGCACAGATTAGTTTAAATTTTAAATGTTACAGTAGGCACAGATTAGATCAAATTTTAAATGTTACAGTAGGCACAGATTAGATCAAATTTTAAATGTTACAGTAGGCACAGATTAGATCAAATTTTAAATGTTACAGTAGGCACAGATTAGATCAAATTTTAAATGTTACAGTAGGCACAGATTAGATCAAATTTTAAATGTTACAGTAGGCACAGATTAGTTCAAATTACATCATCACACAGATCCAGTGGTAGTGGGTAGCGTGATCTGGCCCATAGTCCAAGTTAATCAAATAGCTATTCTTATAAATAGTTCATTTGAAATGTTAAAAATAAAAACAGACAGTCAAGTCAAGAGATAGTGAAATAACCAAACTTGAGATCAAATAAATTGATTATTTATCATGTTATATTCAACATTCCAATGATGAGTCATAAACATTTATGGCTTGGTCAGATTCAACTGTAATTTCAACAATTGAGTCTTTGTTTCTCATTCCCAGTCCCTGACTGTTGGACTATATAAAAACCATAATCTGTAATATGAATTCAGTGGCAGTCAGTCAGCATCACTGACTAACTTTCTCATGGGCAATTTGGGCACGTCTTCAACTTCTCACTGCACAAAATTCAATGACAATTAAAAGGCTATTTACTATTTACAACTCAAGACTAACCGTTAAAGCTGATATATCCTTTCTGTTGTCTAGAATTTCATCCATAATCTTACTTTGATTTCGCTCCACAAGTTCTGAAATATCAAAGGATTGCTAGGTTAAATGTACATTAAACAAACTTAGACTGAAATATCAATGGATTGCTCCAGGGGAGCGTGCAGAACCAACCGCTACACAGAGCGGGGCGCGACGACCCCATTGCAATTAAGTATACACACCATAAACATTCGGTTACTAGGGCTAGCCTTGATGATGACAAAGCTAGGTCAGAGAAGGGATAGTTAATTGATTATATTACTGTCATCATTTGGAACCAGTTTCCACTATTGTGTAATTTATGTAAATAAATTTATTGTTACATTTTTACACCCTTTGGTCTGTTGATATATCGATTGAGAGAGATCACTAAAGTGTATGCGTTGTGAGCGGGAGGGATTATTTAGACAATATACCCCTAGACAAACTTGCCAGACATACAACACATCTTTCTCGCCACAATGGTATACAATGATATTTAATTTACTACAAACTTTAAGTTTTTTATCCTTAATTTATGCAGAGAAATGTTTTACGTTTCACTGAAGTTTATTTCAACATCTTATTGATATTAACAAAGTTATGAGTCTATGCGTGGGCGCCCGCAGGAGGGGGCAAAGGGGGGGGGGCACTTGGCGCCCCCTGGATTGATTGATTAAAGAATTTTTAAGACAAAAATATAATTTTTTTTAGTTCATTAGTTTAGCTAACATTACCAGCAACAACATGTACTGTGGAACGATTGTTCAGCACATTACGTTGTGTACAAACATGGCTTAGATCCAGAATGTCAGATGAACGTCTGTCTGGGTATTATTTTAAGTCTTTGCTAACATATTACTGATAATTACTTCTTTTTAGTTTTAGTCTTTTAGAAAAAAAAATTATATGAAAATACATTTGAATGGCTTGCTGGTTGGTATAATGGAGCACCAGTTGTAACTTGTATAAATATTGAAACTCCCTATTATCTTGTATCAACTACGTGGAGTATGTTCGGCGGGCTGACAATAATTTTCTACTTTAGCATACTATTAAACCCTAACCCTAACCTCATAATTTAAATTATAGATACAGTCTAACCCACTTATCTCGACCTCGGTTAACTCGCCAACCTATTAAGTCGATGTTTTTGAAGTGGAACCACCAAATTCTCTCTTTTTCTTAGCATTTCACATTGGTTATGTCGATTCTTTTATGTCTGCGCACCCTAATATCTCGAGCACAAAAGAGGGCCAAATGTGCCACTTAGCGTTGGTTATCTCGATCCCCATCACCAATCGCCAGTTTTTGAAAATGTTAGTTATCGATGCCACTTCACCATCTCACTACCGTATTTTCAAGTATATGAGACGAGTCTATAAATAATATAAAAATACACGTCATCACTGTTAGTGGAGTTCGCTAGTGAACATTTTTTAATTTAAAAAATGTATTCGCTTAGTTACCGAAGCATAGTACCAGAAGTAACAGAGCTGAGAGCTGAACGCAAGCGGGCTGTGACGTCACCAGCAGACCTCGCGAGGTGAAAATTTGACGCCTTCCCTTGTTGGTTCTAAAAAATTTAAGGGAAAATACTGACCGGACAGCAAAACTGGATTTTTTAAAAGATTGTTAAAACCGGTCGTCAGATCAGGACCGGTCCTGTTTAATCAGGACCGGTTAACCGCAACTTCAGTAAGCCCATATTAGCTTATTACCCGGAGTTCGTTTTTTTTGTGTTACGGTTAAGATGCAGGGCAGCATACGAGACTAACGCGAGAGATGGTGACTTCAAATTGCTTTCTCCATATTCTGAAACATAAATAATATACACGTCATCACTATTAGTTTAGTTCACCTACGGCTATGGAATGATTTTTAAAATTTTTAATTTGCTTAGTTGTCGAGGCACTGTACGAGAGCTAACACACAGTGCGCATTTGATGTGAACAACATTTATGTACATTTTTATAGCATGCCGATCGCTTCAACAAACAAATAACAACAACGCTGTTGTGCAAAAAAAACCTCCAAAAACACGTGGATGTACATTCTCATTTACACATCATGTACATAAAGAAATTTCAAGCACATGTTAATTTTTGCCGCCATATTGGTTTTCATTTATCTCGATCATCGGTTATCTCTACGCTTTTTGGAAATAACCGGGTTCTACTGTAATTGAAAGTAATTGAAAAGAAATTCAAGAGAAAGAAAATTTAAAAAAAAAGAAAAGAAAAAAAAAGGTATAGTTCAATCGAAACCCAACCCCTGTCTTTAATTTACAGTTCAAGAATCCAATGCACTACTGTAAGACCACAGAAGCTTATGTATTATTTAAATTTTAAAAATCTTATATCAGAAGTGACGGGGTTTTATTTTACCATAGTACTTGCTTTTGGTAGTCGAGTACCAATAGACACTTCCAAAAGTAAAAGGTGTACATGTGTATTTTATCATTATCGACAAGTAGTACTGACCTGTATAGAATTTTAATTAATGGTCACGTGACCAGCCAAAAAAATTCTGCTTATAACGCTAAGAATTATGGGGAAAAAAATCTCTGTATAATGGTCAGCCGTATATGGAGATATAACCACTTCAAAAATATTTTGCCCCCCCCCCAAGAAAATTTTCTGCGGGCGCCCATGAGCCTATGTGTACAAATGTGTTCTGAATTATGCATTTAAACACAATTAATATAGCTCATAGAGGGAGAAAATGTGAGCGAGAGAGAGAGATAGAGGGAGGGAGAGAGAGAGATAGAGGGAGAGAGAGAGAGAGAGATAGAGGGAGAGAAAGAGAGATAAAGAGAGATAAAGAGTAGAAAGTTCAGCTAGTTTTCCTTTAACAGCAAAAAATATGCAGACAATTTTCACAAATATTTAGCTAAAAAAAAAGGCATATCTATATCATAAGTCCCATTAATATTTCTAAGTTACCTAATTTTATGTCAACACTTTTTTCCATGTTCTCCAGCCTCTCTGAAAGACGACCAAGCATTGATCGCAAAAACTCAATTTCTTGATCTTTTTGATTTAAATGCATCTGTATAGGAGAAAGTGGATACATTTTAATGGATATAATACAAACGTTCACAATTTTTGTATCCAATTAAGTATTCGTATCTTTAATAAAAATGTTATCAGTTAAAAAGCCCTGATTCTCAAAATTTTGAAACAAAAGTGATAATTAAGAAAGATGTGATGAACTTAATAATCATTTTTTAAAAAATACAATAATAAGACCTCAGGCTTAAATCATTAAGTCATACAGAATTGGAATGTGATTAAGCTTCCAAATAAATTACAAAATTGACAAAAGAATTGCGTAATTAAATAATAACGCAAAACTTTATTAATGGAAAAGTATATTTGATTGGAAAGAAAGGTTTTAAATTCTTTCACATAAAATGTTCGTTAAAATATTGTACATAATATATTTTAAAACTGACTTGTAAATCAATAACTTTTTCATCGATCCGCTGAAGAAATTCTTTCATCCCTTCAAATCTGCAAGATTTTAAATGTTCTTCTAGCTCTTCCTGAGTTCCAATAAAATCACAACTGAAAAATAATCCATTATTCATTGCAATGATAAATTTGTCCTCCACCATATAAAACATTTAGCATTCATAAGCAGAATAAACATTAATTCAAATTGTTTAAAAATTTAGATAATGTGGCTTTATTCAACTTAATACTAGATAGATGAGTTTTAACAGTTTAGAAGGAAACATTTATAGCGTAATATTTTATATTCAATTTATCATTACATATTTATTCTAATGTGAAAAACTGAAATATTTTAAGTTTGTTATTTTCATTTATTTGCTTTAAAAAAATGAAAATAACAAAACAGACACTTAAAATATTTCAGATCTTCATATTAGAATAAATAATTATAGTGTGAATGTTGATACCTGTATTTTTTATAAGGGCAGTTGACATTGTTACAAGATCGTAGATGATCTTCTAGATCCTAGAAAATCGAAAGTTGAAACAGATAAAAAAAATGACTTTACCTCAATGAATGATGGAAAAATGAAAAAATAAACAAACGCCAAGTGACTTTGTCGTATACAAATAAAAGTCATTGAGTGACATCAAAACTATGAAAGTTTTAAGTTATTTGCCCTTCAATCTTGATTAAATCATATCATGAAAAATAAACTGAAATAGCATATAAGCAAATTATAACTACATAACCAAATTTTGCCGTCATCACACATATTGAAATATTTTGGTGTATGAATTTTGGATATTTATAATTTTTATGCTTGCAATACCATGTTGGAAATTCATTGCAGTTAAAAAACAAATTTTTGATTTGGATAAAAATATTTATAAGGTGTGACATCCTTTTATCTCATGGGAGAGTTTACCTCCTGGTGTCCTGCACTATTTTTAGAATGCAAATCATTCTCTGGGACATTTTACCATCCTGTATGCTTACTTCCCTTATCCATTTTGCTGTTTTAAATTTCACCAAATTTCACATTGTAGCTATATTTTTTACCATATAAAAATATAGTTTATTGCACTGTAAACTACCAATTAGTAGTTCTAGTACACAGGTTCGTAAGTTTTTCAAATTAATATAGAAGCAAAGTGACTCTAAAAATGATAGATTAGCAAGACCGGTCTTTAAAATAGGGTAAATTATTTTTGTTAAAGATTATATTAAAACTTAATGATCCAGTATATTGCCTTTTGGGATATATTTCAATCAATCATTTAAATTTTGACAAAAAATATTAAGACACCAATTAAAAAGAGAAAGCTATTTTAAAAATGTAAAATTTATTCTTGAACCCAACCAACCTTTTTTAGCAGGGGTGGACAACCAGCATTGTTTGGACACTCCACGGGCATGTAATCGCAATCATTTTCATGGTCTCTACACATATTGGGAATAGATTAAAAAAAAAGATCATCTTACATACCAAAACTACCAACCCAATAACATTTTTAAGGTAAACAAAACCATAAATTTATATCACAGACAGTTTCAAAAAGATCCCATATATTTTATCAATATGATAACATTAAAACGTTTTGATAGCACATCCTACTTACTTCCTGTGGCTCATTCTAATTTTAACTGGACATCTGGTTGGGTCTGCTATATGCCTCTTCAGTTTCTCATCATAGTAGCATCCATATTTACAATGTATCATGAGTTCTCCGATTTGTTCTGACACTGCTATATTGGCGACTATGACCACCAACCTTTCATCATCAACAGGACAGGAGCCTAAAACACAGAAGAAAAGACTTACATTGATACTAAACAATGTCTCAATAGTATATTCATACTAAAAAACTCAAAGTTTCAACTAATGTCTTATCTTCTTTATCTTGAGGGCCCATTATCAATGCATTGATTATTCAGGTTCCTATATTTGTTGAAGGGATTCACCATGTTTAAGTGGTATTGATGAGGATAATTTACTGGTTGCATGGGCTACTCAGCAAGGTATTAAGAAGTGGAAGATAAAAGGCAGGAGGCAAAACACAAATGTGTTAAGTATTGTAGTCTCACGTTTTCTTTTTGAAAGCTTATTCCAGTTCTTCATTGTCACTTTGGGCTTGGCCCTTAATATCTTATCTTATCTGTTTACAGACGCTCCTTCTATACAGAAGATTATTGCGTCCTACGCTTATCTATGGTTTGTGTTTAGTCCTGCATTTTTATTAGAGATTTAAATGTTGATAAAGTATATTACCATTTTACTTAAAAACTGTTTATTTTTATTTACAATAAAGTGGGCCATTAATGTTATAGTTAGTGAAAACTTTTAAATTAAAAATACAGGTAAACAAAAAATATGTCTTAACCAGGCAAGCAAATTTTTAAAGAATTAGGTAAAAATTGGTTTTTGTTAACAATCAAAGATGCTCCACCCTTTCCTTAAATACCCTTTAAATATAAAATTTTGGTTGAAATTATAATAACTTTTTATTGTTGAATTATGTCTATTCTAATAAATATCTGTCTATAATATTGGCTCTTGTCTTAACATATGAATTACTTCAGCCATGATAAATGTATATATTCTGCATTAAAGCAAATAACATCATTACTAATCACAGCTAAAAATATGTTTTATTTTATTGACTACTTTTCATGGATAATAAATTGTATTAGCTACAGAGTGTGTTTGCTTACCATCTAATCTAGATTGCACACAGGCCTTGCAGTAAGTATGCTGGGAAAAAAAATATATTCATTTTAAATGACTCGTGTCACGTAGCTTGTATAAAGTGCATGAAACTAAATGAAGTTGAGCTATCAAAGTTTTAAACTTAATTTAAGTCTCCTAGTTATTTGTCATTGAGTTTAAAAACAACACAGAAAAGTTCAAAATACTACACACAAAAAAAACAAGATCAAAAGAATTCTTTAATGATAAAAGACTTAATTTGAATGATGTAACTACTCACCCCACAACTAACAATGACAGGATCTTTAAACACTTGCTCACAAAGTCGACAAAACAGTTTTTTATTTGGGCTGTCCACAAACACAAGAACTTCCTAGATGTAATAAAACAATGAATGATGAGAAGAGCCATATAATTAGAAATTTAAAAAAAAATATTTAAAAATGCAATGACTGAAATTGTTTAAAGTTGTTAATATTATTCTGCTTAAAATTTAAAACTAAAAATTTACTTTGTGGTTCTAAGGTAGCAAGAATTTACCATAAAATCTAATTGATCTCAAATTGATTTTTGAACTACTCTACAAAACAGAGAGGCCATTAAGATTTGTCTCTGCAATTGAAATCTATCGACATTGAATCCCTTAATGCACTGTGCCATCCTAGCATCACAAAAAACCACAACTTAAGAATCAACAAGTGAATTGTTTTCAGTGAATTAAGCAAAGAATAGGCTTTGAATAGAGCTTATATTATAATTGCTCATTAACAGTATACTACTAAAGAGGATATGACTCAGATAGGAAGTAGTTTCTTATCAATGAATCTGAGGTCTTTTCCTGTTGAACTGATTGTATTCTTATAGTTTCTATGTCTATTTGAAGAGTGAGTGTGTGAGCCTCTAGAGAAATATTTATACCAAATCAAGGTTCCTCACAAATTATTTAGTTAAATTCTTTATGATGCGTGTGTGTGTGTACATATATATATTTAAAAAGATTTTTTTTTGAATTTTGGGATTGAAGCAGCAAACATGTATTCTTTTAAAGTAAATTATTATTTTTCTAATTCTTTATGTTAATTTGATAAAACCAAAAAAAATCTAAGCTGTTTTAAAAACAATTCAAATACATTTTTAAAAAAGTAATAAGAAAATATGAATGAAATAAAAAAAAATTAAAAATCACAATTGTTGGTAGTCATCTTCAATAAAGCACAGAATTTGTACATTTTTCACTTAGGCTATCAAAGAAATGACAAAAGATATACATGAAATATAAAAGCATCCAAAATATGTTTTTGAATATTTGCGTTTTTATACTTCATGCTATCACTTCACTTATCAGTAATGTTAACACAGAAACATATTTTTTATTCAATAAAAAAAAATATTTTAAATATTAAAAGAGCAAGCATTAAATATTTTAACAAACTTACATTTTCTTCTTCCATAATGGAGCGAGAGGATATATTAGAGTTTTTTCTTGATCTAGAACTGGGCAACAAAAATGAACCTAAGGCCTAAAGGAAGTAAAAATAAAAATTCAGTTTAAATTGCAAAAACTATTGATTCCTTCAGCAGGTAATTTGATTAGCAATTTAAATACACAATATCATACCTACTTTTAAAGAAGAAAAAAAAACAAGCCACAATATTTTCAGTACATTCAATTTCATGGCTTTGAAAATGAATTGCATTCACCCTAAGTATGATGTAAGTTAAAAATTTGCATTTCATTGCAGGATTACTCAAATTTTTTAAAATTAGTTACTAGAGCCTTGCTTTTTAAAGTTATTTTTGTGTATGTTGTTGCTTCAAAAAAAAGTACACCACAAATAACTACTATCTGGAAATTTACTTTTGATTCATTCTGTATATGGTAGTGAATTGTACTATTTATTAATATATGTTACCATTTGGTCTTTACCTTAAATTAGCCTCATTTTTAAGTAAATATGTAAAATTTGGAATGATGCATTTAGAATACACTGCAACTGAATACAGAAATATTTTACCACAGTTTGTTCTCCTACTTCTGCATTAATTGTCAGATTATTTTGATTTAAAAAGACGCCATCATCCACGTGATCATCAGCTGAGGAGGTAACATAGAAAAATACATTGAATTGTTTCATTTATTTGAACAAAAAATAAACTTATAGTTTTACATTTGTAAAAAGTAATGAATTTATCTGTACATATTTTATTGTCATGTAATTTTAATGACCATATGTTGTCTTCCCCTATACCAATAACTTCTAATGTAGTAAGATTGAGTTTAGAAGCAAGAAGGGTGGAAACTATTACTACCAAAGGTCATTAAAAAAAAAGGCCATGCTCGTTGAAAAAAATCCAACCTACTACTATCCACAAGTCCTCATTGTTATAATTTGTTAGTGCATCATTGATATTACAAACTCAACTTTTGAAAGACGTTGATTTATATCATATCTAAAAAATTGAAAGTCATTACCATATTTTAAATATGGGATGAGTTGGCTTGAGCCAGGCATTGTTATCTGGACATATCCTGCTTCAATTTACATATTCTGAAAACAAAAAGAAATATTGTTTATTAATATATTATATTACTAGCGTATCACCCGTAAAACATGATGGAACTTTTCAGCTGAAATCTATTTATTCTATAAAAAATGCACTTTTTTTAGGGCACCTAAGGCGCCGACCTTTTTCAAAAGCCCAACTAACTTGTCCTTGTTTGATAAATACTAAATATTACACTTTCTGAAATGTACACAAAGTATTTTATAATAGGGGTTGTAGGGCGCCTATGGCGCCCCCTTTGTTTTTTTATTTTATAATTAACTATCATCAAATCCTCTTTTTATATTGATCCCTTTTCCAAAATTAAAATATGAGCGAAAACAATGACGTCATATAATATTGTTTTACAGCACATCTTTAATTTGCACACCTTTTGATGCATTAGTGCAGTAATTTGGTGCGCTGCTTTCTAAAATTAGTAGCACGGACAGACACTACAGATGTGACATTGCAAATTATATTGTTTAATCATTACAATAATTAATTTTAAAGCAGAAGTTTAAATTTTATTAAAACTAATTTGGGTTAAGAAAATATTTATAAAACTTAAAAACAAAAATCTCTTTAAGAAGAACATACCTAAACATCATTAACCAGAAATTTCCACACCTTTTCGTCAAATTAAAATTTTTAAGTACAGTACAGTCAGTAAGTATTGAACATAAAGGGGGTGAGACTGCAATCAGGCTTATAGATTAGTAAATGGATAACATGTAAACAGGGTATGAGTTAGCCTGACTCTTTGTATTTCACTGCAGCTAAGTTTTTAATTTTAATTTTCTTATTTCTTTATATTAGTTTTATTTGTGTACCTTTTTGTTCGTTGAGGAAGGCTCTTTGCAGAAACGTTAGCTGTTTTGTTACGTCCTGTCAGGCTAACTCATACCCTGTTTACATGTTATCCATTTACTAATCAGTAAGTATTCATTCTTATTGCCTCCCTTTTATTTGAAATACAAAATTGTCAACATTTTACACATATTAAGATGTGTAGTATAAAACACAAACATCTGAATATGGAACTAAAAAGGAGAGGGGGGAAAGCAAAGCTTTATTTTAACCTTGTTTGAAATCTTAGTATAAATTAAAGTAACTTCACAATCTCATTGTGTGCCTGACATGTCTAGTGGAGAGTCACCAAGAGCCAAATGGGTCACATTGAGTTTTCATGAGGTTTACCAGATAATTAATTATAGCCATTTAATAAAATTGTTGCATAATTTTATGTACATTCACAAACAAATAATGTGATATATTTAAGTTGTCAACAACAAAATTGTATGCAGCAGCTACAAATAAATTGTACAATAAATAAAGGTAAAAAAGGATTTTTTCAAAACCACGTTTTTATAAGTGGACTAAAAAGAAGAAAATAAGCTAAAACTTATACGTTCAAATACTGTCAATTAATATGACTAAAAACGTTTGGTATAAAAATTAAAGATTTATAATGTAGAAGGCAAAAGAGAGATTTATAAGTGAGAGAATGAGTGAACCGCATATGTAAAAGGTCATAAGCGCCCGCCCCACGTTTTTAGTCACGGTTTTAGGGGGGGGGGTCATGCCCTTTTGGCTGGGGCACCCACCCCTATGCGTTTCTCAACAATATTAACAACTATTAAATAATTTTAGTTTTCTGTTCTAGTGCTCTAAACAACATTTTAAATAACAATTTTACATCAGACTAAAAAATCAAAGAAGTTTGAACTTTTATCAAAGATAAAATGATGTCTAGTCAGCATTGTGTCGTAAGTCTATTTAATGCCTTCCCTATAGCAGCCATTTGAAATCTCCAATGGTGGGTGGGTATGGAAAAGAATGCGTGACAATATTTAAAGGTATCGAAATAAGGTTATAGAGTTAATTTCAGTTAAAGCAGCTTGTAAACAAGATTATTTGTTTGAGCATGGTTCGGATTTAAAATTGAGAATTGTATTCTTTGAGTCATAGTTGAATTCCTGCATACTTTCCAGCCATGGCAGCAGTATTTTAATTATATTAGATGCCTATTTTATTAATTATTTCAAAATTGTCGTAAGCAGTTTTTTGTTTCAATGAAATCTTGGAAAAATTCTACATCTAATTTCTGATTTTAAACTAGAGTATCACCTGTCAAAAATGATGGAAGTCTTCAAAATAAATACACATCAGATTAAAAAATAATGTAATACAGAACTTTCATTTATTTTATTTATTTTTATTTGATTCATTTATTATCATATTGAACAATTTTATGCGGAACGTTAGAAAAGTGTTATTTTTGGTGCAGCACTATAAAACAAAATCGATCGCAGCGCCACCTAACAGCATTACAAATTTAGCAGCGCCACCTAACAGCATTACAAATTTCGCAGCATCACCTAACAGCATTATAATTACATCCATACATACAGATAACGGGGATTATGTATATTGATTTCTAGGCTTTAATTAATGAGAAATATGCTGCCCCTAACAAAGTGCAATCCCTTTTCCCTACTACTTGCTTTTATAAGGAATCATTTAATTACAAGTGAGGTATGACTTTGTTAAAATATATTATCAAGCAGAAGACTATTTCAAAGTGTAAAAACATTTTGAATATAGAAAAGTATGCAGTTATTCTCTGGGCAATGCATGTTTGTCCAGTTTTAACCATTAAGTTCCATTTTTGTCAATAAATTCCCAAATCAAATAACATATAATTAAAAACATACATTATTAAATATTACAGTATTGACTTGTGATTGAAATTGCTGGCTGGCTTAGGTAATCAAAAGTAATGATTATCATTATTATACTAAATAAGTGATTTTATAATTAATAGTACTCATACTCATATACAATTTACATAATCACATTATTAAGTCATTAATACTTAAGTCCCATGATGGAGAGAATGAGAGGGTGCCCTGAAAATATTTTCCAATGATCAGAGATCATAACTTCAGCCGATAGATACATTCCTTGGTTTGGTGAAAATAGCTATGTTTGCCATATCCCTACAAAATGAGTGAGTATGCATGAATCAATTGAGTCCACTGCATTGGTAGCTTACCTTGCCCTAAGCAGTCTCTTGAACCAGACTTTGTAAAAACTAAATTTAGATTGGGACTCTTGAAAGGTAATTTAAGCATAGCCTACTGTCTAAATCAAAGAAGAAGACTTCAATCTTATGTTCTCTAATACATGAGTATTCAGTAAATTATTGCATCCTACACTTATCTATGTTGAGTCTAGTCTTGCATTTTATTAAGCCTGAGAGTATTACTTAGACTAAGTCTAGAGTTTTGAATGATGTTAGGACGTTTGATAAGACCACTCTTCTTTGAGGACGAATTTTAAAAAAAGACTGGTTAACCATCCATTAGCAGTATCAAGGTATTTTTCCTTACTTTTTAAACCCACATGAGAATATAACAAATTTAGCAACACTCGTCACGCCATGTGACATCATGTTTACCATTTTTGCAAAGTGCCGGTCAACTCAGCCAATTTCCGAAAAATCTTTTTTAACATTCGTGAGCCAAACTAAGGTGTAAACAGTGGTGATAAAGGATTTTTTTTAAAAAAAATGCTATATTATTTTTCAACCGTTAAAACTCATTGGATTTAAATTGAAATTAAATGGTTATTTTCAATTTTAAGTCTTGACTGATTTGACCCCCCCAAAAAAAAACTACCTCAGAGTAATATACTAATACAGATGAATCGAAGTTACCGTTATCCTGTCCTGATCTTAGGACCAGTTAATCAATCAACTGCAGACCTGCCAAGAAATTTTTTTCATAGGGGTCTGCGTGCGTGGTCGCTGCACCCCAGGGGCGCTTGTTTAAGTACTACATAATAAATAAATGTAAAGTTATTGTCATTGTCTTTTAAGAGTCTACAGAACACCACCGAATGTGAGAAAAATATTACTGGAAATCTTTACATTACATACAGATATATACACAACAGACTATCCATTTTTTTCCACATGTGTACAGAGGCTGCTTAGAGTTTAGTTTTTCAGCATCTCCCTAGTGGCTCTTTTTCACTTGTCAAGCATTTCTTAGGTCAATTGAAGAAGTTAGCTTCACATTTGATTTTAGTTCCAAGCAATTTTTAGTTAGAAAGAGTTAATGTTTGCCCTTACTTGTTATTGTAATATTTTTAAGAAACATTTCTTTGACACTGGCATTAAAAGATAGGTATTGGCAAGATATTTATAGCCTGCAATAATAAAGGTGGTAAATGAAACTTTCGATCTCATAACTGTAGCGCCGATTCACATAATAAAGTAATTGGTGAAAGATGTAGAATTCAATTTTACTTTACTAATAATTATTTAGCAGCAGTTGTAGTTTTTGCATTAATATATGTTGAATCCACCACTTTTAATAGATAATTGGGTCTGGAACAAATTGCAAATGTTTCACCACAGGGTGATGCCTGAATAAATTAGTGTTTTTCCAAATACAGATACTGTTTCGAAAACATTTATTGACGTTTTTTAATTTGTTCAGATAGACTGGTATTACAGTATTAGTACTAGTACTATTACTATTACTCTCAAGCACAGTCACTGGAAAAACTTTTTCAGCAGGTTTCTTTAAAAGCGTACCCACTAAATTTTTTTTAAAAAGTCACATTACAGCTGAATTATTTTTATTAGCCTTGTAAAAGGAATAATTTACGATCAGTGACCAACGAAGAAAGATTTAGAGATCCTGGTTCGCTGTGATAACGGAAATCCGGAAATGCAGGAAAAAAAACCACAAAAAAGTGGCATTATCGAAATATGTCACATCCTGTCATATTCGACTTTCATTATTTTATTTGTTTAATTTTTGTCGCTTTCGGAAAAATTTAAATGGTAAAAAAATCGGAATTTTAAAAGGCGTCTTGTCGGAATTTTGGAATCAGGGGTAAAAAATCTGTATAATACCGATAAAATCGGAACGGTTGGCAGGCATGCAACTGTTAAGCACTTTGCGCCTTTAACTTTTAGCGTCTTTTAGTTTAGCCTTGGTTGTTGGTTAAGAGTTAAGCTAAGCTGGTTTGTCCAGGCAGCCCGACTGAATACCACGACTGAATGCAAGATGGGAAGAAGGAGGACATGGTAATACTAATACTAAGGCTAAGGTATAAGACCACGATAAAGAAGTAAGTAAGAAAGAGTAAGATTTGGGTTAAATGAATGATCATTATCTGAAACTGTAATATATAAGACTTATAAGTAGAATTATATAAGTCTTGATCTGTTAGTGAACCAATCCGGACCGTCACTTAACTTAGTCGTCTCAGTCACTTTCACTACTTTCAGTTCTTTCACTTAGTCTTGGCCTAAGCCCACTAGTACTTTTAAACAAGTTCATATCTGGTCTTTGAGAGAAACAATGATAGTTCAAACCATTTACTTCAAAAATGGTTAACAGATACTTACTAATCACAGTATGCAAATCTACACGTCTTTTTATAAACTTAAAATTTGCATGTCTACAGGGCAGGCAGATCATTTCCTGGACTTGTTCCCCTTCCTTATTCTTATAGGGTCATCCAATCAATGTTGACGAAGATATAAACAAGAAATCTTTGACATTGGAGTTAAGTAAAGTAAAAATACTAAATTTATATTCAGTTAAAAGATTAATTTATTAATTTATTTTTTAAGAACAAAATTGTAAACGATTCTTGTACAAGTACATGTATAATATTTCAGGGAGAAGTACATTAAGTTTTAAGTGGCTTACTACCGGGCACAGACCCAGTGGCCTAGTGAGAGGGGGGAGTAAGGGGCGTCAAATTTATAGTACAATAAAGTTTTAAGGGGGGGGGGTGGGGCGTCCATAAATGACGTCCTGCACTTAGGGGGAAAATAAAACAACCCGTAAAAACAAAGTTTTTGACTATAAATCCCTTATATATGAGACAACTAAAAGTATTGATTATGTTCAAACGCGACAAACATTTACAGATTGAATCTGTCTTAACTTTCCTTTGCATTATAACCCCTGGGGGGGGGAGGGGAAAGATCTGGTCACCGATCGCTGGACCGAGCTCAGCGTGACACGTAAAATGTAAACAAAAGCACACCGGTACACCTGGTTAAAACACGAGATGTGTTCAACGATGGCTGGCGTGAAGTCAAGTGACCCGTAAAATGTAAACAATAGCGACCGCTACATATAGTTTTAAATAGATAAAATAAAAATGCATTAATTTAATAACTGTACGTTCGATCGATCTGAATTTTTGATACGATGCATTGTTAGGTGACACGGGTCCGTGTGCCAAATTTCAGCTAGATGGCTTCACGGGAAGTGGGTCATTTTTTTGACTTTTCTTTTCCCGCCCGCCCAAGACAGACAGACAGAGCTCACGACAGAGAGACAGAGACGGCGGTGAAGTTAATATAAGGGATTTAAAAAAAGGGGGGGAGGTCACACTTTTGCGCCGATGTGTGACCAGGGACAGGGGGGTGGTTGAGATATGTGAGGCGTATCATGTGCGTATTTTCCCTTACTCCCTGGATGTCAAGAAGAAACCGCTGAAACTGTCTGTGAAACATGGCTTTAGAGCGAATTGGGTTTCTAGCTTTTATCAACAAAATGTGGGTGAGACTGCAATCAGGCTTATAGATTAGTAGATGGATAACCTGTTAACAGGGTATGAGTGAGTCTGACAAGACGTCTCCTTGGCTCTGGATTTCACCGCAGCTAAGTTTTAATTCTTTATATTCGTTTTATTTGTGTACCTTCTGTTCGCTGAAGAAGGCTCTTTTTCCGAAACGTTCGCTGTTTTTGTGACGTCTTGTCAGACTTGCTCTTACCCTGTTTACATATTATCCATCTATTAGCTTTTATCACTGGCTTAAGGACACGATCACATCTAATGTGAACTTGTTGGTGAACGATACAGTGAAGTTTAAAATCTTTGTCAGCCTCTTCGCTGACTTTGTTACACATTTTGCTGATCAACTGTGCTCACCAGTCATGGCACGGGAATCATCAGTAATAAAGACATAGATTGTTTACTTGGTAATTTAACGTCAATGACAGCAGAACAAACAGAAGCAACTAAATGTTGTCCCGTTGTTTGGTCTTTAAGACTGAAAGTCTTGTATTTTGTAAACAATAAAATGTTATCGATTTTTGCCACCCTTTAAGGTACTCAAAACATTACAAAATCTAGAATTTTAAAAATAAATTATATAATGTCATTACTTAAATAATACGTCCGTCAATTAGTTATTTATGATGAGGCTGAGGGCCAGTTAAAATTTAAGCGTGGGCCGTGTTTGGCCCGCGGGCCGGACTTCGGACATCCCTGCACTAAATAAATACTTAGGCGCCGTCCATAACTTACGTCACGCTATTTTTTACCATTTTTGACTCCCCCCCCCACCCCAAAGTACGTCACGCTTTCGAAAACAAATGTGTTTTATTAACAAAATAATTAAAATTTAATATAAAACACCCTGACGTCACACATGCCCCCCCCCCTCATCCCCTCTGGAGCGTGACGTACTTTATGGATGGCCCCTTAAATGACAAAAAGTAATTTGAAACATGCTCATTTTCAAATAAAAAAATACGACTTTTATGGGTGGGGGGGGGCGCGCGCGGCACGTTTTTGTGACGTCATATTTGACGTGGGTTCTAAGTTTTTGTGTCGAAATGTGATGGGGGGGGGAGGAGTGAAAAAATGGCCAAAATCATCGCGTGACGTCGTTTATGGACGTTAACTCAAATCATCCAGTCTAATGAAAAAAACTCGGCAATGAAAGAACCAACCAACATAAGCTGTTTAAAATATAACTTGTAAAATACTGCTGGATATTTTGAAACATGGCTTGTACAACACAGTTTATTCCCAAAATATTTCAAACATTCCTTTAACAAAACGACCAGAGTAATATACACATTGCCTGGTAACCACAGGGGTAAAAAGGACTTGGCATCGGGGCAGTTGCCAAGGGCGCCGAGGGCTATTCCATTAATAATCAGTTTATTCTGTATAATTTACCAATTTACCTATTTCTCAAGGGCGCCAAAAATGAATTAGCCTAGGGCGCGGAAACCCAGTTAGCCTACGCTTTTGCTGGTATCTAACACTCTCAGATTTTGATAGAATACAATGTGGCTGCTTATCATATATCTTTATTTACTCGGATTGCTTTAGTTACTCCGATTACCCCATTACCCACACTGAGGCAAACATTTAATCTGTGTTGGTCTCTGTAGCTTTGTCAGGGAAGTGCATCTTAAGTACTCTTTTGTTACAGACGAAGGCAATTAAGATAATACTCCTTGAAGTCCATTCAATGGGATCGACAGAAATCTGGGAAATCAAACGTTTACAAGAATATCGCAATGTGTTCCATAGAAATAAGTTGTTCATTTATTCATCTAACATTTGAAAGAACTAAAAAGAAACCAAAATATGAACGTTTATTTCTTAAACAATATTATCCGTGATGTTGCCAATTTTAAAAAATAAGTAGATGAATAAATTATTTATATGATTTGACACAATTACTGAGTCAAATATCAAAACAATCAAACGAATGTCACTGTCGCACGTTAAGAGAAGTTTTGTTTTTTTCAGTCTCATCTTCTCAATAGCCATGACATTCAAAACAATCTCAGTGACGTGAAATTTGCAGTGCTTCTTTATCTGTATACTAGTAACAAAGCCCGCCCAAGGACGGGAATAAGTGTAGGGTGACCTGTGAAGTTCATGGATGCTATGTTTTGGTAGTTGTTATGCTGTAGCGTTTGCAGGACATTGTCGTCGCAGGGCAAGGGATGTGGACAACAATAACAACAAAAACAACAAAAACAACAACAACAACAGCAACAACAACAGCAACAAAAACAAAACAACAACAGCAAAACAAAAACAACAACAGCAAAACAACAACAACAAAACAACAACAAAACAACAACAGCAACAACAACAAAACAAAAACAACAAAACAACAGCAACAAAACAACAACTACAACAACAGCAGCAACAACAGCAACAACAACAAAACAACAACAACAAAACAACAACCATAAAACAACAACAACAACAACAAAACAACAACAAAAAACAAAAACAAAAACAACAACAACAAAACAACAACAACAATAACAGCAACAAAAAACAAACAACACTTAAAACTCTTGCCACTACCCCCAGGACCATCAAGGAAAAAGCAGAATTGTCATTGGAATAAGCGGCAGGCATCACTTCAAGATGGGAACAACATAATGAATTATGACAAAAAAAACTGCACCAAAAATAATTCGTTTTGAACCTCCGCGTAATATGTAAATTTTTCTCCGCTAGTGATTGGCTGTAGGAGTCATATGTGTTTGAGGGACCAATCGCTATAGATGACGGGACAGAAAGGACAGAAATGACAGAAACTTGCCTTTTATTATTTAAGGAAGGATGGATATTGCTGTTCATTGAGGGATTTATATCTCTCAATTTCAGCGTCAATGGGTCATATGTCTTTACATCAAAAGAACCGCTGCAACATATATTTGGGCTCGATACAACTAGGGGCGTGTGGGCCTCTGAAAACTTCGTACACCTGGGTCTTTATGTTCATTACACATTTTCAGCTTTAAAAAAATCAAGTATAAAAAGTCCTCTTCAGTTAGGGCCACGGAACAACAAAGAGATTGCGTAATGATATTAGACGAAATGTCTGACAAAAAATTGTAAAATTTGATGAAACAGAAAACGCAAATAAATTTTTTATGGGGATTAAAGTAAGTATACTTCAGGATATCATTGTGGACACCTTCTGCAATCATGGCCAACCGCCAACGTCCAATACGTGCCTGTCAAGGAAAAAAGCTTTGCGTAGACATAGAGATTTCTTTTCGTGTCGCTAGAAAATGAATCCAATGTTTGCGTCAGTTTGAGGACTTTGTTTATCTTCACAACCGTAAGGACGAAAAATGTCAGATACACAAGACCAATGAGTAACAATGGTCCAACTATTGCCAAACATTAAGATTACAAAAAATCATTCATTACATTTTATTTCAAATTCTTAACCAAATCAATCAAATTTAGTCACATTTTGTTACAGAAAAAATTATAATGCATTAATTAATTTGAATATTAAGGGAGGAAAAAAATAATAAAGAAAGGAAGAAATTGGCTAGAAAATATCGAAGTAATTTTCAGACTCACCAGCATGGAATGGTGAGTCCAAATAACATTGTTTACTTCCATAACCAATGTGCTGTCCATGGGATTTGACAAGAGAAATGACTATAATCGTCATTACGATTAGACTTTGAGGCAACATCGATACAAAGATGTTTTTAATAAGTTTTAGTTTGACTTGTTCAGTTGAAAGTATTCGATTCAATGTTTGGGACGCGAAAGCTTAATTGATGCATGTAGAAACTGCAGACTAACGTTCAGAAAAACATCCTTAGCCAAAGGAAATGTGTTGCCATGCCAACAGCAGTGCAGACGGGAACATCTGATGACCTGAAATTAATTTATGTAAGTTTAATATTCTTCTTAGTATTTTGAATCCGTATTTTTGTTATTTTTTACAAGCATATCATAATGCGCACGTTTTCAATTAATAAAGGCAATCTTCTTATCTTTGTAAAACTTTATAATTTTACAAAAATAATAATAAATAATCTACATGTAAATCCACACAAACATAATCTTCTCGTCAACATGTGACATTGTCCAAAAATACTGCTAAAATCTGTCTTTTAAAGTTTAGCACCACTTTGACTAACATAGACTTACATGTGGGAACTAGCTAGCAACGAAGCTTGGGCCAGAAAGAGGCTGATGCACAGAATCATATTCCGAAGTTCAGGGAACGTCCTTAAACTTGCCAACCGGATATATGTCACCAGCGCCAAGACGAGGCTGAGCATTGAAGCCGCCATGCTGATGATTGTTAAAATATACTGAGACTCTTGAATGCTAGCCATTGTTCCCTTTGATGACAACCGTTGGTATTCCTCTAACTTTCGACCAATCAAATCATGACACACATTCAGCACGTACTTACCGTCTATTTCTACAAGGTTAAGATCACTCACGCCAGCCAGTTTCAGGATTGTGTTATTTAACCTCAAAGTTATTGTAATAGTAATAGCTGCTGGGTTGTTATGTTCGCTGACTTTAATTTTGTAGCTGTGGGTCTTGAAACTAACGAAGACGCACGTTACTATGGTGCTGAAGTTCAAAAATAGTTGTGTTGAATTCGGCCATAAAGATGATTTTGATTTCGTTTCATTTATACAATTAAGATTTCCATAAGCTGATCCAGGCCCCTTGCAGTATTTCCACCATTCATAATTGAACGAAGTGTCCACATCATCCTCATTTTAAAAAGTTATCACTCACTTAATTAAGCGACTCGTGGTTTCCAATTCATAGTCATCCCTTGATACATTTACATTTGCCCCTAGAAAAGAATGAATCCACTAAAAAGCAGGGGCTATTTTTCCTCCGTTGTAACACCAGTAAGTACAAATGCTGCCAAGCATAGTATATGTGCTCCTCAAAGATGCGTAGAGTAGTTTTTTTTTAGCTGTTAAGAAAAATTCATTTGGAAAAAAAAAGAATAATTTTTCCGATAACCTTTAATTATTACCATATTTATACGTTATCCAAATTTATATTTAAAAATAGAATTTGTAAATTTAACAAAGGAAACAACCTGATCCAAAAAGAAAATTGCGTTTATGTAGTGATGATCAATAGGAAGAAACCAAAGCTGTAGTCTGTAGGTGAGTCCTCTAATTTCAGGTAAGGCTATGGTGCACGTCATGTTCACAAGGAACTTCCCTTGGGAACAGTTCCTTATCAACAGAAATGAAAGATGTATTGGATACAGTTATTGCGCTATTTATGGTATAGAAACTTATGAACGCTGCTTCACTTTCCCCATAGCCTAGAATGGTCTGAAAAGGGAATTTTCCCTACTAACTTACTTATGTTATACATTAGAAAATAATTTTAAAGATTATAACCACAGACAAAAGTATTGAGAACGTACTCACTGCATACACAGGACTCACCGTGTCGTTGACAAAACTGTGCAAGTCATTAGGCTCAGTCTGAGAGTCACATCAACTAAAATTCAAGTAAAAATCTAAAAGCGTCTTTGCGGCCCACTTCTTCGAATTGTGGTGGTTCACAGGTAGAGTATATCGCATGAGATTTCTGGGCATCGAAATAACCAAGTGTTGTAGTAAATGTTGATTTGACCTAACCGCCATGTTGACTTGAAAAGAGCCTAAACACATTATAATTATACCATTGTGTCACACACCTAATAACAATTAATGATAATTTGATAACTTCCATAGCTCCGTGTCCCATTAAAAAGTTGGATCACTGCACTTGCGCAAAAAAAAATATGTGCACACACACAGACACACACAAACAGACAGACACACACACACATACATATATATATATATATATATATATATATATATATATATATATATATATATATATATATATATATATATAAATACACACATTCAATATAAAATATAATTAAACAAAGCAAGTATTGATAATGACGTTACAAATAAATATTTATCACATTAAGAAAAGTGAATGGTCAGTCCAGAAAGTAAAGTTTGAAAAGATATGTTTAGATTGCTGCTTGAGGATCTTAGTAGTAAAAATATTACGAAAATACAATGGTAGAGAACTCCATGGCTTTGGAACAACCGAATGTCTTAGCTCGTGTCTGTTAGTAACAGAGAGAATACTTTTGTCTTATCTATACAGAAGCTCCTTCTAAATGGAAGATTATTGCGTCCTACGTTCTGGTAAGAACATATTGGCGAATGACGCAGCGTTCACAGGCCACAGCTATGAGAGACCGCGCTATGCCCAGCCGCCATTGTTTCCGTAACTAGTTTCAGGTACCCATTCGGAACTGGGTGTACTCAGGATCATCCTAGGCCCGGGAGCAAATTCCTGCCTTCACAGAGATTCAAACCAGTGTCCCTGGGCCCCTGGGTACTGCAGCCGAGCGCGCATGCCACTCGATCACCGTGCTTACTCGTGGAAGCAGAACAGTGTAGATTTTAAAATAAAAATCTTGATATTTGATGCCACCCACTTTCTGGTTAATAATGTACATATAATCTTGATGTTATAGATTTTCTCCGGGTTGTTAAAAAAGTTCATTTCCTACCCTGCTACACATTGCATAGAAGATGTGTTTGAATGAAACATTGGTGCTAGATGAGGACAAGTGAACTTAATGACTGTTACTATTGACCTGGTTACACGCCCTGGTAACCGCAGCATCCTGCTCCGATTGTCCTATTCCGTGTGGGCAACTGTCAATCACTTTGGGGCTAAAGGAATATAAAAACGTACCGATAAAATGGCCAGGTAAGTTATAGAAAGTTCTGATTTGTTCTAGTAATAAAACCAAGTGTCTATTAAATCGGATTTCTCTACGACATTTGCTATATATTTATAATGCTTTTATATTTTAAACTAAATTTTAAGCGAACTTCCATTTTGATTATTAATTCTAAAAATAATCTATTCTAACATTGATCAGATTTATAATTTTCTGAAATTTTAAACAATGAATTATTTTACTTTATCTGATAAAAATTAACAAAAAGTTTACGCGAAAATTTTTGTTTTACAATCCATAATTGTGTACAAAGAAAAATTAAAATGGATATAGCACAAATGTGGATTCTGCTCAACTATTCTCAGCACATCCTCTTCGGGGCCGTCCATAAATGACGTCACGCACCTAGGGGGGGGAGGGGGGTCACACTTTTGTGACGATGCGTGACTAGGGGGAGGGAGGGGGGTTGAAGAAATGTGACGCCACATTAAAAGGGTAACTTTAAATAAAACTTCCACAGTAATATTTGGTCGCTAACAATTTTTATGACTTTTTTTTTAAACAATCAGTGCTTCTCAAAGTGCCGGTCAGTAGGCCATCAGACGCCGGTTTGCGTAATGGAAATGTAAAAATCCTGCATGTCGTCTAATGCGAACAAGTTTGAGAAGCACTGGGTTACAATTTATTTAATGTCATTTTACATAGCTTCACATGTGTTAAGATATTACAATGCAGGCTTACACTAAATAAATACTTAAATGACAAAAAAGTGATTTGAAACATACTTATTTTAAAGTGGGTTCTTTGTTGTTTTTTGTTGTTTTTTTTTGGTGATTATTATTTTGTCAAAGCTTTGTGACGTATTTTTGGAGGGGGGGGGTCTAACTTTTTGTGACGAGGGGTAGGGGAGGGGGTGAAAAATCGGTTAAAATCGCGTGACGTCATTTATGGACAGCCCCTTTAGTCAATGCCGTGTATAATAGCACCGAAGAAGTGCACATTGGTTTCATGGGCACTTGGTTAACCTTAAAAGAGTTACAAATCTAGATGAATTCCTTAATAATAACAAATCCATTAAAATGCCCTCTCTAAAATTTTAATTTAAAAAAAAACTATAACAGCATCTGTCATTAACCCGCGTACTTCGTACCATCTCACAAATAGTGTTTTCATAGCTAATAACACAACAGTTTTATCCCTAGGGATGCACCATTGGTGGCACTAGCTTCTAGTTTTTGGTGTTATAAGCAAATACCAGCCCCACCCGGTCTACCACCTCTCTGCTCTATTTGATGCCCCCCCCCCAGTTTAGCTGGCTCTAGTGGTTTTGCATCACAGTTTATCTATGCTTTTTGTTTGTTAGTTTTTTTACACATTCACGAAAATCATCAAAACAGTACAATTATGGACACTTTAACAAACACCATTATAATTATACTTTGTTTATTCCTGACTGTAACTATACAATAAAATCCCAAGCCCTTAATTGTTATTAACGGTTAACAGGAGGAGTTGAGAAGTAGGTTCCCAAGAGTTTGACGGTTATTAACGGTTAACAGGAGGAGTTGAGAAGTAGGTTCCCAAGACAGACGTAGTCTTTCTAACGTTGTCAACAGGGGCCATCCATAAATGCCGTCACGCGATTTTGACCGATTTTTAACTCCCCCTCCCCCCTCGTCACAAAAACTTAGACCCCCCCCATAAAGCTGTATTTTCAATTTGAAATAGAGCATGTTTCAAATTACTTTTTAAATTTTTAGTCATTTAAGATAGTATTTATAGTAAGTCTGCTCTTTAATATCGTAACACGTGTGAAAACATGTAAAACTTCATTAAATAAGTTGCAAGCAATCAAATATTTAAGCGGAACTTTTATTTAAAGTAGCTAGTTTTGAAGTGACGTCATATTTATTAAACACCCCCTCTCCCCTCGTCACACATCGTCACAAATGTGTTGACCCCAGGTGCGTGATGTCATTCTTGGAAGGCCCCACATACCTCTCTTACTCCGTTACAACGGGCGCAATAAACGTTTCGGTAAAGGACGTGGGTGTCTGCGTCCACTGCCCAGGACATGCTGTCAAAGGTGATGTCTGAATCCGGGATGTTGTCTTCACAGAGTCTGACGACATCAGGCGTTACTGATATGTTGGCCAGGCATGAGCGGATGTAAAGGTGTGATTTACTATCTATTTCATTTTGGTAGCATGAAATTGTAGGTATATTTCGATGAGAAGCCTCGGTAAGGTCCTCCCATAACGATTGAGATGGCTTAACTTCTGTTTTTAAATTATCAAGTTTAGTCTAAACATCATGTGACCTGTGGCTGAAGGATAGGATTGTGGGTATGTATCCAATGGAGATATCTGGACAGCAAATGTCGTATATTTCACACAAGGGTCTCACACAGCTACACAACATGCACTCAAACGTTGAACACAAGTTATTGGAATCTTTAAGTTCAACTTTCTCCATTTTGTTACATCGGTCTTGACAGTAGCGCAGTTGGTAGTCTAGCGGGGACATATCTGTCTTCTCCCACTTGAAAATTTCGCCATTGATGACTTCTCTTCCAGCATCTTTCTCGCTGTCTCTTGATATCTGCGCTAAGCATCCTTTTTATTAAAGATTTTATTGACCCTTTAATTATCTTTTTGACACTTAGCAATAAATTCTCCGTCAAATGATCAATAAAAAAACTCATCCTCGTTTGGCGGCTTGCGTATGGAGGATTCTAACACAACTACCTGTGTTATGTAGGTAAGAGCAAAGCACCAGACAGCGATTTGACACCATCATTTCAGTTAATGGTGTAGTTATCAGCGTTCAATGAAACATGATTTATCAGTGATGTAGAAATATGCTATAAGGAAGATAAAATCATGTAAATTAATTCACCCCACCTGTAGAGATACATCTAAGCCATACATACTTTTTTTACTAAGCTCAAACGTTCAAAAAAAAAGCTCGCGTGTGGATTAAATATTTTCGTAAAAATTTATTTTATTTTGATGTCGAGTCTTTGGAAAATAAGTAAATGAGTTTTCTCACTCCAAACTTCTACGATTTGAGGCCAGAGGCGTTTCCAAGAAGCTTTCACTCGTAAGCTTCACTTTTAAAAAAAGTACTGCATGCCTTATTCCATCATTACTTTTATTCATTGATTTTAATCTTGATAAAATATTTTAAGATTAATTTGTGTTTTTGTTGTTTTCTCTGTCTCAAAATATAATTATTGCGAGGATCATGTCTGATCTCCTAACATAGAAATAAAAATCGTTGTCCCCCCATCCCCTATAGCAGACACACGGACACACCCAACATACACAAAACTAGAATTTAATCCCATTAAATGTGTTTTACATGGACTGTCCTTTACTTTAAGTTCTGAACATGAAATGTAATATATTTAACAAGCGTGGTTAAGTTGCTCCATTTAGTAATAAAAACAGCAACATAAGTAGCTTTTATAGTTACTTGTTATAATTCATCGAAGAATAATGTAACTTATACCTTCCCCTTTGGGACTATTAAGTCCTCCAATCGAATAAATAACCACATACTTTTGTGGTGTTTTTTTCAAGCAAAAAGAAATAAAAAATGGATAGAGTGGGGTTACTATCGTAAAACGTTTCTGTCATGGCAGCCACTGATTGAAATCAGAACCTGAATCCCATTGGACACAATAGCACTGACGTATTGCTTCTGGGGACCAATTGAAAGGGAATATCTGATAGTTTATTAGCTTTTGAAAGAATGGCGTTAGATTAATATGTAAACACTTATGGATAAAAATAAAGTGAGATATTACCCTCGTTACCAGATATTCCAGGAAGTAAAGAATAATTGATGACCTCTTCACACGAATGACTTTGTAAAACTCGGAGGATATACAGTGGCACTTCGAGATACGAAATTAATCCGTTCCGGGGTTGCTTTCGTATCTTGGATTTTTAGTTTGAATAACTAAGTTTTACACGTACAATGTCGAATACGTTCCTAACCACACAGAAACAACACTAAAAATTGAAAATAACATTGAAAACTAGAGAAACAACAAAGTAGGATTCTTCAATCTGTAAAAGTACAGATTATAAAATCTAATAAATAATAATAAAACAACGAAAAAAGAATAAAATAAATGAAAATAATATGTACATAAATAAGAACCCTTACCTTTCGAGTGAGGCGATGTGGCGAAGTGTCGGAGGAGGTGGTATGGGAGGAGAACAGATGGCAGAAAACATTATGGCATTATATAGGAAACACTTAGCTTTATTAAAATTATACGTTATTTAAAACTTTGTATGAATTAATGATAAATAAACACATTTAGTACAACTTTAACACTAAACATACTTGTAAATAGTTTAACTTAAGTTTAAAAAAAGTTAAATGCTTTTGTTTTTAGTGTTTCTAATTTTCTGTTGCACCTTTCATTTTCTTTGCATCACTTCCACTAACATTGTCGATTACTAATGGTCTCTAAGCAAAATATTGAGCCATGGAAGCTTGCTCTTGCCTCCTTTTTATAATGTTTCTGAAATGAGTCAGACAAATGTCATTGAACTGCGCTACGACATGCACTTTTCAGCCACGTGATGCACAGTGTTTTCAGCTGCGCGTTTTTAGTATCTTGGGAAATTTTTTCGTATCTTGGAACAAAATATTCTTCGAGTCTTGGATTTTTTCGTAACGTAAAATATTCGTATCTCGAGGTACCACTGTATTTTAAACACTTATATCCAACGGAGTTTAGCTTAAGTATTTCTTACATTACCCTTATTCCAATTTTCAAGTTTTATGAAAATGATGATATAAAACTAACGAGGCCATAGGAGTTACTATAAAGGTATTGCAAAAAAACACATACAGCCAAATAGGTAACATCTCAATAAAGAGCTTTTTTTTATTTTAAAGTCGCAAAACTAAAATTTTAAAAAGAAATTAAACTTTATTTGTATTCGTTTCGTTTCACACTTCAAGCCCTTCGCCAATACGATTAAATAACCCTGTGGGATCCGGTAATCTAAAATGATCCTGTTTCACAACGGAATGCCATTCTCAGGGTGAATCCCATTTTCTAGCAAAAGGGGCCGTCCATAAAGTACGTCACGCTCCAGAAAGGGGGGGGGTGTAAGAAAGTGTGACAGTTTGTGACAGGGGGAGGGGGGGTCAGCCATGTGTGACGTCCCGGTGTTTTATATTAAATTTTAATTATTTTGTTAATAAAAACATTATTTTTGTTCGAAAGTGTGACGTACTTTAGAAAGGGGGGGGGGTCCGAGATTTGTGACAGTTTGTGACAGAGGGGAGGGGGGGTTAAAAATGGTCAAAAATAGCGTGACGTACTTTATGGACGGAGCCAAATATCTTTCCTTGCAATTGAAATTGACAGCATTCTATTTCGTATTGGAATCAAGATGAGGTCCAGTTAACCCGCTCAATTTTTGTCTCTATCACTTTTCTCCTGTGATACATCAATACAAAAATTCGCGTTTACTTTTATGCTGCACCGTCATTTATGTTCTGTTAAACAGTTTCGTCTTTTTTTAAAAGGTAAAAATAATCAGAGAATTTGTAGATATGTTAAAAATAAACTCGACTGGTTAAAATTTCTTAAACATTTACGAAAAAGAGCACAGGGGCCCTCGGCTCCCAAAGGATGAAAATATAATTTTAATGCCATATACTATTTTAATATAGGCCATCAAGTTTTTATATTCCAAGTTTTATCATAATCCATTTACACAGTATCCAAAGTTTATACTACATTTATTTATATTATAAAAGGTGCAAAAAACTACATTTGGGCCCCGGCGAGTGATAATTTAAATAGTTTTTTCTCTTACCATTGCAGAGTGTACTCAACATTTTCCAAAGTTTCATGCTTTTACCTCCACGGCAAATGGAGATGTGATGAGCCGTTTTTTTAAAATAGTTTATTTAAGGAAAAAATTCATTTGGGCCCCCGCCCCCAGTAAGTGATAATTTAAATATTTTTTCTCCAGTACCATTACAGGTCGACTCAACAACTTCCCAAAGTTTCATGCTTCACCTACAGGGAGTAGGGAATTAATGATTTTCAATTTTGATATTGCTCATATAAGTATAAGGAAAAAACTAAATTTTGGCCCCCGAGTCCCCCATGAGTGGAAATTTTAAAACTTCTTTTTGCCACTATCGTCGTGAGAGTACACTCAACACTTGCCAAAGTTTCATACTTTTACCTATACGGAAAATCGAGAATTAGTGATGAGTCGTTTAAAAAAAAATATAGTTTATATAAGGAAGAAACTACATTAGGGCCCTTGGTCCCCCATTACTGGGGATTTAAAAATTCTTTTTGCCAATTATAGTCGTGGGAATGTGCTTTAAACTTCTTAAAGTTTCATGCTTTTACCTACACCGGAAATAGGAGAATTAGTGATGAGTAAGTTTTTAATGTACGAAAAAAATACATTTGTCAATTTTTGGCTTTAATCGAAATTAACGAATAATTAATCGTTAATTTTTCAAAAGTAAACTATTTAATTTAAATTAATCGTTAACAGTCCTAATATTTACATGTATCCAACATTATATAAACATGAAACAACATCGGTTAAATACAACCACTGGAGAAGTATTAAATTGCATGTCTATATATCTAATTTCTTAAATCTGTATTACGAATTTAAAATTAAAATAAAAGTTTTAAAAAAAATATTTAAAAAACAACAATCTATAAGTGCTATACTTTACATGTAAGTTTATTTCACTTGGACACTAGCTTTCCACATAAAATTCACTCACTAATTGCATAATTAGTTTTTTAATAGGCAAAACATAGCTGACTATCAACAACATTCTTTCGGTGACAAGTAATGAAACATTTTAACCCATCTATAATAAAAAGAAAGTTATAAAGAAATTACCAGTAAAAAAGGTCATGCTTTGTACCGCAAAGCCATACCAAATATGAATGTTATTATAATAAAATAACAAAGCTCAAATAATAGATTTTTGAAAGCGCACCGCTCAAAATAAAGATTTGGAAAAAAAACTGAACCAAAAATCACTCGTTTTGAGCGTCCGCCTAGAGTAGCTCAATATGGAAATGAAATTTAATTTTTCTCCCTTTGTCTCTACATTTTCTGATTTTTTAATTTATGGCTTTCAGACAAAAGGGACAATGACAAAAACTATACTAAAACCATCTGCAGGTTAAAAGGAACCGTCCTGACAAATTTGGTGGCCGTCCATTATTTGGTTTTTCTGTGATTGTGTAACTTAGAGTTGAAAAGTGAAACATACAAAGATACAAACACCAACTGAGCTTTATATAGTAGATATATGTAGAGAGAGAAAGCCTGTTTGTATATATATATATATATATATATATATATATATATATATATATATATATATATATATATATATATATATATAGAGAGAGAGAGAGAGAGAGAGAGAGAGAGAGTTATAGAGAGAAAGTCTGTTTATGGATTCGTATCTCATACGTGTTTACATGGGTTGAAGAATTTTATTCAAAGTGGGCACATATCCATCACAACCAAGATTGAAATCTAGAGGGGTTTTAAACTTTACACCACTAACCGTTTGGGCCGGAGGCCCATTTAAATTTTAAATATTTTAGTACATATAGGGAAAACATTTGTTTAAAAAATGGCTACCAATTGGATTAACAAACCAGGAGCATACAAACTTTAAACTACCATTTAGAGTTCAACTCATAAAACAAACTCAATAAAAATTGGATTAAACATTGACAAATGGGTAAATGGATGAATCAGGACTAAACTTAGAACATGAGAACTTGATAGCTCATAATAAAATACTTTTGGGCATTTCACTCCTAATGT
This sequence comes from Ampullaceana balthica, assembly GCA_944989445.1. Taxonomy (NCBI): domain Eukaryota; kingdom Metazoa; phylum Mollusca; class Gastropoda; family Lymnaeidae; genus Ampullaceana; species Ampullaceana balthica. The sequence continues at coordinate 109,442 of CALYLW010000979.1, forward strand.
ACATTCTTCGGGCCCGGGGGTCCAAAATCATTTTATCGCAACCGTTTAATTTTCCATTTTAGACCATCTTGACAAATTTAGACACATATATCCATTATGATCCCGATTAAAATCTACAGAGTTTTTGAACATTACACCTGCACAATTAGAGCTCTCCTTGATGACCCATATCACAATGCTATAGTGCATTGAACACCTAATGTCCATTCATTGAGGCAAAGGGTGCCCGTAATAGTTTTTTAAAACTTTATTCCCTATCCAATAATATAGGAACTCAACAATGATAAACCTCAAAAGTAAACAAACCAAAAAAAAACACTATTTAAAATATAACATGTAAATTTCAACTGGATATTGGAAACAACTTGGTTGTAAAAGAAAGTTTTATTCCCAAACCATTTCAAACATTCGTTTTAAAAAATGAAATTAATATACACACTGCCTGGTAAAAACTAGAATACACTCAGCTATTGACAGAAATCTATGATGTTGTTTATCAGATATCAGATATCTTTGTTAACTCAGATTACTTTTATTTACTCCGATGACCCAATTACCCGATTCACTGAGGCAGATTTTTAATCTGTGTTGGTCTCTGTAACTTTGTCAGGGAAGTGCATCTTCAGAACTCGTTTGTTACAGACGAAGGAAATAAAGATAAAAACTCCTTGAAGTCCATTCAGTGGGATCGATAGAAATCTGGGGAATCAAAAGTTTACAAGAATATCACAATGTAATACATAGATATAATTTGTTCATTTAAATGTATACCATTTAAATTTATTTCCAATATTAACAGTAATTGTGTTGTTGCGGATTCACAAATATAAGTAAATAGGGCAATGACTGATACCATTTGACACAAGTACAGAGTCAAATACAAAAACAAACCAACGAATTCCACTGTCACACGTTAAGAGGATATTATAAATCTAATCTTCTAAATAAACCCGATATTTAAAACATATGTCGTTTAAGTAGTTATTATATTATCTTTACAGTATTTACACGGATATTGCTGATCAATAAAAACATATTTACATCTCCCTAATTATTCATTGTCAGAAAGGCCAAATACCTTCACTTGGCGGGACCAACGCAACAAATATATAGGCCCCATAAAACTGGTGGTTGTGTGGGTTCCTAAGAACTGCGTACACAGGGGTCCTTTTGTTCTTTACGGGTATATCAGCTTTAAAATAAACCGAGCGCAACAAAGCCCTTTTTGGTTAGGGCCACGGAACAGTGGGCCTGACAACAAAGAGATGAAATTAAACCTGATGAAATGCCTTTAACAAAATTGTAAAATAAAATCCCCAAATAATTTTTTTATAATGAGTAAAGTAAGTCTACCTCAGGATATCATTGTCGACACCTTCTGCAATCATGGCCAACGTCCAAAACGTGCCTGTCAAGGAAAAAAGTTTGGCGTAGACATAGAGATTTCTTTTCGTGTCGCTAGAAAATGAATCCAGTGTTTGCGCCAGTTTGAGGACTTTGTTAATCTTCACAACCGTAAGGACGAAAAATGTCAGATTCACGAGACCGATGAGTAGCAATGGCCCACCCATTGCCACACCTTTAGATTAAAAAATAGAAGTCATTATATATTTTGATTTGACTGCTAAATGAATTACATTAAGTTATATTTTGTTATAAATAAAATCATAACTCATAAAGGAATTTGAATTCAATAATAAATATTCGATAATTTAAAAAGCACTGTACACCAACAAGCAACTGGGATAACAGCGCTTCAGAAAAAAAAGTAACACACATATACCTATCAATGCATTCAATGCAGGGGCGGATTAAGACTGCTCGGGGCCCCTGGCTACAATTTAAACTGGGGCCCTGTCCAGGCAGCGTAATTTTAAATAAAATGATCACCAGCAGTCTAATATAAGACTGTGTAACTTGTAATGCAGGGTGTAATAAGACAAAAAATTAAATAGAAGTCAAATTAATATTAAGTTACACGCATCCACACTTCATTAAAATATTAATTATTTTTTTTTCAATCTTTAGAAACTTCGTTTGCGAACTTTTCTGACGGCGAGATTTTTAATCAAGTCAGTAAAATTAAGTGAGCTTACGATTTCTCTTTCAATGCTCATTAGAGAGAGTGCCGACTCAGTCTTTGTTGTCCTATGCAACTTCTAATTTCATAATTTATGTTTTTCAACTTTGAAAATGATCGCTCTCAGCTGCACTTTTATGTCAACAACGGGAGATACATGCGAAGTGCAATGTGTAAATTTGGAAAGGACTGTGTAAAATTTAGCTCATTCAAAAACAGCAACATATTTAGCTCTGTGCATGTATTTTGAGACTCATATAGTGCTGCTTCCTTTTCATGACCCTGGGGCTGGACAATAAACTTTTTGAAGAGTTCTGAAAATTAGACTTATTCTGAAGGAAAGCAGTCTTCGAAATCACTTGAATATTCTTCCATTAACTTGGCTGCTACCCCTCGGCTTGCTGAGCTCCGCAAGGTTTGTAAGAAAGCCACATTTCTCATGGATGCCTTTATATGCATCTAACTGATGTTGTAGGGCTGGAGAAAGTTTGTCAATGAATACCAGAAATACCTCAACATTGAATTTTTGTCTCGGAGAAAATACTGTTTCGGCTGATGTCTTTTCATCAAGATTGCCCTTTCTCTTTCTTTAATCACATTGAAGATTGTTTATACTCTTTCTACACGGACATATCCTTTCCCTTTTCTTCATAGAAATAAAATTCAGAACGCTGTCTTTTAACAAACTCAAGAAGATATTTCAACAAATGTATCTTGAAGGGATGTATTCATTTTCTGAAACCATTTTAAAATTGTGTCCCAAATGTCAAGTAAAATAGCGAGTTTCAGTTGTTCAAGTTCCTTCCGGAATGCTTCAAGTCGACTGTCAGGCGGCTGATTGTCGTCAGTTGCCAATTCTTCCAGTCCTGTAATATTCTCATGGTATTATTTATTAACAGATTTTTACAGCATAATGTCGGACTGACCATCTTGTGTCAGACAAGGCTTTGTTAACATGTAATTTAACCTTTTCGATTGTTTTTGAAGACCCTGCCAACGATGAATAGATGCAACAAGCCAGGTATAAAGATTTTGCTGAATGAAAAAATAAGTAAATAAAAAATTTAAAAAAAACTGGTTGCGGCAGGTTAACCTTCTGCTGCACTTTTCCCAACAGAATTAAGGGAATGAGCTTTAGACGGCACATAATGAACACCACTGCACTTCTCACGAAGGATAGTCTGGACTCAGTTTTACTTCCAACTTATACTTGCAGCATTGTCGTATGACTGTCCACGGCAATCTTGAATTTGATGTCAAATTCTTCTAAAATATTAAAATTCCTGATCCAGTGTGGGACTTAATTGGTATTAACTTGATGAATCGCTCAACAGGAATGTATGGTATTTAGCTAATAACGGAACGCAACATATAATTCAGGTTAATTAGGGACACCGATATTTAATTTACATACAGAAATCACCTATGACCCTCTCGTATGCCGACAACATTTTCCCCTAGAATTTGTCCCCAAAAAATTCGGCTTTAGAACGAGTATATTCGTTACTAGTATTTAAATACATATTTATTCGAATATCTACTTCTTGATTCTTACTGCAGTGTGTCTGTAGGTCGAAGCGTCGAAACTCGAAAAAAGTGTACTAACTTGGAAGTTGGTTAAAAATTCGATTATGGAATTATGCTCTACTATGTCAAAGTTTTGTGTCGTAAGTTTTCCAAACTAAATAGAAATCGACTGTTTTTCTAAAGCTAGGTTTCCCTAGATATTATTAAAATGATGACGATTTCTGGTATTTCACACTCTTCGACATTTTCTCTTGATAAGTAGATGAGATTTTATTAATTTATTTTTATGTTCAAGGCTTCATGCAAACATTTGCCCACCTTTATTATAGAAAATAATAATTTTGGGGGCCCCTAAATCATCGGGGGCCCCTGGCTTTAGCCTGTTCAGCCCCCCCCCTTTAATCCGCCGTAGATTCAATGTATAACATTCATATCCTAATTACAACATATAACGACATTACTGTAAACTTTGTTTTTCTTATTTCATTTAAAGAAATGTTTGATTGTTAATTAACAATAAAAGTAAAGTTTGAAGATATGTGTCTTAGTGCAGTTTTGAAGGCATCGGTAGTCGGAATGCTGTTGTTTGGGGGCAGAAAAAGAGAAATACCTTTTGCTAAATTTTTTAGTGCGTGTCTTAGGAACAGAGAGAATACGTGTGTCTGTTGAGGAGCGTGGGTGACAAGTGGATGACAGAGAAAAGTTCAGTAAGATAGGAAGGGCATAATTTAGAAAATGAGTTTGTGGCAGAAATTGGACGGTTTTGTATTATATTCGTGTCTGTATAGGGAGAAAATGAAGTGAATAAAGTAAAATGTTAAGGAAGAAGAAAAAATTAAGAAAGTATGTAAGCAATTTTTCAAACTCACCAACATGAAATGGTAAGTCCAAATAACATTGTTTACTTCCATAACCAATATACTGGCCATGGGATTCGATAAGAGAAAAGACTATAATCGTCACTACGATAAGACTTGGAGGCAACATCGATACAAAGATGTTTTTAATAAGTTTCAATTTGGCTTGTTCAGTTGAGAGTATTCGATTCCGTGATTGGGACGCGAAAGCTTGATGCATGTAAAAGCTGCAGATTAAAGTCCAGAAAAACATCCATAGCCAAAGGAAATGTGTTGCTATGCCAACAGCAGGACAGACGGGACTATCTGATGACCTGAAATTAATTTAAGTAAGTTTAATATTCTTCTTAGTATTTTGAATCCGTATTTTTGGTATTTTTTACAAGCATATCATAATGCAACCATTTTCATTAAAGAAAGCAAATACATCTTCTGATCTATTTTAAAACTTAATAAATTAATTTTACAAAATAAAGGAATTTTACCAGATTGACATGTAAAAGTAAACCTTTTATCAGGATGAGACATGATCCAAAATTAGACTGCTAAAAATCTATGTTGTTTAACGTTTAGCGCCACTATTCTTTTCTATACGACGTAATAAGCTTTCGTGTGTGTGTCATGCAGAAGAGACTGCCACTCAAGGATTGGTCTCATCAGCCACACCAAGAGCTGCAGATAATAAAGATAAATCTATCGTCTTTCGTAGACGGACAGATGCCATACAATAAGTAAATTACGACTAACATAGACTTACAGATGTGAACTTGCTAGCAACGAAGCCTGAGCCAGAAAGAGGCTGATGCATAGAACCATATTCCGAAGTCCAGGGAACGTCCTTAAACTTGCCAACCGGAAGTATGATACCAGCGTCAAGACGAGGCTGAGCATTGAAGCCGCCATGCTGATGATTGTTAAAATATACTGAGACTCTTGAATGCTAGCCATTGTTCCCTTTGATGACAACCGTTTGTATTCCTCTAACTTTCGACCAATCAAATCATGACACACATTCAGCACGCCATTACCGTCTATTTCTACAAGGTTAAGGTCACTCACGCCAGTCAGTCTCAGGATTGTGTTATTTAACCTCAAAGTTACTGTAACAGCTGCTGGGTTGTTATGTTCGTTGACTTTAATTTTGTAGCTGTGGGGCTTGAAACTAACGAAGACGCACGTTATTATGGCGCTGAAGTTCAAAAAAAGTTTTGTTCTATGTGACCATAAAATTGATTTTGATTGCGTTTCATTGACACAATTAAGATTTCCATAAGCAGAGACAGGTCCCTTGCAGTATTTCCACCATTCATAATTGGACAACATCAGCATTGGCTTGAACGAAGTTTCCAAATCTTCCTCATTTTTAAAAGTTATGACTGACTTAATTAAGCGGCTTGTCAAGTCCAATTCATAGTCATCCCTTGATAAGTTTACATTTGCCTCTAGAAAAGAATCAATCCAGTAAAAAGCGGGGGCTATTTTTCCTCTGTTTTTAAACCAGTAAGTATGAATGCTGCCAAGTATAATATATGTGCTCCTCGAAGATGCGTTGAGTAGTTTTTCAAGCTGTTTCAAAATAAAATTAATTAAAATTATTGAATAATTTTTCAGATAACATTTAATTATTACCATATTTAAACGTTATCAACATTTAAAAAAAAATTGTATATTTTAAAATAACCTGATCCAAAAACAAAATTGAGTTTATGTAGTGATGATCAATAGGAAGAAACCAAAGCTGTAGTCTGTAGGTGAGTCCTCTAATTTCAGGTAAGGCTGTGATGCAAGTATTGTTCACAAGGTACTTTCCCGGGGAACAGTTTCTCACCAACTGAAATGAAGTATATATTGGATACAGTTATTAAAGTATTTATTTTATATATTATTAATTAATTTTAAAGACTATAACCACAGACAAAGGTATTGTGAGCGTACTCACTACATACACAGGGACTTACCGTGTCGTTGACAAAACTGTGCAAGTCATTAGGCTCAGTTTGAGAGTCACGTCTTCTAAAGTCAAGTAAAAATCTAAACGCATCTTTCTGAAGCACTGGTTCGGTTTGTGGTGATGTACATTTCGAGTATATTTGATGTGATTTCTGTGGATCAAATTAGAAAATGTTGTCGTAAGAATCCTTTGACGTAACCGTCACGTTGTTTTGAACAGATCCTAAATTCATTATCCCTTCGTGTCATAAGCCTAATAAGAGTTATGATAATTTGATAACTTCTATAGCACCGTGTCCCAGACAGAAGCTGGGCTCACTGCACTTACACAGAACAATTATAGCAAACACACAGATACACACATATATACATTCAATACAGAACATTCAAATTAAACAAAAGATAGAATGATATTGACGTTACAAACAAATAATGTTTATCAGAGAAAATTGGATTGTCAGTCCAGAATGTGAAGATTGAAAAGATAAGTTTTGATTTCTGCTTTGAGGGCCCTCGTAAATTGCATATGTTAAGTCCTTTTACGGAACATTCTTCTAAGAGCTATTTTAAAAAGTGGATAGTGGTTAATCTTTTAGGCATAAATACATTTTAAACAAGACTTAACAATAGCATACAGTATACGACTCGGGCTACACACGTTTTGGAAAATACCATCAACAATGCAAATAAACTACTATAATTACATTTCCTAAAAAGTTACAGTAATGTAGGTTATGGGTGTTTTAGAAAAAGCTGAATACCAAACATCAATAGTATGGAGTATGTCTTTCCACCCAGAAAAGTGTAAACTGTTAGGAGTAACAAAGAAAAGGAAACAAATAAATTCAAAATATTACATTCATAGAAAAGAACTGACCCAAACTAAAGATGCAAAATACTTAGGAGTCTTAATAAATGAGAAACTATCATGGAATCCCCATGTCAATGAAGTTATTAAAAAATCAAACAAAACCTTAGGCTTTATAAAAAGGAACTCTAACAAATGTAATAGAGATATAAAACTAAAATGCTACCTCACTTTGGTGAGACCTGTACTAGAATATGCATCTTCTGTATGGGACCCATCCACCAAAGAAAACATTGATAAACTAGAACAAATTCAAAAAAGAGCTGCCAGATTCATTACTGGAGAATATTCGAAACTGACAAGAATAACACCATCAGTTAAATCATTAAACCTTGAAACACTAGAGGATAGAAGAACCAAGAACAAAGTAGTAATCATACATAAAGCAATTAATTCTAATTTAGAAATACAACACAAAGATAACTTAATACAACCCTCAGATAGACATAAGGATAAAAACACCTTTCTTATTCCGTATGCAAGAACAAACACATAGAAGTTCTCCTTCTTCCCGTCCGGAATTCGGGCGTGGAATGTGTTGCCTGAAGAATCCAGGAAAACCAACACTTTATCAACATTTAAATCGCTAATAAAAATGCAGGACTAAACACAAACCATAGATAAGCGTAGGACGCAATAATCTTCTGTATAGAAGGAGCGTCTGTAAACAGATAAGATAAGATAAGAAGATCAATAAACGTATATCTGATATTATCGACCTGGACTCTCTGCTGAAGTCAAGTCATTACTCAAACATCACAAGCTCTTCAGACCAAAACACCCCCCCCCACCCCCAACCACACACACACTTAATGAATGTCATCATCTTTTCGTCTTGAGACTAAACTTTTCCAGATTTGAAAATTTAAAGAGCAAAATCTTGGTATTGATGCCACCCTCTTTCTGGTTAATTGTGTCCATATAATCTTGATTTCATGCCACCCTCTTTCTTGTTAATTGTGTCCATATAATCTTGATATTGATGTCACCCACTTTCTTGTTGATTGTGTCCATATAATCTTGATATTGATGTTACCCTCTTTCGTCTTAATTGTGTCCATATAGTCTTGATATTGATGTCACCCTCTTTCTGGTTAATTATGTACATATAATCATGATGTTTGAGATTTTTTCCGTAATTTTAAACGTGAAAAAACGTTCATTTCTTACCATTTTACACATTGCACAGAAGATGTTTTTGAATGACACTTCAGAGGTAGGTGAGGAAAAGTGAACTTCATGACTGTTACCATTCACTTGGTTACACGCCCTGGCAACCGCAGCGTCCTGATCCGATTGTCCAATTCCATTTGGGCAGCTGTCAATCACTTTGGGACTAAAGGGAAAAAAAAACGTACAGATAAAATGGCCAGGTAAGTTATAGAAAGTTCTGATTTCTTCTAGCAATAAAACCAAGTGTCTATTAAATCGGATTTCTCTACGACATTTGATATTTATTTATAATGCTTTTATAATTTAAACTAAATTTTGAGCCAACTTCCATTTTGATTATTAATTCTAAAAATAATATATTCTAACATTGATCAGATTTACTTTGTTTGATAAGAATTAACATAAAATTTACCCAAAAAATTTTGTTTTACAATCCATAGTTGTGTACAAAGAAAAATTAAAATGGATGTAGCACAAATGTGGATTCTGTTCAACTATTCTCAGCACATCGTCGTTAGTCAATGCCTTGTACAATAGCACCGAAGAAGTGCACATTGCTTGCATGGGCACTTGGTTAACCTTAAAAGAGTTACATTCTAGATGAATTCCTTAATAAAAACAAATCCATTTAAATGACCTGTCTCAAAAATAAAATAAAAAGACTGTAACAGAATCTGTCATTTACTCGAGTACTTCATACCACCTCACAAATAGTGTTTTCATAGCTGATAACACCTCAGTTTTTTCCCTATGGAAGCACCATTGGTGGCTCTAACTTATAACTTTTGGTGTTATAAACATATACCAGCCCCATCCGTCTCCCCCTCTCTGCTCTATTTGATGCCCCCCCTCCTTGGTTTAGCTTGCTCTAGTGATAACAGTACAGTTATGTACATTTTAACAAACACCATTTTAAATATATTTTGTGTACCTTGTTTATTCCTGACTGTAACTATCACATAAATTCCCAAGACTTTGATGGTTAAATTTTGGAGTTGACAGTAGGCTCCCTATGACAGACGAACTCTTTCTAAGTGTTTTCTAAGTGTGTTAACATACCTCTCTTACTCCGTTACAACGGGCGCAATAAACGTTTCGGTAAAGGACGTGGGTCTCTGCGTCCACTGCCCAGGACATGCTGTCAAAGGTGATGTCTGAATCCGGGATGTTGTCTTCACAGAGTCTGACGACATCAGGCGTTACTGAGATGTTGGCCATGCATGAGCGGATGTAAAGGTGTGATTTACTATCTATTTGATTTCGGTAGCATGACATTTTAGGTACATTTCGATGAGAAGCCTCAGTAAGGTCCTCCCATAACGATTGAGATGGCTTAACTTCTGTTGTTAAATTATCAAGTTTAGTCTGAACATCATGTGACCTGTGGCTGGAGGATAGGATTGTGGGTATGTATCCAATGGAGATATCTGGACAGCAAACTGTCGTATATTTCACATAAGGGTCTCACACAGCTACACGGCATGCACTCAAACGTTGGACACAAGTTATTGGAATCTTTAAGTTTAACTTTCTCCGTTTTGTTACATCGGTCTTGACAGTAGCGCAGTTGGTAGTCTATCGGGGACATATCTGTCTTCTCCCACTTGAAAATTTCGCCATTGATGACTTCTCTTCCAGCATCTTTCTCGCTGTCTCTTGATATCTGGCGGATCATCCTTGTATTTATTACAGATGTTGTTGACCCTTTAATTATCTTGTTAACCATTAACACTGTATTGTCCGTCAAATGATCAATAAAAAACTCGTCCTCGTTTGGCGGCTTGCGTATGGAGGATTCTAGAACAACTTCCTGTGTTATGTAGGTAAGAGCAAAGTACCAGACAGCGATTAGACACCACATTTCAGTTAATGGTGTAGTTATCAGCGTTCAATGGAGCATGATTTATCAGTGCTGTAGAAATATGCTATCAGGAAGATAAAATCATGTAAATTGATTCACCCCACTGTAGAGATACACCTAAACAATACATACATTTTTACAAAGAAAATATAGTTTTAAGTCATGGAAGTTGAACTCAAACATTCAGAAAAATAAAAGTAAAAAAAGAAGTTTTTTTTAAAAAGCACGTGTGTGGATTAAATATTTTGTAAAAATATATTTTATTTTTGGAAAATAAGTAAATGAGTTTTCTGACTCCAAACTTCTACGACTTGAGGCCAGTGGTTTTTCCAAGCAGCTTTCACTCCTAAACTTCATTTGAAAAATAAAATAAAAATTACCGCTTTATTCCATCATAACTTTTATTCATTGATTTTAATCTTGATAAAATATTTTAAGATTAGTTTGTGGTTTGTTGTTTTCTCTGTCTCAAAATATAATTATTGAGAGGATCATGTCTGATCCCCTAACATAGAAATTAAAATCGTTGTCCCCCATCCGCTATAGCAGACACACGGACACACCCAACATACACAAAACTAGAATATAATTCCATTAAATTTGTTGTATATGGACTGTCCTTTACTTTAAGTTCTGAACACGAAATGTAATATATTTAACAATCGTGGTTAAGTTGCTCCAGCGTCTAATAATAACAGCAAAAGTCGTAGCTTTTATAGTCACTTGTTATCATTCATATAATAATAATGTAAAATTTACCTTCCCGTTGGGACTATTGAGTCCTTCAATCGACAAATAACCAGTTACTTTTGCTTTGGTTTAGTGAAATAACTTTAAAAAATGGCTGTATAGAAAAGTTTTAATATCGTGAAATGTTTCTGTCATGACAACCGCTGATTGAAAATAGAACCGGATCACCATCGGAGACAGTAGCAGTAACGTATTGTTTGTGAGGACCAATTGGAGACAGTAGAAGTAACGTATGGTTTGTTAGGACCAATTGGAGACAGTAGCAGTAACGTATTGCTTGTTAGGACCAATTGGAGACAGTAGCAGTAACGTATTGTGTTGTTAGGACCAATTGGAGACAGCATCAGTAACGTGTTGTTTGTGAGTATCAATTGGAGGGGAGTATCTAATAAAATATTAATTCTGAAAGAAAGGCGTTAGATAAATATGTAAACACTTATGGACAAAAATTAAGTGAGATGTTGTCGTCGTTACTAGATATGCCAGGGGGACGGGGGGTAATTAATAAATGATGACATCTTCATACGAAACACTGTGGAAGCCTATGGAGGATATATTTTATACACTTATAGTTAATCGGAAATTAGCTAAAGTATTTGTCATTACCATTATTCCAAGTTTTAAGTTTTAAAAAAAATGATGATATGAAACTAAAGAAGCCATATCATCTGGATTTACCGGAAAGGTATTGGGAGAAAACACATACAGCCATTAAAGAGCTTTGTTTCGAGTTTTTGATTTTCTTAAGTCACATAACTAAATTTTTAAAAGAAATTTCTATATCAAACACATTTAAATTATATTTTTTTAATGTTTCGTTTCGCACTTCAATCCCTTTGCCATTATATTTAAACTAACTAACTTGTCCTTGTTTGATAAATACGAAATATTAAACTTTCTGAAATGTACACAAAGTATTTTATAATAGGGGTTGAAGGGCGCCTACGGCGCCCACTTTGTTTTTTGATTTTATGATTAACCATCATCAAATCCTCTTTTTACATTGTTCCCTTTTCCAAAATTAAAATATGAGCTAAAAAAAATGATGTCATATAATATTTTTTTACAGCGCATCTTTAATTTGTAATTAATTTGGACACCTTTTGATGCACACCTTGTATTAAATATAAGATCAAACAATGACGTCATATAATATTTTTTACAATGCTAATCACCACACGATTTTTTAAACTGCTATAGACTGTTGTACATCGTTCCTCAGCGTTCCAGATCCTGTGACTTGTACTAATATATTATTCACTAGTATATCACCCGTCAAAAATGACCGAAGTTTTCAAAATAAATACACATCAGATTAAAAAATAACGTAATACAGAACTTTCATTTATTTATTTTTTTAAAAATTCATTTATTATCATATTGAACAATTTTATGCGGAACGTTCGAAAAGTGTTATTTTTGGTGCAGCACTATAAAACAAAATCGATCGCAGTTCCACCTAACATCATTACATCCATTCGCAGCGCTACCTACATTACAACCATACATACAGACGATGGGAATTATGTATATTGATAACCCTATGTGATCCGGTACTCTAAAATGATCCTGCTTCAAGATGGAATGGCATTCTTGGGTGAACCCCATTTTCTAGTAACATATCTTTCCTTGCGTTAGAAATTATGATCATTCTATTTCGTATTGGCATCGTGAACGGTCCAGTTCCCCCGCTCATTTTTGTTTCTATCACTTTTCTCCTGTGGACTAAACACAAACGATAGATAAGCGTAGGACGCAATAATCTTCTGTATAGAAGGAGCGTCTGTAAACAGATAAGATAAGATAAGATAAGAAACATCAATACACAAATTCGCGTTTACTTTTATGCTGCACCGTCATTTATGTTCGCATTTTAAAAGATAAGAATAAACAGGAAATTTGTAGGTATGTTAAAAAAAAAGAAACTTTATATATATATTTTTTAAAAAATTCAATAAATCTCAATTAAGTTAAATAACCACAAAAGAAATAATAACTTTTATGATATAACTAGGGGTTGCCCACTTTTTGCTTGTTTGTCAAAAGCCCAAGTAACTTATCCTTGTTTTATTAATACGAAATATTAAACTTCCTGAAATATACACAACGTCTTTTATAATTATAAATCATCAAATCCTCTTTTTACATCGCTCTCTTTTCCAAAATTAAAATATAAGCTAAAACAATACCGTCATATAATATATTTTGCAAATGTTTTAATGTATAATTATTTTGCACACCTCCTGTCTCGCGCCTTGTATATATATTAAACATGAGCTCAAAAATGACGTCATAGCGTTTCGGATACATACTCCAACCAACCTTTGACTTGGGCTATTGTATTGTACTAGCGTATCACCAGTCAAAAATGACGGAAGTTTTCAGCTGAAATCAATTTATTTTATTAAAAAATGCACTTTTTTTAGGGCGCCTGTGACGCCCACCTTTTTCAAAAGCCCAACTAACTTGTCCTTGTTTGATAAATACGAAATATTAAACTTTCTGAAATGTACACAAAGTATTTTATAATAGGGATTGTAGGGCGCCTACTGCGCCCCCTTTGTTTTTTTATTTTATAATTAACCATCATCAAATCCTCTTTTTACATTGTTCCCTTTTCCAAAATTAAAATATGAGCTAAAACAAAGACATCATATACAATTTTTTTACAGCGCATCTTTAATTTGCACACCTTTTGATGCATTGGTACATTAATTTGGTGCGTTGCTTTCTAAAATTAGTAGCGTCACGGACAGACACTACAGACGTGACAGAGATTGCAAATTATGTATATTGATGAGAATTAAATATTTAGGACAGGCCATTAAGGACCACAAAGAATACTCCCTAACACATTACTAGATGTGTGTCATGCTGACAGGCCATTAAGGACCACAAATAATACTCCCTAACACATTACTACATATGGGTCATGCTGACACGCCTGAATCCTATCAACAATAACACACCACACTACCTGGGAACGTGACTCCTCTATTTTTTACCATGCTAGATTACGCGCCATATAAAATAATGAGACGTTAGTCAATAAAAAAAAATTAAGAAATTTACAATCTTTTGAGAGAACGAAAGAAAACCCCCCAACTTGAGCGAATCTAGTTGCGACAGGTTGAATACATCCGAAATAGAGGATACTTTCAAAAATATACACATTAAACAAATATTAACATACTATACTTATCAATTCATTCAATGTTAAACAATCATATCCTAATTACAACATATAATTATATTTCGTTACGCATATGCTACATATTTCCACCAAAAAAAATTTGATCGTTGGTTAATTACTTTCAAAAGTAAAGTTTGAAGATATGTGTTTTAGTGCAGTCTTGAAGGCCTTGGCAGTTGGAATGCTGGGAAGGTATAATGGTAGAGAATTCTATTGTATTCTATTCTAAAGACCTTTCTCTAAATGTTTTAGTGCGTGTCTTAGAAACAGAGAGAATACGTGTGTCTGTAGATGAGCGTAGAAGACAAGTGGGTGAGTAGAAAGAGAGAAGTTCAGTAAGATAGGAGGGAAACAAGTCATTGGAATCCGAAAGTTTGACTTTCTCGGTTTCTTTACATTGGTATTTACAGTAGCGCAGTTGGTAGTCCATCGGGGACATAGACGTCTTCTCCCAATTAAACATTTCGGCATTGATGATTTCCTTGCTGTGCGTTGATGTCTGGCGAACCATGCGTCTATTTATGAACAATGTTGTTGGTAACTTGGTTATCTTGTTCACACTTTTGTCCGTCAAATGAACAATAAAAAACCCGTCCTTGTTTTTCGGCTTGTGTGTGGGGGAATTGAGCACCACTCCCTGTGTTGTGTAGGACAGGGCAATGCACACGACAGCGATTTGACACCACATGTCAGTTGATGGTGTATAAGCTTTCATTGATGGAAAATAAGCAATGTTCTGGAATTGATACATCTGCTTGCAAAATGCGATTTTGGGTTTCAAGACGATCATGTGGCATACGGTTTAAAAAAACTTGTCATCTCAAATTTAAAACCAGCTTATTGCAGTTTTTGGAGATTCACCAAAATTCATATTTCAGTTATAAGATACCAAATAAATATTATTCCATTGTATCAGATAGCTCTCCAGACATTTCACATAAGGATCAAACAACACTAGTCTAGATGTGCGGATTTAAAGATTGAAAATCACAAAATATACGTTGTAGAATCTTTCAAAGATTTTACTGGAAAAAAATAATCTGCCTAACAACATTTCTGATTTTAAATAAGACTAAAGATGATGGTCTAAAAAATCAGGAGTGCAGAGGCACAACGTATGTCGATACCTCTTCAGGGCTGGAGGTATAAGGAGATCAAGAGATTCAAAGAATATATCTCAATCAATGTCATATTAGTACTTTGCTCAAACACGTCCTTTAACCTAATTATTGTTTACACCCTGCCCCAACTGAAACAAACTCTAACAATTTTCGGTACACTGGGACATTGTAACGCATTCTTATCCATATCCATACACCGTTGGAAAGATCTAATTTCAAATACAGGTAAAGCATTAAGCAGAAACAATGATACAAAGTAGTCAATATTGTATGAGCCATTTTGAGGTTTATTTGAAATCTATAGAAAACTGTCAGAGGCAGAAAAAGATTAACACACGAACAGACGCAGAAACTTTACTAATCCCAATTTGAATGTTCCTTTAAAAGTCATAACTAATGCCAGTGTGCGAGAAGCTTCTCTGAAAATTAAGATAATGAAACATTTATTTACGACTTAAAATTAGTACCATAACTTTGAACAGTCTATACATCTATACATGTAGTTATTTTGGTTACTATGAATGACATGGCTGACGACATTTAGAAATCAAAGATTGGGTCATGAGGATAAACAGAAAACTTCAAACTTAAATCTAGAAATGAATGCTTTTCTTATTTATACATAAACATGTATAGTGTCCTTATGGTTACTTCACAATGAAAATTACCTTTTCATTATTGTTTCAACAAATTTTCCGGCGGGGGGGGGTGGGGTGGGGTGGCGACAAACCTGGGTTCTTCCCCGGGCGGTACATGCCCACGCTACGCCGCTACCCCCTCTCCCCCCCCAAACAAAGAAAATGAAATCGTTATTTTCCCCTATTGTGCACTCGGACGCACACAGTATACACACAAAATACAATCTACTTCCATCAAATTTGTTGACCATGTACTTTACTGTACGATCTGAACGTGAAATGGTAAGTTGTAGACTCGGGCAATTAATGCGTCTACATTTTTCCGCTTGTATTAAAACACAAAAAACTATTAGGAAATATTACCGAGCACAAATTAATGCTGATAATCGAAGTATTTATAGCCACCTGTTTTCATATAATACTAAAAAAACCCATAAAAACAAAGTTTTTGACTATAAATCCCTTATATATGAGACATAACTAACAGTATTGATTATGTTCAAACGCGAAAAACATTTACAGGCTGAATCTGTCTTAACTCCCCGTTGCTTTATAACCGGAGGGTGGGGGGTGGGAGAGGGGAAAGGTCTGGTCACCGCTTATGAGGTTTTACATAATGCAGTTCACGCATTCTCTCACTTATAGATCTCTCTTTTACCTTCTAAATGATAAATCTTTTATTTTTATACTAAACACCCGCCCAACATTTTTAGTCATATTAAATCAAAGTACTTGAACGCATAAGTTTTAACTTATTTTCTTCCGACGACGAACGACAGACAGAGAGAGACGGCGGTGAAGTTAATATTTAAAAATTACTATAAAGTTTACCTTCCCTTTGAGACTATTGTGTTATCCCATCGACCTAATAGCCTGTTACATGTGTTTTGAAGGAAATAGTCCAAATAAAATAACTAGAGGGATTTAAATGTCGTAAAATATTTCTCTCACCACAGCCGGTAGTTGAAAAAAGAACATGAACCTTTATGGAGGCAGCAACATTTATGCATTATTTATGAGAATAGATGGAAGGGGAATAACCACTGATATATCAATTCTGAAAGAAAAGCGTTGTATAAGTATATAAACACTTCTGGATAAGACGTAGTTGCGATAATACCATCGTTCTTAGATATGCCCGGGAGTAAGGAATAAATTATGACATCTCCACTTGGGAGACTTTGTAAAACTATGTAGAGTGTATGTTATACTCAGGCGCCAACCAGAATTAAGCAAAGTATTTGTCATTACAAATCTTCTAAGTTATCAATTTCATAGTTTCACTATATTTAGAACGTAATACGCCCATATAATGGGCATGTACCGGGAAAGCATTCGGGAAAAACGCATTCAGGCTTATATGTGGCATCTAAAAGATGGAGCTTTGTTGGTTTTAAAAGACACCTAACTTAATTTTAAAAGAAATTTCTTTATCAAGCACATCTCAATTATATTTGCAAACGTCTCATTTCCCATTGAGATACATTCGACATCGCCATTCCGTAATCCTATGGGATCCTGTACTCTAATATGCTATACTTTCACAACGGATCCCAATCTCGGTAAAATCCCAATTTGTCGCGAAATACTTCTCCTTGTTTCAGAAACTCACAGAATTCAATTTCGTATTGGGATCAAGATGAGGTCCAGTTCTCCGCCCATTTTATTTGTTTTTATTATCCCTTGTCTCCTGTGAGATCCTGTTATACAAATAGAGCAAAGATACACCAAAAATTCCAGCTTTACTATTTATGTTACACTTGTATTTATGTTCTGGTAAGTGGTGATCCATGGCTAGTAATGCCAGGGATGGGGGCGGGGAAACAAGCGCCCACTCCCCTTGAAATTTCCTCATGGCTTGTGCCTTAAAATAGCCTCTGTTAAAGAAAGCCCACTCCTGGCCTTCTCGAACGACTTGTAATTAAGTTGGCCGATCATGTTTTAGCTAACACGAACAATGGGTACACGCTGACCACAGGTGCTCTAAAAACACCAGCTTGGGGCAGATGAGGCTCGTAAACCTTGATATATATAGTTAATTTAGGGAGAGGGAAACGCCTATCTCAAGCCTCTGCTGTCTCGCGGCTACAGCTGTTCACGAGAGTCTAAATCAGTATACCCTGACAGAAATTTGGAGATTGAAACCCTTAGGCATTCTTAGAGTGAATGCGCTATATCTCTGGCACTTGCTGCGAATCAGATCGCACCTTGTCGTATCACCTTAGCTGTTTCCCAGGAATCACCAGCTTCGCGGAGAGAGATAGGGCAACAGCTGGCCTTCTTTAAAACATTGCTTTGGCTATTGTGGCCTCCTTATTTATCTCCTCTGCCAAAACCTGGAGAGATCACTCTAACTTCAATGCAAGCGATAGGCACAACACGTGGATTGCCAGTTACCGGCCGTCTTAAGCTGGGCAGCCTCGTGCAATTAAGGTGATGTTCCGCCATAGCTCGCCTGCTTCATTGGGTGCATGGGGATCAGAGTGATACATAGCGATCGAGCCAAAATCCAAAAAGCAATGAAAAGAATCAGCAAGATGTTTTCAGCTCTACGATTAGCAAGCTGGAATGTCATAATTCTGAGCCCCGGAATCCACTTTAAACTGACGTGAGCAGAAGATTTGAGAAAGACAACAGTTATCAATAAGGAACTTTCTAGATTCGCTTGCTCTAGTTTTTGGCGTATTGTATATATAATATATTAAGGGAGTTAACATATTTCTAATTTTATTGTCATTTATCTTTAATTGGTGAAGCAATGTTTTTACTATTTTCGAGAGTTTAATGTTGAATCTAGAACATTCAAGGATGATTGGTTTAAAGTTTTTACATTTTCTTCTATAAATGTCTATGATACATATAGATTTTTATGGGATTTCGGCTCCGGCTTTGGTAAATCGGGAATCCGGCAAATTTTACAAATCCAGGTCCAGCTCCAGTCTAATTTTGCCGGATTTGGGCCGGATTTGGTATCAAGACAGTAGCACTTCATTAAATATGAAGTTAATATAGCTAGATCGACAAGAAATGAGTACTAAAATAACTAACATTAAAAAATTATAATTTTAATTTATTATTTGTCTTATATACGCTCCTTCTATCCAGAAGATTATTGCGTTCTTCACTTATCCATGATTATTGTCTAGTCTTGCATTTTAATTAGAGTTTTAAATGTTGACAAAGTGTTGGTTTTCCTAGTTTCCTCAGGCAACCCATTCCAAGTCCGAACTCTGGACTGGAAGAACTACCATTGTATGTGATGTTCTTGCATACGGAATAAGTTTTTTTTTATCCCTATGTGAATCGGAGTGTTGTATTAGGTTATCTTTGTGTTTTATTTCCAAGTTAGAATTAATTACCTTATGTGTTATTACTACTTTGCTAGTTTAAAAAAAAGTTTTTTGCTAGATAAATTTTATTCCTGAAAAATTTATCTACAAGAGATTTTTGACGAAATAAGATTTGCTCCTCCTTCTTGCAAGAATAAAATACGCACTTATTGCAGTTTTTAAAAACTAAAAAATCACATTATAAAATACTTTCATACGCACATCATCATATCTTATCTTATACATTACAGACGCCACTCCTATACAAAAGATTATTGTGGCCTAGGATTATCCATGGTTTATGAATAGACTTTAAATTTGATTATTTGATTATGTTTTTTTAACCAGAGCCTCTTTCACAGAGCTCTCCTTCTCCCGCGAACCTGGTCTCGCTCAGGGCTGCGACGTCGATGCCGCATCTGGCGAGTTCTTTACCAATCAGGGCTGTTCTCCTCTGGGGTCTGTCCGCATCGTCTCTGTCCATGAGTGTGCGCACATTCCATGCGCCCAATATGAGAGGAACTATCCTCGTTTTCTTCTTTGTGTTTCGACCGCTGGTATAGGATCCCCACCAGCCGCTGTTAGCTGGCTAGGGAAGGCTGAAGCAGGCAATGGTTAGGGCACCTTTTCTAGCCCCTTCCTCGTGCCATGGAGGTGAGCAGTGCATTCTTGCAGAGGGCTGCTCAGTCGCCCAGGGGGCTGCCGAACTCCACCGCTGCTCCGTGTCAGCGAAGAACGACCCAATGCCCTGGGGCACCTGTGTGAAGGGTTACACTTACGGCTCCCAGTGTACCCACACCTGCCGCTTCGTCGCTTGCCTGTCGCCACAGGACTTGTCGGTGAATGATGGGATGGATGACAACAGTGACTTGCGCGATGACTTGGATTTAAGTGAAAAAGAGTTGCGCAGTTCATTGATCACAATCTCTCGCCCGAGACCATCTTGATCAAGTGGCAGGACAGAGTCGAGACGTCTGGTGATGGAGACGGGTGCAGTGGATGGCCATGATGTCCTGTGTCTTTTCTTGCCCTTAGCGTTCCACAACGTTTTGCTGAGAATCGCCTTCTTGGCCGTTGACCATCTAGTGGTTCCTCCGCTCCGTTCACCGAATCCAGTCTTCACGTGCATAGGTAGACATACCTAGATCACAGAGGGTTTGAGACCCGTCGGCTACCCTCACCAGGTTTACCCAGCCAGTCGAAGCCGTTACCCGGGCAGTGGCCACTGCGCACGCTACAGTTTCTAGGCGCCACTGGTGAGAGCTGAGTGACAAGTGGGGACCAAGGGTGGACCAACTACCCCCTAGAGATTACGACGTGTTCCCCCCCCCCGAGTTACTACCCCGTCTTGAGCACCCCTTAACCCCATCTATACTCTTATTGTGAAATGCAGAGACTTTGTCTAGAATGGGATGTCGTGTTTAGAATGGGATGATGTGTTTAGAATGGGATGACGTGTTTAGAATGGGATGACGTGTTTAGAATAGGATGACGTGTTTAGAATAGGATGACGTGTTTAGAATGGGATGACGTGTTTAGAATGGGATGACGTGTTTAGAATAGGATGACGTGTTTAGAATGGGATGACGTGTTTAAAATGGGATGACGTGTTTAGAATGGGATGACGTGTTTAGAATAGGATGACGTGTTTAGAATAGGGATGACGTGTTTAAAATGGGATGACGTGTTTAGAATAGGATGACGTGTTTAAAATAGGATGACGTGTTTAGAATAGGATGACGTGTTTAAAATGGGATGACGTGTTTAGAATGGGATGACGTGTTTAGAATAGGATGACGTGTTTAGAATGGGATGACGTGTTTAGAATGGGATGACGTGTTTAGAATAGGATGTCGTGTTTAGAATGGGATGACGTGTTTAGAATGGGATGACGTGTTTAGAATAGGATGACGTGTTTAGAATGGGATGACGTGTTTAGAATAGGATGTCGTGTTTAGAATGGGATGACGTGTTTAGAATAGGATGTCGTGTTTAGAATGGGATGACGTGTTTAGAATAGGATGTCGTGTTTAGAATAGGATGACGTGTTTAGAATAGGATGACGTGTTTAGAATGGGATGACATGTTTAGAATGAACTTGACGTGTTTAGAATGGGATGACGTGTTTAGAATGGGATGACACATTTTGAATGGGATGACGTGTTTAGAATGGTTTACGTGGGGATTTCCTTTTCTAAGCAAAGGACTTAACAAGAAAAGCTTTTGTAGTCAGGAATCTTTAGTATAGCTAAATATTTCTCAACAAAAACATTACAACATAAACAATGTCATAATTGTCAATGAATTAACTAACTAGGGAACCAGAAGACTTGCATGGTCCCCAAGAGGGAAATCATATGTAACACAATATTCACAGATAAGTCCAGACATCGATCACCACAAATTTATTAAAGTGTGCCTGAATTAAGATTACACAGCTCTGAAGAGAGCCCCAGAGACTTAATTAGCCGAAGGACTATATGCCCAATGAAATATGGACCAGTGGTTTGTTTCCCCACTCAAGCAAGGACCAGTCGTTTGTTTCCCCACTCAAGCAAGGACCAGTCGTTTGTTTCCCCACTCAAGCAAGGACCAGTCGTTTGTTTTCCAACTCAATTAAGGACCAGTGGTTTGTTTCCCCACTCAAGCAAGGACCAGTCGTTTGTTTCCCCACTCAAGCAAGGACCAGTGGTTTGTTTCCCCACTCAAGCAAGGACCAGTGGTTTGTTTTCACACTCAAGCAAGGACCAGTCGTTTGTTTCCCCACTCAAGCAAGGACCAGTGGTTTGTTTCCCCACTCAAGCAAGGACCAGTGGTTTGTTTTCCCACTCAAGCAAGGACCAGTCGTTTGTTTCCCCACTCAAGCAAGGACCAGTGGTTTGTTTTCCCACTCAAGCAAGGACCAGTCGTTTGTTTCCCCACTCAAGCAAGGACCAGTCGTTTGTTTCCCCACTCAAGCAAGTACCAGTCGTTTGTTTCCCCACTCAAGCAAGGACCAGTGGTTTGTTTTCCCATTCAAGCAAGGATCAAACGTTTGTTTTCCCACTCAAGCAAGGACCAGTTGTTTGTTTCCCCACTCAAACAAGGACCGGTGGCCTGTTTTTCCATGCTATATTTGCGGTATCAGATATATTAGCATTTTTAGCATTTCCATTACATCTATACAAAGTGGGCGAATATTCCGCCTCCCCAAAAAGTGACCCCATTGTCTGACGATCCATATCTACACTTCTTATATCAGTGTGAAGCAGTAAAACACGTTTAGACAAATGTGCCACAAAATGAATTCTCTTTAAAAAATTGAAATAATTATAAAAACAATCAATTGTGCTAAGTAAGATATTTGAAGATTGTGTTGAGTCCCTTTACTCAACCAAACCCAAATGTATTGTAAAATGTAATGGGAAGCTTGGTTTCTTACATGTGGTATATCTCCATCGTAAAATATTTTTCATAAAAAGTTAATATCATACAATTTCCCCGAACCCCCCTTTTTATTCTCATTTCCAAGGTTTTGTCGTAAAATTTATTATGAACTTAAATATTTCTTGATTTCCAAAGATAATTTAAACACTATAGAAGTACGGCATTGAATAGATCAGATAAACTTTAAGGTACGCGTAAATGTTTGGTCTTCGGCTAGTTGAACTTGAAAGTTAAAAACCTTAAAATAGCACCTTTTCTTATGTACCACTTCGACAAGCGACGATTATTCAAAGATTGCCTAGATTTTGAACACTTGTTCCCTTGTCTGTAGGGCTTAACCTGATCAGGCTCTTTAGTAAAGCAAAATTACAGGGGTTGGTTGCTTAGAATTTTAGAATATAGGTGTTATTGAATTTAGACTTTTTAAAAACATGCATAACATATTTGGAAATGAGAAACATTGAACTGATTGTAATAAAACGGAACAATTACATTTTATCTTATCTTATCTTATATGTTTCAGACGCTCCTTCTATACAGAAGATTATTGCGTCCTAGGTTTATCTATGGTTTGTGTTTAGTCCTGCATTCTTATTAGAGTTTTAAATGTTGATAAAGTGTAGGCTTTCCTGGTTTCTTCGGTCGACCCATTCCACGTCCGAATTCCGGACGGGAAGAACGAAAATTTGTATGAGTTTGTTCTTGCATACGGAATAAGAAAGGTGTTTTTATCCTTATGTCTATCTGAGGGTTGTATTAAGTTATCTTTTCTGACCTTAAGACTGCTTATAACCGAAAGAAGAAAAATAAACATTCAATGAAATATTATCAATGTTTAACAAATCTTTGCTGTGCGGTTTCATTGCGTCAATTAATGGGATGAAGTGCGGATTTCCTTTTCTAAGATAAGAATTTAACAGGCAACTCTCAACAAGGGGTCTATAAACTACAGATAAGGCAAAATTTCATAAAGTAATAATATGTGGGGTCTGTTTAATATAATAAACAAAATTTACAATACACTAGTTACTGGGGTATTTCATAATATATTTCTTTAATTTTATTTTAATTTTTAAAACGATATTCTTCAATTGAAATAATAACAATAATTTGATATTTTATGCATAGTAATTGGACAGTGCTTGCACAATTTTTCGATTTTATTAAATATAAATAGAGCCAAAAATGTAGCCTTGAGCACAGTGGGACACCTAAGCAAACGTTTGCAAACGCCGCAGCATACCATCATCATTGATTTGACAACGAAAATAAAATTAATCATCTCTAGGAGCTGTCATAATCCCATCTTAATCACCTGGGTTAGCTGCAGGCTAAGTTCGTCTCATATGTTAGCTGAAACAAATAGTTCATGAAATCACGTTTAATATGAAATTATTGATAAATGTTGCTCTTACAATAAAGAAGTAGTGAATCTCTTCATTTGGATTGATTTTGTCGTGAGTATGTTTATAAAATATTGCACACATAAGACTAGTTATTTTGTATGAGAGTGTTGATTTACATAAAACTAGTTTCGTTTTATGTAAATGTTTATATACATAAGAATAATTCTGTTATATGTGAATGTTGATGTCGTTATTCATTTAAGACTAAGACATTAACTGTTTCTTTTAACGTTGTGGCTGCTGTTTCGAAATTCATGATAAAAGCTGTGTTGTTAGATGTTACGTGAGTGGTGGTGAAACCTATTTGTTCCTTCAATTATATAAGATGACGATACGACTGTGTCTATGAAAATGTTTGTGACGAATAGTATATTTTTTTTATTATAATATTTTTGGGAATCATCGTGGAAATGTTTTCTATCACTATGTTTGTGAATCATAGTAAAACGCTTTTAGGATGTTTGTGAGTTTGGTCAAGCGGTGTCCTGCACGATGTTTGTGAGTTTTGTCCAGCGATGTCCTGCACTTTGTTTGTGAGTTTGGTTAAGCGGTGTCCTGCACTTTGTTTGTGAGTTTGGTTAAGCGGTGTCCTGCACTTTGTTTGTGAGTTTGGTTAAGCGGTGTCCTGCACGATGTTTGTGAGTTTGGTCAAGCGGTGTCCTGCACGATGTTTGTGAGTTTGGTCAAGCGGTGTCCTGCACGATGTTTGTGAGTTTGGTCAAACGGTGTCCTGCACGATGTTTGTGAGTTTGGTCAAACGGTGTCCTGCACGATGTTTGTGAGTTTGGTCAAACGGTGTCCTGCACGATGTTTGTGAGTTTGGTCAAGCGGTGTCCTGCACGATGTTTGTGAGTTTGGTAAAGCGGTGTCCTGCACGATGTTTGTGAGTTTGGTCAAACGGTGTCCTGCACGATGTTTGTGAGTTTGGTCAAACGGTGTCCTGCACGATGTTTGTGAGTTTGGTCAAACGGTGTCCTGCACGATGTTTGTGAGTTTGGTCAAGCGGTGTCCTGCACGATGTTTGTGAGTTTGATCAAGCGGTGTCCTGCACGATGTTTGTGAGTTTGGTTAAGCGGTGTCCTGCACGATGTTTGTGAGTTTGGTCAAGCGGTGTCCTGCACGATGTTTGTGAGTTTGGTCAAGCGGTGTCCTGCACGATGTTTGTGAGTTTGGTCAAACGGTGTCCTGCACGATGTTTGTGAGTTTGGTCAAGCGGTGTCCTGCACGATGTTTGTGAGTTTGGTCAAGCGGTGTCCTGCACGATGTTTGTGAGTTTGGTCAAACGGTGTCCTGCACGATGTTTGTGAGTTTGGTCAAACGGTGTCCTGCACGATGTTTGTGAGTTTGGTCAAGCGGTGTCCTGCACGATGTTTGTGAGTTTGGTCAAACGGTGTCCTGCACGATGTTTGTGAGTTTGGTCAAGCGGTGTCCTGCACGATGTTTGTGAGTTTGGTCAAGCGGTGTCCTGCACGATGTTTGTGAGTTTGGTCAAGCGGTGTCCTGCACGATGTTTGTGAGTTTGGTCAAGCGGTGTCCTGCACGATGTTTGTGAGTGCTGAGTGTTGTTTGATTTCTCTTCTGACGAGGTAATTTAGGAAGAGTAGTTATTTTTATTCTCCAATAATGTATAGCTTTCATTACTCGTTGCTTCGTGATATAGCCCATGGTGACTCTCAAACAATTAAGGGATCTAGACATTTGAATTTTTAAAAATTGAAAATGCTCGTCATAAAATGGTATTTGAAGTTATCGCGCATATTTTAAAAAAAAAGTGGCACCTAGTTAAACATATTTTTTTACAAGAGGCACAGCATTAAAACTGCTAATATTCTAATGTAGTTGCCAGTACGTTTTGAGAAGCACTGATTTAACTTTTAACTCATCGGCATAGCCCCGGAGTTAACGGTCGTAGAACTAAGTATGTATTATGTATTCATTGTATGTGGCTCAATGTTTACTGTCACTCCAGCCTGATGACGATGATCAGAGTGGCAGCACAAAGATGCTTTCAAACTCTGACACTCAAACAAAGGAAATCCATTTGTGCCGTTACCATTACCACGTCTCAATTCCCTTAGTCTTGTCTCCCCTTTCTCCTGTTCACAGGATTTAATGTACAATTTAAACTGCATTTATCCCTTTTCACGACCAAAGAGTAAAATGTATGATGCAAGTTATTGCAAGGTGTATTAGAACAGGGGGTAATATATATATATATATATATATTAGGTCTCTTATCGATTAATTTAAATTTAATCGTTAACTTTTGAAACATTAACGATAAATTAATCGATAATTTCGATTAAAGCCAAAAATAGAAATTTTTGACGTCAATAAACTGAACATTTCAAGGGAAGTAACAAAAACAGGTGATTGACTTTTTAAAAATTTTAATGAGTTATTTCCCCTGTCTCACAGACATCGAAAATTAAGAATATTTTGAACTAAATTTATGACAATGTGTTGATACTTGATCGGATGTTTGTGCTGAAGGTGGTACATCATCGATGTATTTGATCCATTAAAAGAGAATTGTTTATGGCAGTGAACACAGTAAACTTTTTCACCATCTTCGACTTTGCCATCCGCAAACAGAATTTTTGCTCAACTTTCCGGTTATATATACGTAAAAATATATAAATTATTATTAATTATTAATAATTTTTTATTTATTAATAACAATTTTTTAAAAATACTATAAATGTTGTTTTTAATTTTAATCGAATTTTTATCCATTAAAATAATTTTAATCGATAAAAATTTTTAACGATTAATTAAGAAATTAATCGTTAATTTCCGCAGCCCTAATATATATATAAATGAAAGTATGTGTGTATGAATGTATGTATGTATGTATGTATGTATGTATGTATGTATGTATGTATGTATATATGTATGTATGTATGTATGTATGTATGTATGTATGTATGTATGTATGTATGTATGTATGTATGTATGTATGTATGTATGTGATGTATGTATGTATGTATGTATGTATGTATGTATGTATGTATGTATGTATGTATGTATGTATGTATGTATGTATGTATGTATGTATGTATGTATGTATGTATGTATGTATGTATGTATGTATGTATGTATGTATGTATGTATGTATGTATGTATGTATGTATGTATGTATGTATGTATGTATGTATGTATGTATGTATGTATGTATGTATGTATGTATGTATGTATGTATGTATGTATGTATGTATGTATGTATGTATGTATGTATGTATGTATGTATGTATGTATGTATGTATGTATGTATGTATGTATGTATGTATGTATGTATGTATGTATGTATGTATGTATGTATGTATGTATGTATGTATGTATGTATGTATGTATGTATGTATGTATGTATGTATGTATGTATGTATGTATGTATGTATGTATGTATGTATGTATGTATGTATGTATGTATGTATGTATGTATGTATGTATGTATGTATGTATGTATGTATGTATGTATGTATGTATGTATGTATGTATGTATGTATGTATGTATGTATGTATGTATGTATGTATGTATGTATGTATGTATGTATGTATGTATGTATGTATGTACGTATGTATGTATGTATGTATGTATGTATGTATGTATGTATGTATGTATGTATGTATGTATGTATGTATGTATGTATGTATGTATGTATGTATGTATGTATGTATGTATGTATGTATGTATGTATGTATGTATGTATGTATGTATGTATGTATGTATGTATGTATGTATGTATGTATGTATGTATGTATGTATGTATGTATGTATGTATGTATGTATGTATGTATGTATGTATGTATGTATGTATGTATGTATGTATGTATGTATGTATGTATGTATGTATGTATGTATGTATGTATGTATGTATGTATGTATGTATGTATGTATGTATGTATGTATGTATGTATGTATGTATGTATGTATGTATGTATGTATGTATGTACGTACGTACGTACGTACGTATGTATGTATGTATGTATGTATGTATGTATGTATGTATGTATGTATGTATGTATGTATGTATGTATGTATGTATGTATGTATGTATGTATGTATGTATGTATGTATGTATGTATGTATGTATGTATGTATGTATGTATGTATGTATGTATGTATGTATGTATGTATGTATGTATGTATGTATGTATGTATGTATGTATGTATGTATGTATGTATGTACGTACGTACGTACGTACGTACGTAAGTACGTACGTACGTACGTACGTATGTATGTATGTATGTATGTATTTATTTATGTATTTATGTATTTATGTATGTATTTATGTATGCATGTCCTATATAGCTGACTAAACCATTCATCTGAAAGCCATGACACTGTGGAAACTTTTGAGTACGTTCCTGGGATGGTACTTGGCAACTTTTGTCTTCAAAATGTAACACTCATGGGGCGCCGGGGGCCCATAATGTCATTTTTTATTATATGATTTATATAAAAAATTATTTTACGCGTTAGCTACTGGTTAAATTGATGGATATTAATCAAACTTTGTATATAAAAACTTGATGGTCACTGATTTCATATTGCCCATTCCTTCGGTGCTGGAGGGGTCAAAATGTCTTTTTTTATAAAAGTTTAAGACTTTTATCCCCATTCAATTATTAACGATCGTGAGAAATGTAGATAAATATATCCATTATGAAATTGATTGAAATGAACATGAGTTTCGAACTTAACATTTCGTTTTTTTTGCTAAAATGAGCTATATAAAAAAATTAGTTTATGCGTTAGCTACTGAGTAAATGGATAAATCTTAATCAAAACTTTGTATACAAAAACTTTATAGCTCATAATAAAATAATATATTGACATAATTTTTAACGGTCTTGAGAACTATATCAATGATAAAAATGAATTTAAATGAACAGGCTTTCGAAATTTACATTTTGTACCTATTGGGCCCGGAGCCCCTTAATATTGTTTTTTTTCTAAAAATGAGCTATACAAAATTAGTTTATGCGTTAGCTACTGAGTAAATGAATGGATCTTAACCAAGCTATGTTGAAAAAAATGATAGCCCATATTAAAATAATAAAGGGCACTGAAATTCTATTACCAATATTTTCCGGGCCGGGGGCCCCAAATGTCTTTTTTTCATACATGTTTAATATATTAGTTCATATTCTATTTTTAACGATCTTAAGAAATATATCCATGATGAAACTGAATTAAAATTAACAGTATTTTGAAATTTACATCTTACACCAAATGGGCACGGGGGCCACTTAATGTTTGTTTCCCTTAAATTAGCTATATACAAATATTTTAAGCATAACATTCTGAGAAAATGAATGGATCTTCACCAATCTTATTCTATAAAACTTTTAAAGTCTGTTTTAAATTACTATTCATTCTATCGGGTCTAGGTGCCCCCAAATTTCTTTTTTAGAAAATATTTTATTTTATTCCCCATTCAAATATTAACGATCTTTAGAAATATAAATAAATGTTTGCATTATGAAATTGATTTAAACGAACATGTGTTTCGAACTTAATATCTTGCAACGAATAGGCCCGGGGGCCCTAAATGTTTGTGTGTGTGTGTGCTAATATGAGCTATATAAAAATTAGTCTAAGCGTTAGCTACAAGGAAAATGAATAGATCTCGACCAAACTTTGTATATAAAAACTTGATTGGCAATTTTAAAATATGGTAGGCCACTGAACTCCTAAGGTCATTCCTTCGCATGTATGTATGTATGTCCTTTATTGCTGACTAAACCATTCATCCCATTGCTATGAAACTTTAGGCGGAAATCGTTGCAACGCGTGAACGGGTACGCTAGTGAAGTTATAAAACGAATGGCACAAATAATGAATCGCTTCTCTTTCCTACAGTTTGTTTTGGTCTTTTCATTCATTCGGATATGCCTGTCACATTTAAAGACAAGACTATAGTCATAAGTCAGAAAGGTCAAATTTAAAGACATGACTATAGTCATAAGTCAGAAAGGTCACATTTAAAGACAAGACTATAGTCATAAGTCAGAAAGGTCACATTTAAAGTCTAGACTATAGTTATAAGTAATAAAGGTCACATTTAAAGACAAGACTATAGTCATAAGTCAAAAAGGTCACATTTAAAGACAATACTATAGTCATAAGTCATAAAGGTCACATTTAAAGACAAGACTATAGTCATAAGTCATAAAGGTCACATTTAAAGACAAGACTATAGTCATAAGTCATAAAGGTCACATTTAAAGACAAGACTATAGTCATAAGTCATAAAGGTCACATTTAAAGACAAGATTATAGTCATAAGTCATAAAGGTCACGTTTAAAGACAAGACTATAGTCATAAGTCATAAAGGTCATGTTTTCAGTAGTCTTTAAACAAATATTTCTGGAGAGCATTCTTAAAACCAATCAATATATATTTTCTTCTTATTTGGTTTTTTTTCTTCTTTTTTTTTCCACCACCAAGTTTGCATTAATTTTCCTTTATGTTACTATTATTAAACTTTTTAAATAAAACCGCCCAGCAAAATTGACTTTTCTTTTAAATCATTTTTTCTGCTGGTTGTTTCAAGTAGAAATTATTTGACCAAACGTTTTCTGCTTTCATTCCTTTTATTTTCTTTCTTTAAAACAGCACTTTGCTCAAGTAAAAACTAAGGGTATCGATATCACTTTGTGCCCGAGATACCAGTCGTCGACTTCTTTAATTTTGTCTTAAAGTTTACCAGTTTCATACTAGATATGGAGTGTTTCATTCAGCTTTCAGACTCGATAGTATAGACGATCACGTAAAAAGCCAATTTACTCCGCTTAAAATGTTGCACTGGTTTTGATGAAGGGGCCGCGACTGAAATTTGATTGACTTGTCTAACAGATTGATGACCTTGCCTGACCGAACATGTCAAACGTAGTCGACCACGTGACTTTAGCCAAGAAACGAGTGGCTGGAGTTTTTCGGTTGATAGAGTATACCGATAGACCTTCAAATCTTACATTGCTACTTCAACGTCTTCTAACAACAGTATCGAGTAATAACAATTGAATATAATTTAGGCGTCCAATTACAGACAAAATTTCAATTTTAAAGCATAAGAAGATTTTCCTCAAAATTGTTCTTTTGGTATTTTCATTGTTTTCTGTATTTTTATGCTCCAGCTCTTAAGCTACCATTGTGACCTCTTATCCCAAATTCGCAAACTCCAAATTTCGTTGTAGTTTTCTAACAATCCAATTGACAACAGAAAAATGATTAAAGTCGAAAGCACAATTAAATCCTCATTCGCTTTGGTCACAACTAGTGGCATGTAAAGGATCGGTTGAGTTTTTCAACCTTTTAGAGATTAAAAAACAAAAACAAAGCACAAACACACACAAATTCTCGTTCTTCAGTCGGAATTAGGACGTTCAATGGGTTGCCTGAAGAAACCAGGGAAAATAGACACTTAAATCAACATTTTAATGAACATTTAAAAGTCTACCCAAAAAAAAGACAAGTTCAGACATGAACCACGGATAAGTGAAAGACGCAAAAACTTTCTGTAACGAAAGAGCGTATTGTAATTGATAAGATAAGATAAGATAAGATAAGATAGGTAGTAATAGGTACTTGAAAAGGACGTTCATAAAATGTTAACAAATTATTTCCAAAATGTTAATTGCATATTGTTCTTTTTTAATTAGGACGCCATCATTACGAGAACCACTGTCACTGCAACAACACAGTTAAATATAAAGGACTCGCCTCCTGGGATATGCCATTGCCACTGGACTGTGTCTTTCACAGACCTATGTCACATTTGACCTATCAACTTCTAAACAAGTGCTATGCGGTTCGCTATTGAAAATTAAGTTATTTAGAACTTGTATTTATACGTCATGTGTATGTGAAATGATCACAACACGTAAAAGAGAATATAAAAGAATATTAGTAAACCATATGAGAATAAAAAATAATCAGATAATGATATCAAAGGTTATTTGAATTATATAATGATATTAAGTTAATAAAGGACAAGCAAACAAAATACTGTGTTCAAATCATGACATGGACGTTAAAAACTTGAAATATGAATCAAATAATATAACGAGGACAACTATAGAGTCAAATAATGAAACATGGTTAAGAACGGACGTGTGAACTTTTGGATCAGTTAAATGCGGTAGATGGACCAAGTGATTAATCTCTACAAGGATAAAAGTGACACCTTGTCATGATAAGACGTTAAAAATTGGTCAGCAAAGATTAACAATCGGACGCCATGAATGTTGTATTTCACTTCAGAATAGTTGCTTTTGTGGTCGTATTTCACATGTGTATCTCAATAGCCCTCTCTGACTTAGTGTGTAGTTATGATAGTGGTGTATCCAGCTCACAGAGCGCCATACAAACAAACGCAAGTTTAGATCTACATGAAAAATATACAGAAAATGTTTCTAACGCATCCAGCCCGTTTAGAAGTTATCAGTTTGTGTGGAACAAGACTTTGGTGTCTTCAAGGGATTACCAACAAAGTTTCTGTCCCAGAAGATGTCATAATGAGGAGATAGTGCTTTTGCATAAAATTGACAACCGCTGTCCAAACTTGAATTGTTTTTCCCTGTGAGTGCAGCCGACCAATGTGTGAGTTATATGGCATTTGTTGCCCAGATATAACAGACCCTTATCTACCATCTCCTGGACTGCAGCGGTTTTATGCACTAAACACATCATCTTTACCTGAGAGTGCGCAGATGTCGAGAATGCCCTCGACCACAAGCTCGAGGATTGGACTCGGGTGTGATGGCATCTCTAGTGATGAACGTCCATTCCTGTATATAAAATCCTGTCCAAAGTCTTATTTAGGGGACCAGCAGGTTATCAAACAGTGTGAAGATCATGCCTTGGAGAACACGACCCTTGAGATGCTCACCCGGAGTGTCGACAAAACAACCGGTGCTGTTTATCGCAACCGCTATTGTGCTGTTTGTAATAACATATCAGAGGTGAGGAGATTTAGTTTTAAAACCTTAATCAGCGTAGAACAACATAATCTTCTGTTTAGAAGGAGCGTCGGTAATAGGATAAGAAAAGCTCAAAGTTTCTTATTTATCTTGTACTTAATTTTGTATAAGTTTGTAATTGCGACATGCTATTCATAAACGTATTTTATAATTTGAAGACGATACATTATATAAAAACCCATTGAATACAATATCATTGGAACTTTGATAGCCAATTTTATTATTTTGTCACACCTACTCCTAGTCAAATTCTGAAAGAAAATACATCTAGAATTAAACTTTGGTGATAAACGTATCAAGCTGTAAAATCTATTCCAGCCGCTGCAGATGAACATTAAAATAGAATGCAAGACCTTCATGAACATATACGACTCCCAAGATACGGACGAGTTGTTTCAGCGTGCGATCATTGACCCAAACTGTCGGGTCGAACAGGTCATACCCCAGGCTGCCTTTACAGTTGGTTGCGAGGATGGAAGGTTCAGGTGAGGAAGGTAGTCTAATGTGAGGATGGTAGTCTAAGGTGAGGATGGAAGTTTCAGTTGAGGATGGTAATCTAAGGTGAGGATGGAAGTTTCAGGTGAGGATGGTGGTCTAAGGTGAGGATGGAAGTTTCAGTTGAGGATGGTAGTCTAAGGTGAGGATGGAAGTTTCAGTTGAGGATGGTAGTCTAAGGTGAGGATGGAAGTTTCAGTTGAGGATGGTAGTCTAAGGTGAGAATGGAAGTTTCAGGTGAGGATGGTAGTCTAAGGTGAGGATGGAAGTTTCAGGTGAAGATGGTAGTCTAAGGTGAGGATGGAAGTTTCTGTAGAGGATGGTAGTCTAAGGTTAGGATGGTAGTGTAAGGTGAGGATGGTAGTGTAAGGTGAGGATGGTGGATTAAGGTGAGGATGGTGGTCTAAGATAGTAGAGTAAGGTGAGTAAGTAAGTTTATTGCGAAGATAGTCGTTTTAGGTAAAGATGGTAAAGTAAGGTGAAAAGGATGAGGTTACGGATCGGAGACAGTAAAGAAGACGCCCTAGTTGACTGATGCGGGTCGCCAAAGTTCAAGTTGTCAATATCGTATCTTCTAACATGTGGACTCTTCATTACTTGTAACTTACTTGATGCAGAGAAAAGTTTGATGGATATTCTTTCTGAAGCACAACCTAAAAATAAAAAAAAACGTAAAAACTAAATTTCTGACTATATTTATAAATTCCTTATATAAAAGACATAACTAAATATTGATTATGTACAATATAATACGTACCGCGCTACAGACTAGCATAAACATTTACAGATCGGGTAATATAAAAGTACTAGGGGCAAGGACCCGGCTTTTTCCCGGGTTTAAAATAAGGTTTTCTGTAGAAGCGTACAGTACTGTTTATTTGCATGCAATAAAGGGTACATTTAACTTAAAGCAATGTGATAGACAACATTTTTGGCAGTTTCCATTTGGAGTGTGTACAAAAAGATTTTCCTCTTTGCCAACTCTGGAGCAGGCCACATACAACTGTCCATGAGAAAAGCATGGTGTCTGCAAGTCTATACCAGCAATCCCAAGAGACTGCGTGATAATTTATATAATTCTTTTACCTGTTACCATCGCCAAATGATACTTAACAACCACCGAAAGTTTTCATGCTTCTACCTACACGGCTCCCAGTATCTTATATATATGGAACGAAATCTGTTTAAGAACTTTTCCCATGTAATTTTGTGTATGTGTACCAAATTTCACGTTATTTGGTTGTCTGGATCTTGAGTTATTAGGGAACAGACAAACACACAACAAATGCGTCTTATATGTATAACATTTGGGCCCCCGGCCCCCCAGTTAGTGATATTTTTTTTTCGACTGCTACCATCGCGGGAGGGTACTCAACAACTTTCCAAAATTTTATGTTTGTACCTACAAAGAAAGATGAGGAATTAGTGTTGATTCAGTTTTATATAACCCATATAAGGGGAAAAAAACGGTTTTAGGCCCCCTGCCACCCATGAGTCAAATTTTTAAAATTATTTTCGCCAATTATCGTCATAAGAGTGTATTCAGCAAGTAATCCAAAGTTTCATGCTTCTATCTTCACGGGAAGTTGAAGAAATTAGTGTTGAGTCAGTTTTAAATATAAGAAAAAAAACTACATTAGGGCTCCCGCCCCCCGGGCCCCCGTAAGTGATAATTTATATAATTTTTTTTACCTGTTACCATCGCCAAATGATACTTAACAACTACCGAAAGTTTCATGCTTCTACCTACACGGCAAATATGATAATTTTTTATTTTTATTTTTTATAAAGCTCATATAAGGAAAAACTACATATTGGGTCCCTGGCCCCCATCATCTTATGTATGTGACATTTGAGATGGTATCAAAGACCCTGAGTTACTAAAACTCTTATAAGGCCCCTCGGGGAATCCCCCGACAACCCTCCCACCTCCCCCGAGATGGGGCGGCCGGCGGGGGCACCCCCGAACTAAGAGAGGGGGCCGCCTGGGCAGAGGGGCTCGCGCGAAGCGGTTTAATCTGCCTCTCAAGGGAGTTTCCACCCGAAGAAGGGTGGATGTGGATTTTCCTACTTCGACCTGCTATTGTTACGGGACCACCACAGCGTAAAGTACAGGTCTAATTTACTGAGGACTGCCGCATGTGTGGGAAACATCATTGTCGGCTACCCGAAGGGTGCGGGCAACCTGTTAATCCATTCACTTAATGTTTGGGTAAGCACACCCCCCAGGTTAAAGCCTTCTCAGAGCTGGCGTCCGGCGAGTTTCATCGCGGCACTTTTTTCTAGTATTTTACTGGCCCTCCTGGCCCTAAGCAGTGCCGTTCACTGATTTAGCTAGATAGGGGACGAAACGGTCGCTTCGGATGACCCCACCCTCAACGGGCACAATGGTTTTCATCATCGACAGGTACACATTCCACCTCTGTGCACCCGTCTACGATCCGTGCAGCGACTGTAATCATCTTATGCCTAGCTCCCTAACGGGGCCATTCGACGTTCCAAGTCAGGACTGTTAGTTTCGGACCTCGCAAGCCCAACTTATTCGGAGAACCTCGGAGAGGTCAGCTCAGCCCCTTTCCCCTATTTGACATTTCCAGCTGTCAGGTTTGTTAGTTTCAGGTACAATACCTTACTTGTCTCCCGGGCCACGAAGAGGCCAAACCTTTCCGGCGGACCATCCATAGGTCCGGCTCCATAGGAGCGAGTCATCTTATGTATAAATGGAACGAAACCTGTTTAACAACCTTTCTCATGTCATTGTGTGTATGTGTACCAAATTTCACGTTATTTGGTTGTCTGGATCTTGAGTTATTAGAGAACAGACTAACACACAACAAATGCGTCTTATATGTATAACATTTGGGCCACGGCCCCCCAGTTAGTGATAATTTTTTTTTCGACTACCATCGTGCGTGGGTACTCAACAGCTTTCCAAATTTCATGTTTCTACCTACAAAGAAAGATGAGGAATTAGTGTTGATTCAGTTTTATATAGCCCATATAAGAAAAAAAACGGTTTGGGCCCCCGGCCACCCATGAGTGAAATTTTTAAATTATTTTTCGACAATTATCGTCATAAGAGTGTATTCAGCAAGTTCCCATAGTTTCATGCTTCTACCTTCACGGGAAATTAAAGAATTAGTGTTGATTCAGTTTTAAGTATAAAAAAAAATACAATAGGGCCCCTTGGCCCCCAGTAAGTGATAATTTATATATTTCTTTTACCTGTTACCATCGACAAATGATACTTAACAACTAACGAAAGTCTTAAGCTTCTACCTACACGGGAAATATGATAATTTTTTATTTTTATTTTTATTTTTTATAGAGCTCATATTAGGAAAAACTACATTTTAGGGCCCCCGGCCCCCAGTATCTTATATATATGGAACGAAACCTGTTTAATAACCTTTCCGGTATAATTGTGTGTACGTGTACCAAATTTCACGTTATTTAGTTGTCTGGATCTTGAGTTAATAGGGAACATCCAGACGGACAGACAGACGACAGACAACAAATGCGTCTTATATGTAAAGAGATGTTCAATATAATACGCAATGCGTGACAGACTAGCATGAACATTTGCATGTGTAGCCGAGTGATGGCTAAGTTATTAAAACAATAATTTCAAAGTCACTAATTGCTAAGGATTTTAAACAGGTTTATTAACTCAAGACACATAATACACAGTTGTTAAGTCGCAGAGTGTTACTGCCCATCGGTCGTATCCCTAGTCTTCACGTGACTGAAATCCATTTGTTGTAACACATGGGGATGACCAGTGTGACATTTAGGGCTGGAGCGAACCCCCAGTTACCCGTGGGGGTCAATTATAGCAGACGGCTACACATGCTACATAGAGATAAACTAGAAATTCAATAATTCAATTACGGTACATTCGATCGATCTGAAATTTTGATACAATGCATTGTTAGGTAACAAAAAACAAAATATGTGCAAAATTTCAGCTTGATATGATCACGGGAAGTGGGTCATTTTTTTAAACTTTTGTTTTTCCGCGGGACCACGACAGAGAAACAGACAAGACAGCGAAATTAATATTAGGTATTTAAAAAGGGTCAAATGGGGATCAAAAATTGAATATTGCCCTTTATTGTGCACACTTCAGGTGTCGTAATACTTTTAAAAGTATTAATATTTATATTTTAAAAGTGTTTTTGAGGAACCTCACAATAGATTCAGAGTCATGACAGAATGTGAGCTAGATTACTTGAGTCTCAAAGAAAGTGTTAGTAAAGAAGGTGAAAAAGTGGTTTAACGTCCAGTGCTTTTGTTTATGTCATCCATGAAATTATTAGGAACATTTTCAAAACAAAACCACATGTTTCCAGCAACATCATCGACAGCTGTTCCCGGGCCGACGCTGAGATGTACCATGACAAGGATGTTGTACAAGCGTGTGCTGACCTCACCGATTCTGTGTATGCTGTCCACTCACCATTCACTGGACGGAGCTACAAAAATATATTCTGTGCCGTTTGTTACATGGTCAGTGCGACAAAGAGCTTATTTAGAAATGCCCATAAATAGTATCATGTGATACTCTTCGTTACAATCCTGCCTCTCGTTGAAGAAATGTTAGTAAACATTATGGAAGATTTGTGTTTCTAAATACGGTCAAACGTTTTCACTGTTCTTGGGCCTCGGCCTTAAACAAAACCTAACAGCTCAATTGCTCGTTAAGCGAGGATACGTTAGAAACTTGTCTTATCAATACAGACGCTCCTTCTATGCGGAAGATAATTGCGTCCACAGACCATGAAAGATGATCTGTCGGCAAGTGATGCAGAGTTCACAGGCCACGGCTTTGTGGGTTCCACGCATTACCCAGCCGCCTAACTAGTGTTAGGTACCCATTCGGAGCTGGGTGACGCCCTAGGCCCCGGGAACAAATACTTGCCTTTACATGGATTCGAACCCATGACCATCGGTACGCTAGTCGAGAGCGCTGCCACTCGACCACCGCGTCCCCATAACTTGTATAGCTTTCCTGAATAGAAACCAACAGAATATCAAGACATAACTGCCATTGATTTAATATATTCAATGAATCTTATTTGATCTCATTATATTTCTATTAATATTCCTTGTGTTCTAATAGAGCATCGCATTTTAAATCAGATCTTTTCCCGCTTTATAATATACTAGGGGCAAGTACCCGGCTCCCGCCCGGGTTTAACAACAACAGCAACAAAACAAAAACAACAACAACAACAACAAAACAACAAAAACAACAAACCAACAAAAACAAAACAACAACAAAAACAACAAAAACAACAAAAACAACAACAAAACAACAAAAACAAAACAACAACAAAAACAACAACAAAACAAAAACAAAACAACAACTACAACAACAACAACAAAACAACAACTACAACAACAACAGCAACAAATACAACAGCAACAACAACAAAGCAACAACAACATGAAGGACATTGTCGTCGCAGGGCAAGGGATGTGGACAACAACAACAACAGCAAAAACAACACAAAAGCAACAACAGCAACAACAACAGCAACAACAACAAAAACAACAACAGCAACAACAACAAAAATAAAACAACAACAAAAACATCAACAACAAAACAACAACTACAACAACAACAGCAACAACAACAAAGCAACAACAACAAAACAACAACTACAACAACAACAGCAACAACAACAAAGCAACAACAACAAAACAACAACTACAACAACAAAAGCAACAACAACAAAGCAACAACAACAAAAAAAATTATTTTATGGCGATAATCGCCTTCTTGTTAATCTCGACACCAAAATGTTTATTAATTTGCGTCATTATTTTACGTCTTAATTTTCAATAATTTTTATTTTATATAGCTCATATAGGGAAAAACTACATTTTGGGCCCCCGGGCCCCAGTATCTTATATATATGGAACGAAACCTGTTTAATAACCTTTCCGGTATAATTTTGTGTACGTGTACCAAATTTCACGTTATTTTGTTTATCTGGATCTTGAGTTATTAGGGAACAGACAGACAACAAATGCGGCTTATATATATATACTAGGGGCAAGTACCCGGCTTCGCCCAGGTTTAACAACAACAGCAACAACAACAAAACAACAAACAACAAAAACAAAACAACTACAACAACAACAAAGCAACAACAACAAAGCAACAACAACATGAAGGACATTGTCGTCGCAGGGCAAGGGATGTGGACAACAACAACAACAGCAAAAACAACACAAAAGCAACAACAGCAACAACAACAGCAACAACAACAAAAACAACAACAGCAACAACAACAAAAATAAAACAACAACAAAAACATCAACAACAAAACAACAACTACAACAACAACAGCAACAACAACAAAGCAACAACAACAAAACAACAACTACAACAACAACAGCAACAACAACAAAGCAACAACAACAAAACAACAACTACAACAACAAAAGCAACAACAACAAAGCAACAACAACAAAAAAAATTATTTTATGGCGATAATCGCCTTCTTGTTAATCTCGACACCAAAATGTTTATTAATTTGCGTCATTATTTTACGTCTTAATTTTCAATAATTTTTATTTTATATAGCTCATATAGGGAAAAACTACATTTTGGGCCCCCGGGCCCCAGTATCTTATATATATGGAACGAAACCTGTTTAATAACCTTTCCGGTATAATTTTGTGTACGTGTACCAAATTTCACGTTATTTTGTTTATCTGGATCTTGAGTTATTAGGGAACAGACAGACAACAAATGCGGCTTATATATATATACTAGGGGCAAGTACCCGGCTTCGCCCAGGTTTAACAACAACAGCAACAACAACAAAACAACAAACAACAAAAACAAAACAACTACAACAACAACAAAGCAACAACAACAAAACAACAACTACAAAACAACAACAGCAACAGCAACAACAACAAAGCAATAACAACATGAAGGACATTGTCGTCGCAGGGCAAGGGATGTGGACAACAACAACAACAGCAAAAACAACACAAAAGCAACAACAGCAACAGCAACAACAACAGCAACAACAACAGCAACAGCAACAACAACAAAAACAATCAAAACAAAACAAAAACAAAACAAAACAACAACAAAACAAACAACTACAACAACAACAGCAACAACAACAAAGCAACAACAACAAAACAACAACTACAACAACAAAAGCAACAGCAAAAGCAACAACAACAAAAAAATTATTTTATGGCGATAATCGCCTTCTTGTTAATCTCGACACCAAAATGTTTATTATTTTGCGTCATTATTTTACGTCTTAATTTTCAATAATTTTTATTTTATATAGCTCATATAGGGAAAAACTACATTTTGGGCCCCCGGCCCCCAGTATCTTATATATATGGAACGAAACCTGTTTAATAACCTTTCCGGTATAATTTTGTGTACGTGTACCAAATTTCACGTTATTTGGTTGTCTGGATCTTGAGTTATTAGGGAACAGACAGACGACGGACAGACAACAAATGCGTCTTATATATATAGAGATATAGATAACGCATTTTGTTTATCTGGCAATGTTTTAGAACTATTTATTTGTAGATCGGATCATTCATTATATATATAAATACGATTATGTGGTCAAATTAAAATTAGCATTTTCCTTCAAATGTTCAATTTAAGCGCTAAAACAATGTTTGTTGAATTTGTTTACCCTCTATGTGTTTTTTTCTGTTTACAGGACATGTACCCCTTTTATGGCGAGTCCTGTCAGTGTAATACAACTGAGTGGAGAACACCTGATCCTTTGCCCTTCACTATGCTGTTGAGTTTTGTAAAACATGACACAGCTGGTTCACCACCCAGGCAATCCAGGCTCTCATACTGTCCAGACTCCGAGTGGTCATCTCCAGAGGTGAGAATTCCATTTTC
Organism: Ampullaceana balthica; assembly: GCA_944989445.1. Taxonomy (NCBI): domain Eukaryota; kingdom Metazoa; phylum Mollusca; class Gastropoda; family Lymnaeidae; genus Ampullaceana; species Ampullaceana balthica. The sequence goes on from CALYLW010000979.1 coordinate 151,015, forward strand.
CCTTTCCAATAAATTATTGCTCCTCAAACTAAACCCCCTTATATAGTCCTGTATCCTTTATACATGTGTAGTGTTGATTTGGTGCAATGACCAATTTAGAGTTGTTTACCTGAGTTCAATATATCTGGGTCTTCTTGAAATATTTACGTTTAAGTATTTAATCATTTTAAAAAATTTAAGTACAACAATCAAACTGATTAATTATTTTTTTAAATAGAAAGTAATGATATAAACATTTCAGACTGAGGGTATTTTTGTGTGGCGTATGCTTTGCGGAAAATTATTGAACATCATTTTAATAATTGACAATGGTCACAATAACACAAGTGTTATACGATTAAATCATTAGAAAACTATTCTTTTTTCCTGTTATACAGTGAAGATTGATTTTAGATACTGCAGGAGTGAAGGTAAAAATAAAAATAAAAATAATAAATTGAATTATACGAGCTGCAGGCTTGTTATAGAAATATATCTCAGAAAGCACACATTAAAAAACGACCACACATTTTGCGAGATTGAACTGTCATCTGTTTTAAGAAACAATCGTTAATAAAATACAACCTAATATTTCGTCATATCTAATTACTAAGTTGACTCTGTGACATTGTATGACGCATGTTGAGAAATACTCACACAATGACAACAGACTGTGTGCAGTGATTTTACTAACACATTTCCATTCCTACAGCATAGTGTTAAGCAGGGGTCTCAAACACACGGCCCACGGGCTGCATGCGGCCCAAAAAGAGTAATTTTATGGCCTGCCAATAAGCTATAAAAATGTAATATTCTTGTACTTAAGACAGCTAGTACTTACACACTACAAGTTGTTTTGATAAGTCTATATATTATAGGTACCATACTAATCTGAATAAAGCATGTTAATACAGAGACAGCTGTACTTAATAAACAATTATAGTGATAAGTAGTAATAAGAAAAACCCGTAAAAAACCAAGTTTTTGACTATAAATCCTTTATGTACGAGAAGTAATTAAAAGAATGTTCATTATAATACGCAGCGCCAGACCATCCAGAAATACAAAATTGCAGTTGTGTCGTAAAACATGTTTAATATAATGCGCACCGATCAGGAATATGTTTATAAAAAGAGCTGTCAATAAAATACGCACCTTATTGCGCGACAGAAAGGTTGTTCAATATAATACGCACCGCGACGCTCTATCTCAAAAAATAGCATGATACATAGGAATAAATAAAATAATCTAAAAAATCAATAATTTAATTACGGTACATGCGATCGATCTGAAATTTTGATACATTGTTTTTATCATCGGTACAAAACTGCCTGCAAAATTTCAGCTCGCTATCTTGCGAGCAAGTGGGTAAAAAATCGATCAAAAGTTTTGGCGACAAGCAAGCAAGGTCCGCCGCAGACACAACGAGTTAATATAAAGGATTTAAATAAGAAAAACCCGTAAAAAACCACGTTTTTGACTATAAATCCTTTATGTACGAGAAGTAACTAAAAGAATGTTCATTATAATACGCAGCGCCAGACCATCCAGAAATACAAAATTGAAGTTGTGTCGTAAAACATGTTTAATATAATACGCACCGATCAGGAATATGTTTATAAAAAGAGCTGTCAATAAAATACGCACCTTATTGCGCGACAGAAAGGTTGTTCAATATAATACGCACCGCGACGCTCTATCTCAAAAAATAGCATGATACATAGGAATAAAAAAAATAATCTAAAAAATCAAAAATTAATTACGGTACATGCGATCGATCTGAAATTTTGATACATTGTTTTTATCATCGGTACAAAACTGCCTGCAAAATTTCAGCTCGCTATCTTGCGAGCAAGTGGGTTAAAAATCGATCAAAAGTTTTGGCGACAAGCAAGCAAGCAAGCAAGGTCCGCCGCAGACACCACGAGTTAATATAAAGGATTTAAAAATGAGTTAAGATATTTGAAGTGTTTTGTTTACTGCATTTTTGTAAAGGGGGTGGGGTGTGGATGTGGTTCCCGACACATCTCTTACGTTATGAAATGGCACATACCTTAATCCACGTTTGAGACCCCTGATGTAAAGTATTCACATACATTGTTATTCGTAACAACCACATGACACCCATGCGTGGGGAGCATTCAAAAAATATAATACGTTAAATTATAACAAGGGGTGTTCTTAAACGTTTTTTTCAGGGGCGGTGCATGCCATTAAACTGTGTGCCTGGTAAAAGACCAGAGAACAAGACTTGTGTCTCCATATTCCCTCAGATCGTTGGATTGTCCTACACAATACGGTTATGGCTTCTACCGGATGTTGATACTGGGAACCATTTTCCGGAAGATCTTGATCTTTCCATACTTTTGAGGATTGTGCTAGGCAAGGTAAAACACATGCGCTTTCTTTCAAATTATTTGAAAAATAGTTTTGTTGATGTTGACAAGGTTTTAAAAATGAAAAGAAACGGATTTGCTGATTTAACCTAGATTTTAATTTATAGAGCAAATTGAATTCGGAGTTTTATATACTTTAGGGTAAAAATATTTATATGTATTTAGAATATATAACTAATTAAAATAGCGTATTTTTCACCTCGTAAGAAAATTATAAAATAGTTTGATATATAACATTTAAAAAAATAGAAGCTAAAATTTTAAATTAATTTAATTGACAAATATAAATATGCTGCACACTGTGATGTTTCAATAAATGCAACTGTTCTTTATGTTTTCAAATATGCTGAATCCGAAAACGACAATGGTTTTTGCATATGACGTATAGATTTTTCATATTTCAACAAATTACATCAAAAATGCATTTTACTGCTGCATTATAATTGATTATAGAATTAATTAAGCTTAAGTCTATAATGCCCAATGCATAAATTGCTGAGGTAAGCATGCTGATGTCAGCTGAATGTTAGCATGCTGATGTCAGCTGAATGTTAGCATGCTGATGTCAGCTGAATTATAGCATGTTGATGTCAGCTGAATTATAGCATGTTGATGTCAGCTGAATTATAGCACGTTGATGTCAGCTGAATTATAGCATGTTGATGTCTTCTGAATTATACCATGCTGATATCAGCTGAATTATAGCATGTTGATGTCAGCTGAATTATAGCATGTTGATGTCAGCTGAATTATAGCATGTTGATGTCAGCTGAATTATAGCATGCTGATGCCAGCTGAATTATACCATGCTGATGCCAGCTGAATTATACCATGCTGATGTCAGCTGAATTATAGCATGTTGATGTCAGCTGAATTATAGCATGTTGATGTCAGCTGAATTATAGCATGCTGATGTCAGCTGAATAATACCATGCTGATGTCAGCTGAATTATAGCATGTTGATGTCAGCGTAACTTTGGACGATGGGGCTTGTCATTTTTAAACCGAAAAACGCCATAAATCATTGAGTAATTTTCTATAATTTTTAGATTACATTTTAGTGGAACAATGTTTTGAAGCATAAATACAGACAAATCAATAAGTTCTCAAAATTGTTAGCATTGTAAAATTACGAAACTTTTTTTTTCTTGTTCAAGTCCAATAAGCTGTATTAAATTAATGAAGAATTAACACATAGCTAATAGGATTCTTCCTTCTAAAAAAAAACCTACATTTACATATTGACTCGTATCTTTTATTAAAATTTTATGAAATTCGTCCACAAAAAAGACCCGTATATTGCTATTAATAGATTTCCGCCACATTATGACAAGGCCTAGGTTGTAAAAATAGCGCCGACATCTTCTGCTACATTTATGGCAATTACACTGCCGAAAAGCAGAGTCAGAACATTACTAGCTTCGTGAAGCAGGCGTACGTGGGGTATTTTGGAATTAAGCTGGGATATCCGGACAATTATGGGCTACACATAAAGTTTGTCGTACTTGTGTGGAATCGTTGAGACTTTGGAGCAAAAGGAACAAAGCCACATTATCATTTGCAATTCCGATGGTGTGGCGTGAGCCTAACAATCACAGCGACGATTGTGTTACTTTTGTTTATGTGATTTGAAAGGATATAACACCAAAAACAACATCTCGTATCCGGATCTGCCGTCTGAAAGACGACTTGTGCCCCATGGACCTGATCATAAACGTTCCGGTTCCTCCTGGTTCTTTTGAAGCAACTTCCTCAGATGAAGAAAATGAAAGTAGTTCTGGAGATGATGAAGAGGAATACCATCCGCAATTGGAAACGAATGAAACACATCGTTTTAATCAGAATGAATTGAATGACTTGGTGAGTGAACTGAATGACTTGGTGAGTGAACTGAATGACTTGGTGAGTGAACTGAATGACTTGGTGAGTGAACTGAATGACTTGGTGAGTGAACTGAATGACTTGGTGAGTGAACTGAATGACTTGGTGAGTGAACTGAATGACTTGGTGAGTGAACTGAATGACTTGGTGAGTGAACTGAATGACTTGGTGAGTGAACTGAATGACTTGGTGAGTGAACTGAATGACTTGGTGAGTGAACTGAATGACTTGGTGAGTGAACTGAATGACTTGGTGAGTGAACTGAATGACTTGGTGAGTGAACTGAATGACTTGGTGAGTGAACTGAATGACTTGGTGAGTGAACTGAATGACTTGGTGAGTGAACTGAATGACTTGGTGAGTGAACTGAATGACTTGGTGAGTGAACTGAAACTGACAAAAGAATGTGCAGAGCTTCTTGGCTCCAGATTAAGTTCCATGAATTTACAACATACAACATACAACATACTCATGGTACAGACATCGTGAAGAAGAATTTCTACCTTATTTTAAAGCAGAAGATGACTTGATTTTCTACTGCAATGTTCCTGAACTTGTTGCCGGTTAGGAGGCTCTGAAATCGACTACAATTCCGGAGACTGTTTATCGATTCATCAAAGACTTGCATGAAAACTGTCTTACCTCACAATAGAAATCAATATGGATCAGTTTCCGATAGATCACTCAACTCGGTTAAAAGAAACATACGAAAATCTACAACTTGTTTTGAATACGATAAGATACACAGATTTTAAACGGACAATATGTGGAGACCTTAAGGTCATGTGACAATATGTGGATACCTTAAGGTCATGTGACAATACGTGGAGACCTTAAGGTCATGTGACAATATGTGGAGACCTTAAGGTCATGTGACAATATGTGGAGACCTTAAGGTCATGTGACAATATGTGGAGACCTTAAGGTCATGTGACAATATGTGGAGACCTTAAGGTCATGTGACAATATGTGGAGAACTTAAGGTCATATGCATGCTGCTTGGCCAAAAAATAAAGTTACACAAAAATGCCATGCTTCTTGTGCGAGTGGGATAGCAGAGCAAGAAATCAACACCTCGACTGAACGTGAGTCCTGGATCTAAAAACAGTGTTGCTACAAGCTTAATTGACCCATCGAAAGTCTTATTGCCACCATCTGCAAATTAAATTGGGTCTATTTCAACAGTTTGTAAAGGCCATCGACAATGAAGGGGATTGATTCAAATAGATTTCAATAAATTCCCATCAGTCAGCAATGAAAAATTGAAAGAAGGAGTATTTGTTCGCCCACAAAGTCGGAAGTTATTTTTCGATGATCAGTTTGAAAGAACGATGCCTTCCGTTCAGCTTAAAGCATGGGTTTCATTTAAAGGCACTGTTGAGAATTTCCTTGGGATTCACAGACACAGAGATTACAGAGTGTATGTTGAAACCACGCTCTGACGCTATCATGCACTGGGGTGCAACATAAGTTTGAAACTACATTTCCTCCATTCCCACCTTGATTATTTTCCAGAGAACCTTGGAGATGTCAGTGATGAACTAGGGGAAAGATTTCACCAGGAAATCAAGGAAATGGAGCATAGATATCAGGGATACTGGAATATCAAGGAAGTGGAGCATAGATATCAGGGATACTGGAATATCAAGGAAGTGGAGCATAGATATCAGGGATACTGGAATATCAAGGAAGTGGAGCATAGATATTAGGGATACTGGAATATCAAGGAAGTGGAGCATAGATATCAGGGATACTGGAATATCAAGGAAATGGAGCATAGATATCAGGGATAATGGAATATCAAGATGACGCCAGACTATTGCTGGAATATTAAAACGAGCCTGTGTTCTGAGCATGAAAGGGGGAAAATCAAGGAAACGTGCATTTTTACCTAAATGACTAACTCAATCATCCATGTGTTTCCGCAACAATGTATCAATTTAAGTTTTTTTTAGTGCAGCTTTGACGAGTGTGATGACAGTTTATAGTCGTAGCTTAATTTTAATATAAATTCAGGGTTCAATATGATTTTGTGAAAAAACCGGACGTGATACACAAAAATGGTTTTCATATTTGGAATCAGCATATAAAAATACATATTTGGAGCAGCATATAAAAATACATAAAGTAACATAAAAAAATTCAAAACATCAGTCACAACGTTAAAATTTGTGGCACAGTGGCGCGCGCGTGCCGGAATTACAATCGAAGTTTTGGTATATAATAATGTGTTTTTATTCGGCAGCTTGAATTGTATTTGGAAACAGTTGCTAAAAACTACATCATTAAATCGGGGATGCTTAAAGACTCAAGATTGACTACTGTCCAGTCTCCAAAAAGACAAACTCCATGGTTGTACTGGTCTGAAATAACGATGACAGCTGACGGAAAACTGACCAGGGATGACGTGGAACAACGATTGTCTGAAACATTCGTTGGGCAAAGAGTTACAGTGGAGGCTAACACAACGCGGGACATAACCCTGGTGCCGTGTCTCGTTCTTGGGGACTTTGATTTTACAACGCTCTGCACCGAGGAATCCGCCAACAAGGATTGCAGCGTTATAACTGACAGCTCTTCTGAAAACAAAATGCTTCCTCAGACTAACACCTCTGTTGTGTTCACGGGAACTCTCGGATGCAGTTTTGTGAGTTTTAACACATCCCAGTACGTCACGCGGACAACGACATTTCCCTTCAACGTGTCAGTAGCCGTGAATCTGGGCGTGGTCACACTGAATTTCTCTGAAACATTTGATTTGAATAGGTTGGCTGTAGCACTAGATGGGACACTGAACGTGTGCATGGATCTCCTGGACCAAAAACTTTCGGACGTCAACGCGAATCGCAAAGAGCCCCCGACGAACTTTGCCCTTTACGTTGTAACGATGACGTCACTTGGAGCGTCCATGTTGGGTCTCGTTTTGACACTGTTGACTTACTTTCGGTTTCCCGTACTGAGGAACATGGCTGGCATGCACACAGTGTTTTTGTCCGCGACACTTCTGTGCGCCCAGGCGCTGCTGGTAGCTAGCAGTCATGTGTAAGTAAATCCTAGAGATTCTTTAGGAGATCCATGAAGAAAATTACTGGGGAAATAATTCCCAATTTTTAAATACATTTTTACCGTTTACGTTGTCTACAAAGCAGTCGAGTTGTTTTTTTTTCATTCATCAATATGATTATCAGCAAACCAGCTCAAACATTTTATGCCGTTAAAAAGGCGGATTAATGAAACAATGATACAAAATATGATGGTCAAATATTTGCTAATATTTTGAACACCTTTAATAAATGCTTAGTTTATAGCTTGAGGAATAAATACATTAACATGCACGGAGAAATAAGACGGGCTCAATTATTTGATTGCTAATGAAATTACAGGGACATACTTTCTATCTTCTAAAATATTTTTAGCAAATTAGAATCAATTACAAATATGTATTCCTTTGCATTCAAGATGAAAGTTATTTATTTGCGGTAAAATAAAAATAATACATTTTTAAAAATTGTATTGCTTTGTGTATCCAGTAATCTTATTTTGCACCTGCCTTACACAGAAAGCCGCCAAGCTTGTTTTGTACAATACTCGGAATCACCACCCACCTGGTCTGGCTACTTAAGTTTATCTGGACCTTCATCTGTAGTTTCCAGATGCTCCGAGTTTTCACTGCCAAAACTCGTGGCCCCACCCCCACCAGCCGGAAGAGGCGTGTCCATCTCTTGAAGTTGTCAGCCGGGTCTTTCATTCTTCCCGCGTTGGTGATTGCAAGCGTCATTAGTTACAGCGAGATCAGCTCAAACGGAGAGAAGATTGGATATGGAGTAACACGGTGTTACTTGGACCAAGACATTGTTGTGGGTAGGTGGACATGTATTCGGGTAGGTGGAAATTTATGCAGGTTGGTGAACAAGTTATTTGATGAATGAAAGTTTATGTGGGTAGGTGAACAAGTTATTTGATGAATGAAATTTTATGTGGGTAGGTGAACAAGTTATTTGATGAATGAAAGTTTATGTGGGTAGGTGAACAAGTTATTTGATGAATGAAAGTGTATGTGGGTAGAAAAACTCAGTAGTGGTTCTGACGTTTTTTTTAAACTACGTGTGATCATGGGACTATTTATATAAAACGATTAAAAATGAAAAAAGAATAAAAAGATGGATTAGAGATTTAATAATATTCCTTAAAAAAATATAAATACTTTTCAAAAGGCTTTCTATTTTATTATTTTTAAAAAATATAATGAAATAAGAATTAACAATAGCTGACAAAATAATTTTATAATAATATCGTATAAAAATGTGTAATTCTCTTCCAATTGTTTTCTATTTTAAAATGGGGGAAAAGTGTTTAAAAAATGATTTATGACTATTTCACAAAAACCACTCCGATTACACTTAACTTATGAAATAAAATAATGAGAACAAACCAACGCTTAATGATTTTTTTGTAAATCGTACACATTTCAAGCTTAGATTTAAACAATCAATATTTGTGTAATAGTTGTATTAGATTATATTAAAATCAGTAGTCTTATTTTCTTTACAATTTAAAGACACTTTTTCTTTTGCTCGTGAAGGTATTGCAGTAGCTGGACCAGCCCTATTGGTCTCGACCTGTAACATCATCTTCTTCTGTATAACCGTCATGGCCATTAATAAGATCCGCCGACTTCACAAGTCAAACATGATCAACAAAGGTGACCAGAGGAACTTGCACGTCTATGTCAAGCTGTCCACTATGACTGGGGCATTCTGGGCCGTGTCCATATTGGCTGAAAATTTAGATAATGATATTTTGAGGTATGCATCATTTTAAAAAATAAAAAAAAGATTTTAAGGGTTTAAAAAATCTAAATAAGGGAAGTAACCCAATCTAAATTTTCAGGGTAATCCTAGAGTTTTGTCAACCCCTAATGTCTCAATAATTGTATTCCAACAGATATTTTGCTGTTGTCATCAATGGACTCCAAGGTGTATTCATATTCCTGTCTTACTCCTTTAACAAAAGAGTTCTGTATTATTATCTGCCAAGTTGGAAAAATTCTGACGTCAGCACGAAAATCACTAACAAGACGACCCTTGACCTCGCTCACAGAGACGCATCCACGTTTTGACAAACCTGAAATCCGATAAATTAACTTAGTCCTTTGAAATATACTTAATTATACACGTACACATACACTTACACATACAGTTACTTATACATATATTCAGAAATCCATGCAAAAGTCCATCAATTATTTTATTTAGAATTTTTGAAATCGATGTATATGTTAAAGCTTCAACAGTTGTTTTTAATTCATGTTATTAACCAGTGGCGTCACTAGGGGGGGGGCGGGGGGGGGCGGGCCGCCCCGGGTGACACCCATCAGGGGGTGACACCCGAGCTAAAATTTTACTGTGTACGATTTTATGTCAGAAAACAAAAGATGACAATTTTTTAAATCTAGAAAGAAATTAAGAAATACAATGAAATACGTTAAACGCGAAAATTCTTATTAAAAAAAATATCAGTTAACTTGCAATAATAAAACAGTCCCAACACACGAACAACATTAAAACAAATTAGGAAAAAAATAAAAGAAATAGTCGCAGCAGAGAGATCTTTAAAAAAGGCTGGAATGAAAGAGGCAGTGTCTTCTGTTTTAAAAGATATAAAGCCATTTGGGCTTGGACACACCGACAGCATGAACGAATCCCACCTCACAACTCCCTCCACCACAGTGGGGTGGGGGGAATACGATTTTTATCAAAGAAAAAAAATCAAAAGATGGGTTTTCTTTGTTGATGTTTTTCTTAGAAAAATTATGATTTCAATGTCTTTGAGTTAATATTTTTTAAATATATATTTATTAAAGGCGTGAAAGCATAGATATGCATGTTTATATACAGGTAGTCCTCAGGTTACGACGGTCCCATCCCGACTTACGCTGTTTAGTGCTTACGAACGCGCCCCCATAAAGAATAGTATTACGCGTTATTCCGTATTTAAAAAAAAATTCATGAGGTAACGAATTCTTTTCTCTATTTGAAATAACAAAAATTATTGAAAAATATGTATGATTATTATTTCAACCTACAACTTTCGTTTGCGAATTTTTCAAATGGCGAAGTTTTCAATCAAGTCAATAAAGCTGAGTAAGCTTTCAATTCCTTTTCAATGCTCATTAGAGAGAGCATATTCAGCATTTTTCGTCCCATGCAAATTCTAACTCATTATATATTCTTTTCAACTTTGAAAAGGATCGCTCTCAGCTGCAGTTTGATGTCATCATTGAAAGATAGACGCGAAGTGCGATGTGTACATTAGTAAAGGACTGTGTGAAATATAGCTCATTCAAAAGCAGCAAAATTTTTAGCTCTGTGCAAGTTTTTTGAGTTTCGCTTTGTGCTAATTCCTTTTCCTTACCCTGAGCCTGGGGCTGGACAATAACTTTTTTAAGAGTTCTGAAAATTGGACTAATTCTGAAGGTAAGCAGTCTTCGAAATCACTCATGAACCTACATGTGGAAGAAAATCAGAAGCCCCGAGCCTAGTGCTCTTTATGGGACCCCCTTAGCCATCTGGCCACCAAAGGGACGTAACAGCTGAGGAACCCCCCCCCCAAAAGCGGTCGCTTCTGAAGCGGCCACCTGGGCATCCAGGACATACAGTCGAAGTTGCATCCCACTAAGTTGCCCTCACAAGGAGGTGGTGGAATTTCCTACTACGACCCGCTACCACTTTGGCGCCATCCCGGCAAAGCTCACTGGTCTCCATGGTTATGACCGCCGCAGACCGGGGTGATCATCAAAGACCTACCTAGGGTGCAACCCCCACTGGAAGGTTTCATCAGAGCTGGCGTCCAATGCGTTCTTCGCGGCACTTTTTGCTAATCCGTACTGGCGCTCCTGGCCCTAAACCGGCACCGCTCGATGGCGTTGCTAGTAAATTGAGGGGGACGAAACGGTTGCTTCGGATTTACCCGACCCCTTCTTCGAAATCACTTGAATGTTCTTCCATTAACTTGTCTGCTGCCCATCGGGTGGCGAAAGTGCTGAGCTCAGTTAGGTTTGTAAGAAAGCCAAATTTTGCATGGATGTATTTATATGCACCTAACCAATGTTGTAGGGCTTAAGCAAGTTTGTCAATGGTTACCAGAAATACCTCAATCTTGAATTTTTTCTCCAGGAAAATACTGTTTTGTTGATGTCCCTTTATCAAACTGACGCTTTTTTTTTGTTTGATAGTATTGAAGATTGTTTACACTGTTTTTACCACGGACTTTTCCTTTCCTTTGTCTTCATAGGAATAAAATTAATAATGCTATTTTTTTTAACAAACTCAATGAGAGACTTCCTTTCTAAAATTGTTTCCCAAATTTCAAGTAAAATAGCGACTTCCAGTTGTTCAAATTTCCTTTAGAAATCCTTCTTCTTCAAGTCGGCAGTCACGTGGCTGATTTTAATTCGTTGCTAATTCTTCCAGTGCTGCGATATTCTCATGGTATGAGCTATTAACAGACCTTACAGCATAATGTCAGGCTGACCATCTTGTGTCAGACATGGCTTTGTTAGCATGTATCAATTTCATATGTTTTTGAAGTACCTGTCAACGATGAGTAGATGCAACAAGTCGGGTATAAAGATTTTGCAGAAGACAAAAAAATATGACCGCAGTAGGACAACCTGCTGCTCTTTTCCCAACCAAATTAAAGGAATGAGCTGTGCACGGCACATAATGAGCTAAAATGCACTTCTCACGAAGAATAGCCTGTTTTCCGTTATACTTCCTACTCATTTGCAGTATTGCTGTATGACTGTCCAAGGCATTTTCAGGGATTCGTACAAACATAATGGCCTGCATCTTTATTATACACTATATTTCATAAAAAGTTTGGGGGCCCTTAAATTATTGGGGGCTTTAGCCCGTTCAGCACCCCCCCTTTTAATCCACCATGGGGGGGGGGTCCACGCATCTGTTACGATGTGGTACGAGGAGGGTGGTGTTTAAGAAATGTGACGTCACATCAAAAACGCGAAACTTTAAATAAAAGTTCCACTTAAATATTTGATTGTTTACCATTTATTTAATAATTAATAATTTGCAACATGCTAATTTTTATTGAGAAATACGGCTTGGGGGAGGGGTGCCAAAGCTTTGTGACGTCATATCGTAACAAAGGGGTGGGGTCTAAGTTTTTGTGACAAAGTATGACGCTGGGGGAGGGTGGGGTAAAAATCGGCAACCTCGCGTGACGTCATTTATGGACGGCCCCTTCAGTCGTGAAGGGGTGACACCATGAGCTACCGCCCCGGGTGACACCAACCCTAGTGACGCCTCTGTTATTAACTATGAATATTAACAAAAGATAAATAATAAAACATATTGGCAGGTAACATTTGGGGCCGTCTATAAAGTACGTCACATGTTTTATATTAAATTTTAATTATTTTGTTTTAAAAAAGTAATTTTTTAATCGAAAGTGTGACGTTCTTTAAGGGGGGTGTGTCCGTCATTTGTGACAGTTTGTGACAGTAGGGTATGAGGCTAAAACTGTCAAAAATAGCGTGACGTACTTTATGGACGGCCCCTTACCTGTTTAATATTAGGCCTTTGTAACGTCTGCAGTGCTTACTTAATGTATCAGTTAAGGTAACCATTTAACCTTGAAGGTCCATATTAAAAATAATGTAGGACGTTGAACTCCCAATGTCCATTACCTCAAGGCCTGTGGCTTTAAATCTATTTTTTTGTTTTTCGTAAATGTTTATTTATTACTTTATTCCCCATTCGATTATACCTGATCTTGACAAATATTGACACACATCCATCAGGATCCAGATTAAAATCTACAGTGATTGTGAACTTACTGGCCTTTTTCTCTTTAACAAGTTTTATAAATATTATTTTAATTTTTGTCTACAGGCTGGATGGATGGATATAGACCAAACTTATTACACTACAACTTTATGGTCCATATCAAAGCACTGTTTGTAATAAATTCTAAAATCATTTCCCATGGGACCCTAATTGTATTACCTTGCATAAACTTTGTAAAAAAAAATACCTTAAAAGAATTCAAAACATCAAAACTAGATTACAAATTGTTTGAACCTTAGTCAAAGGTCCTCCTTTTTTCTATGTCATGTATCGTTGTTGTTTTTTTCCTTTCTTTTTATTTACATAACTATTTTATGATATAGTATGTCTAAAGAATTTAAATACAATTTTATTACTTATGTAAGTACGTACTTAATGTTTATTGTACTGATGAAGGCATAGCCAAAATGTCCTCTGTCGTGTTAGTTTAATAATAAAGCTCAAATTTATTGTTTTCATTACACAATTTATTTGCGTATTTTGTATTTTATTTAAAAGCTTTATCGCAGTCCCATTCTATATCAAAGTTCGTAACCATGGCTTTTATGAAGCTGGGCGGTTTCTAAATTATTATCAAAGTAATTTTATTATCCACTTTATTCTGGGATAATAGTGGAAAAATTAATTTTCCGAAAGAGCTCCATTATTTTTAATCTATTTTATTGTGAAAAATTTTGAAACTTTTACCCTATTATTATTTATCAGACTATGAATTTATTAAGTAGTTTAAGTAGTCTTATTATTCACTTTATTTAAGGCTTATCTTAAATAATCAAGATAATTAAATTTTTTATCTTTGCCAGGTGTCCGTTACTTTTTACCACGTTTTTATTAACTTACTTTCGTTCCTGTTTGTCCACAATTTTTCAAATCTGCCAACGTAAAATTAAACCACTTCTGATGGTCCTAGAGATTTCAAAATTTTACCACATATAGATCTTGGATGACAATGCATTGTGTCAAAATTTCAGATCGATCGAATGTACAGTTGTTAAATTATTGAACTTTTAGTTTATCTATACATAAGCATATGTATTATCCGTCTGCTCTTGTTAACATTACATTCACGTGCCGAGTTCACACCAACCCCAACAACATCATCCATGTTTAACATCAAGGGGAGATCAGTCATTTCCAGTCTGTAAATGTTTGTCGGGCAATGCGTATTATATTTGAACATAATCAATATTCAAAACTCACCTTAGCATACACTTAGACTTAAAAGAATAAAATAAATAGAAGTTAAAAAAAGAGATTTTAAAAAACCACGGTTTTATAAGTAGACTAAAAGAAGAAAATACATTTTTAAAATTTTAAAAGAAGCACCATACTGTAATATGACTAAAAACGTGGGCGGGCGCTTTTTAGGCACTTGGCTAAAATGATTAGGGTTTACAAATAACGAGTAAGAAATTGAGTGAATTGAATTAGTTAAGTCTGAGAAGCGCCCGTCCCACGTTTTTAGTCATATTACATCATAGTACTTATTTAAAATTTAAAATTAATTATTTTTATTTTCTTCTTTTTAGTCCATTTATAAAAACGTGGTTTTAAACTATTTTTTTTTCTTACTTCTATTTATTTAGCTTATTTTAATGGGACAAGTTTAAAGTTTTACCCTATTTATTATTGCCACGTTTTTTATTAACTTGCTTTCGTTCCTGTCCCCAAAATTTCAAATTTTCCAATGTAAAATAAAACCAATTTTGATGGTCCTAAAGATCTCAAAATATTACGACAGATAGATCATGGATAAAAATGCATTTTATCAAAACTTCTGATCGATAGAATGTACTGTAATCAAATTAATGCATTTTTAGTTTATCTCTATATAGCATATGTATCCATCTGCTATTGTTGACATCCACGTGCAACCGGAGTTCACCCCAGCCATCTATGACCACATACCCGTGTATAACAGCAAGGAGAGTTCAGTCACCTTCAGCCTGTAAATGTTTGTCGCTAGATGCGTATTATATTGAACATAATCAATACTTCAATTATAATCAATAATCAAAAGAACGCGACAAAACTCACCATAGCATACTCTTAGACTATAAAGAATAAAATAAATAGAGGTAAAAAAAGATTTTTAAAAACCACGTTTTTATAAGTGGACTAAAAAGAAGAAACTAATTTAAAACTTATAAGTTCAAGTGCTTTACCTTAATATGACTAAAAACGTGGGGCGGGCGCTTATGAGGTTTTACATATACAGTTCACTTATTCTCTCACTTATAGATCTCTCTTTTGCCTTCTAATTTATAAATCTTTAATTTTTATACCAAACACCCGCCCCACGTTTTTAGTCATATTAAATGAAATTACTTGAACTTATAAGTTTTAAATTATTTTCTTCTTTTAAGTCCACTTATAAAAACTTGGTTTTTAAAAAATGTTTTTTTACCTCCATTTATTTGTCTAACTCTGAATGTAATGTTAGTCATATTATTCTACTTGGCTACTTTGCTCTTTGTTCTTCTACGCTCTAATGATTCTAGGTTTAATCATTTAACTATTGGGGTCGCTCGTATCAGTTTTGAAAATTCTCCAGCAATCAATCTGGAAACTCATTTTTTAAACAATTGTTTTAGTTTATCAATGTTTTCTTTGGTGCATTGGTCCATTAGAAAATTTACATTATAGCACACGTCTTCCTGTACGCATCACTTTAGTTTTATATTTTTCTTACACTTGTAAAAGTATTTTTTGTATTACTTCATTGATACGGGAGCACATTATACTAATTTATTATTACTTCTAAGTATTTTCCATCTTCAGTTTTGATTAGTTGTTTTCCGTGACTGAAACATTTTGCATGTATTTGTTTCTTCTTCTTTGTTACTATTAACAGTTGAGTTTCTTCTGGATGGAGAGACATACTCCCATTAGTTTACTATTTTATTAATTCATTAAGGTCTTTTGGTAATTTTGCAATTTTATCCTGATTTAACTTTTATATAGATTATGCAATCATCAGCGAATAACCTAACTTTTGTTCCTTATGAAATGCTGTTTGGCGAATCATTTATACAAATTAGGAATAGTATGTGACCTTGGACAGTTCATTGTGTAACCCATGAGTTAACTGTTATTGGTGCTGATTCAGTGCATGTAGGTATTACAATTTGCTCTCTACCCAAAAAGGAAAGATAGGACCTGAGCACCACTAACTCTTACAGTGTCTGAATTAATACTGATATAAATACTTAAAACCTAAATAAACCATTGGCTAGATCCACACCAATGAAAATAAGTAAAAGAATGATATCAATCATGCACACACAAACCCGTAAAATAACTATTTAAAAAATCTAATTATACTAATAAATAAAATATGAATAAAACACACATTACTAATTTACAAATAATCAAAATTAAAATTACAGACATAGATCTACTGATAAAAACAGAAGAACCAGAAATAGTTGCAGTTCCGAAACTAGGCTAAACCATAATATTTACAAATCCACAATTTTTAATGGCAATTAAAATGTTTTCAGAAAAGGCAGATTAGATAATCATGGAGGTGTATTCCTAGCAATAAAGTATAACATTAGAGCTGAAGAAATAAAAACACAAATAATAACTAAGAGTTTGTATTTGGTAAAATTATTACACCTAATTCAACACCAATTATTACAGACAGCATATACAGACCATCACATACAGGGGTGTCCAAACATTTTCCAAATAGGGCCGTATTTCACGAAACAACCATATGTGTGGGGCCAGTTTAAGGTTAGTTTTATTTTTTTTAAAAAAATATTTAAATTTAAAAAAAAATAAATTGAGTTTGCAAAATGAAATTAAACAAAATTAAGGCATATGTTTTCTCAATAGGGTGTCATTGAAATTGGAATAAATAAGAGCATAAAACTTCATCGGCATTTTGTAATCAAGATCAAAATAATTAAACAATGAAACGTCATGGATTTTGCCATCTTTTGAAATCATTGTATTAAAACAACACATAATTTGGGCTTTTCGTTAATTAATTTTTTTAAAGATGATGCCGCGAGCCTGTTAAATGTTAAACGCGGGCCAAACTTTGGACACCCCTGACACAATACCAAACTAGAATGTATTAAAGAGCTCTGCCAATGGTGGCTAGGCCGCGGCTCGTGAGCCGCATGCCATTCTTTATTGTTCACTTTGCGGCTCCTGAACAAATTAACAAAGTGAAAATTTTCGTTTGAAATCAATAATATAAAATTTATAAAAAAACTTTGACTTTCTTTTAACCGAAATAATGCGTTGCAATGGCTATACCAACGGTGGCCAAACTGCAAGCACACGTGCCGCATGCGCTTGTTCTGTGTTCACATGGCGGCTCTGAAAACAATGTATCAAATTAACACTTTTCGTTTGATTCTGTGAAATAGCGGACATTAACATTCAAGCTGCTGGGTCCGTATGACGTGACTAAACGTTACGTCATCGCTGTTGACATTTTGGCTGAATGTTCAGTTTACTATAGTCTTAGTTTAAGAGTACAAATAAGGAATTCATTTACATCAGGAATAAAGTTTGTAGTTCATTACAGTTCACAATAATGTGTTACTGGAGGCACGCCGTTGGCTACTGTGTGAGATAAGGCGCATGGATGGTGGTTAAGTTGCATTGCATATGGTGATCATGACGGCGAAAATTATGCGGCGTTTCGAAGGGTACCCGGGTACCAGTTCAAAATTTGATCGAGTACCCGGGCAGCTTTTTTCAACAATATTGACAGCCTTACTCGTGATCCACATGGCTTCAATGCGGTTCTTAAAATGTTTTATTTTGTAAAATGGCTCTCAGTTACTACAGGTCTGACCACCATTGATCTATGCAGTGCATTAACACTAGTTAAAAAAAAACAGAGAAATTCCGTAATTTGGATTATGGGAGACTTAATATTTTCTGACATAGAAAGACAAAATAATAAAGGAATCAAATACTCTCTTTATTGAAACAATAAACATCATAAACTTAGAGACAATAGTAAAAAAAAAGCTACTTGGATAAGTACTATACGTGATTTATTTATAACAAACGGGCCGACCAAGACTAGTAATAGATTATGAAATAATCCCAGGCCTGTCTAAACATGAAATTATTAGGATAATCAACACAATCAAGACTAAAATATGTCAGAAACCAAAAGAAAAATTTACATGTGGAGTAAATGTAATCGGATAAATTTCGGAAATATTAATTTATGAAAGGAATGTAAAAAATATTAAAATAAAATGAATTATTTCGTCACCAAATAAATAATTTGTGACATTGGCGATTCAAATAAAAGATATTTAGAATTGTATATTAATATAAAATGTTTTTATTTGAAATTTAATGTTTAGCCTAATATTTTGAGATTAATATAAAAATTGTATGAACTTAAAGAAATTAAGCAATGTTATAAAAAATTTGAATATTTGATATGGAAATAAATGACAAGTCGCTTGATTTAAATCAATATAAAACATTATGGCAAAAATATGCCATATTGAGGTGAAGAAATTTTAAAACAAGACTAAATAAATCTAAAACATATTGAACAATTTTTAAATTAACATTCATGAAGTCATTCACTATATTTTTATCTTTTAATTAAATATTAATTTGAAAATGTCTCCTTAAAATAATTGTAACATTTTATTTCTAAAATAATCATCACGACAAAAGGCATATATATATATATATATGACCCAAACTAAAGATGCAAAATAGTTAGGAGTCTTAATAAATGAGAAACTATCATGGAATCCCCATGTCAATGAAGTTATTAAAAAATCAAACAAAACCTTAGGCTTTATAAAAAGGAACTTTAACAAATGTACTAGAGATATAAAACTAAAATGCTACCTCACTTTGGTGAGACCTGTACTAGAATATGCATCTTCTGTATGGGACCCATCCACCAAAGAAAACATTGATAAACTAGAACAAATTCAAAAAAGAGCTGCCAGATTCATTACTGGAGAATATTCGAAACTGACAAGAATAACACCATTAGTTAAATCATTAAACCTTGAAACACTAGAGGATAGAAGAACCAAGAGCAAAGTAGTAATCATACATAAAGCAATTAATTCTAATTTAGAAATACAACACAAAGATAACTTAATACAACCCTCAGATAGACATAAGGATAAAAAAAACCTTTCTTATTCCGTATGCAAGAACAAACACATACAAGTTTTCCTTCTTCCCGTCCGGAATTCGGGCGTGGAATGGGTTGCCTGAAGAATCCAGGAAAACCAACACTTTATCAACATTTAAATCTCTAATAAAAATGCAGGACTAAACACAAACCATAGATAAGCGTAGGACGCAATTATCTTCTGTATAGAAGGAGCGTCTGTAAACAGATAAGATAAGATAAGATATATATATATATATATATATAAGGAAGTTATTTACGGAACAACATCGATATATAGTATTTCTTAAATTAAAATGCTATCATAAAGTTTCAGTTCCATGAGTCGAGTTTTGCTAGTAATTGATTCAGTGGCCGGGTCTTTGCAATGGTTATTGGTTCATAGATCTTCATGGTACCGATGTAATTCCACTTGACTCTGTTTGTGGGTGTTTACTTGTAAGCACATAGAGAACTCTCTTGTTACAGATGTAAGATAGGAAGATGAACACACCTTGAAGTCCGTTGAGTAAAATCGCGATAAACCTGGGGTAAATCAGTTAAAGGTTATCTATTTAAAATAGAAAATGTTTAAATTAAACGAAGAAACAGAAATGACCAGATATTGAAAACTATAAGTTATTATTAACCTCAATCTACTGGAGGTTAATATGTAGGTTTCCTATATTTATGTAAAGAGTTTTTCCCTTTAAAATGATTGGGGATGTTTTATGGTTCAACTCCACTGACAGCAAGTACTGTCCATTTCATTTCATTGATTTTTATTTGTTTTTGGCGGTACTCAGTTTTGATTTCACGTGACAATAAAAAAATTAATCGATGTACGTAGATACATTAATAATCACTTATTAGCATTCTTTTTTCATTCACAATAAAGAACTTATTTACGATTTATATGTTCTGAACAAAATCTTCGTTGTACACTTTTTTTCTTCTAAAAAGCATAATTAAAATAACAATCTAAGAATACACAAACTTGTTTTACTTTAAAGTGATGACGTCAGCCACTTCTGCTAAAATTGCTGTCGTCCAGAAAACTCCCGTCATGGAGGATAATTTAACGTAGACAAAAAGCTCCTGTTGTTTATCTGTTCGAACTACCAGACTATCCTGTAGTCGGCGTATTTTGTTGATGGAGATAACAGTGATGACAAAAAACGTTACATTGCAGACTATGGTGAGTGACAGAGGGAATACTACCGAGAGACCTGGGGAATTTTTACTCAGTTTTATCAACGTTGGCATAAATTTGATAACAAATTTAAGTTGAAAAGCTGAATTACATCTATATTCATGTTTTATTTTTTTTGTTCTAAAAAAACTTTATATCATTAAATAACTACTTCTAATATTCAATTTTCTTTTCGCTTGTATTTCACTATAAATTAAATACATTTTCAAAAAATGTGTAGTCAAAAAAATATTTAAAAATAGTATTCTAGAAATAATACCTACACTAAAACAAAGACAATCTGTTAACATCCAGTCTCCTTCCATCAATACTAAAATATGCCATAATATACCAAACATTCTGAACTCCACTTAAGACACGTTTACCCCTTATCATGCTCTGATATTTCTTTTCATCAGTTTCAACACTTCACAATATTAACTTAATATTTGACTTGATTTACTTTAAAAAGAAAACACAAAAAATGAAGAAAAAAAAGAAACACACAAAAATCCACAAATATCATTAAATGGCTAGATTAATGATCTCATTTAACTGCTAAAATAAAAAAAAACTATTTAAAAAAACAAGTTTTTGACTATTAATACATTATATACGAGACATAACTAAAAGAATGTTCATTATAATACGTTTCGCACGACAATCCAAAAAATTCAAAATATTAGTTGTCTCAAATATATAAAGGATTTACAGTAAAAAAACAACAAACTTCTGCAGTGTGCCTGTGTGCCTGCTAAATTTCAGCTTGATTTGATCACGGCAAAAGGGTTATAAAAACATGTTTAACATAGTGCGCACTGCGAGACAGATTAACAATTAATGTCATTTACATTTACAGATCGGGAATATATTTTAAAAAGGTATCGTCAATATAATACGCACCGCACAGCGCTGCAGGAAAGTATTAAAAGGGTTGTTCAATATAATACGCACCGCGACACTCTAGCACAAAAATTAAAAAGCTTCATAGAGATAAATAGAGATAATCTAAAAATTCATTAATTTAATTACAGTACCTTCGATCGACGTGAAATTTTGATACATCATTTTATCATCGCCAAGAGTCTGCCTGCAAAATTTCAGCTCGCTAGCATACGAGGAAGTGGCTTAAAAATCAATCCAAAGTTTTTTCGGCAAGCAAGGCATCAAGCAAGCAATCAAGCAGACGCCACGAGTTAATATAAAGGATTTAATTACAGCTGCTTTATCTTAAATAATTTTAAACTAAGAATTATTTGATTATATTATTGATTAATAAGTGACTTGTTCCACTGCCTACCAACAAGTATTGCCGAGTTGAGATAACAGTTGTCACCACCGTATCCAATGTGTTGTCCATCTGAGGATATCACCGACACCACAACAACAGACGCAACAATGACCGTTGGACCAATGAGAGAACAGATGATTCGTTTGATCAACTGTTTCCTTTCGTCCCGTGTACCGGGCTGGCTCCTTGTTGAGGCCGTGAACACGTTGAACATGTGAAAGCTACAGATGAAGGTCCATGAAAACATCCACAGCCATAGGAAGTGGCTCGTCATGCCAGTCAAAATACACAAGATATATTCACTTGGTCTGAGATCAGAAGAAGAATAGGTTTTCAAAATGAATTCCGACAAAAATAAATTTCTGAAGTAATGAGAATTTAATTTAGACAGGACGCGAGCTGCCTGTCTTTAAATCTAAAACAGGAATATAAAGGACAGCATGAAAAACTGACATTTTTAAAATGGTTTTAAATTGTGTAATAATACACTATGATGTTCATATAAGACTGACTAAAATTATAAATGCGAAATGTTGTTGGTGTCCCCCTCCCAAATGAAGCTATTTTTAAAAGTTAGAAGTAAAAAAGTTCCCTAAGAACGTTACTTAAAAATGAAACTATTCCCAGTCTCCATCTAATGCTTTGAAATAGTGAATCCGATTTCTTTTTAAAAAATGTATGACTTGACTCAAACTAACGACAATAAAGGCATAAATTAAATTGCCATAGTGACTTACAATGCCTTACAATAATTCCACATAAGAACCCTTTATGCACAGAAACGTTGTCTTAAATAATAGTAAAATAAGCTAAATATTGGCATTTAGTCTTTCAATGAAATAAAAACGTGGATATTAGGATTTGTATTTTAAAGAAATCCATCCCCTTTGAAAAATACTATAACATAGATATTTACATTTAAAATACTTCAACTAAAAAACTTTATCTATTTCAATAATTCAATGTTGTGAATGTTATGAGATATATGATTCAAACCTACCTATGAGCTGTGACGATGAGTGATGTCTGGGCCAACAGTAGACTCAGACACAATGTAAACCTACCTATGAGCTGTGACGATGAGTGATGTCTGGGCCAACAGTAGACTCAGACACAATGTAAACCTACCTATGAGCTGTGACGATGAGTGATGTCTGGGCCAACAGTAGACTCAGACACAATGTAAACCTACCTATGAGCTGTGACGATGAGTGATGTCTGGGCCAACAGTAGACTCAGACACAATGTAAACCTACCTATGAGCTGTGACGATGAGTAATGTCTGGGCCAACAGTAGACTCAGACACAATGTAAACCTACCTATGAGCTGTGACGATGAGTGATGTCTGGGCCAACAGTAGACTCAGACACAAGAAGATGTTATTTTTTCCTGCTGTATTTTGTAGAACTGGTAACCACAAGTAGGTGAATATAGTTAAAATGAGGCATATCATAGAACAACCTAGACTGGTCATGGTCACAATGTACTGGGCAAGGTTGACATCACTCAGTGTGTATTCAATATTTGACTGACAAATTGTTTCTCTAATTCCTTCCAGTTTTGAGTCAAGGAGTTCATGGCAGACATTTAGATTTCCATCTTCATCTACTTCAATCTTGTTAAGTTCCGAGATGGTAGAAATGTTCACTTTGTTAAGATTTAAATCTACAGTTACGGTAATCTCAGGTGGTAATGTATTAAAGTCAATTGTTAAACTGTAATGTGATGGTCTGAAGGAGATGTAACTACATAAGAGAAGTCCCGTAAAAGGTATCGGATCCACTACATCAACTATACATTTTTTCCTGTTGTATGTGACTGAAGTACCATTAATATTTTCTCGAATTAATTCAACTTCCGATATGCTTCTAGCCTTTAAATATTCAGCTACAGTTGTGAACCT
Organism: Ampullaceana balthica; assembly: GCA_944989445.1. NCBI lineage: Eukaryota > Metazoa > Mollusca > Gastropoda > Lymnaeidae > Ampullaceana > Ampullaceana balthica. Next base: position 174,652 of record CALYLW010000979.1, read on the forward strand.
CGTCAAGACAAGTGTAGTAAAGTTTAATGATATTTCATCATTCAGTTCAAAATTGAAAAAGTCATTAACGAAACGACTGAACAGGGTCTTCTCATATTCGTCTCTATTAACACCCTCTTTAAAAGCTGTTATGTTACTCTCTACCAAGATAAGAATTTTGGTGTTTTCTGAAGAGCTTGGAGCCCAATCTTGGGTTCTGTTATCTGCTATGTAAAATGTCTTGACGGACTCGGCAGCACCGTAAGTAGCCAGATTTTCTTGTATCTTAGAGGTTTAAAAAAAAGAATTTTTTTAAAATAAGCAATTAAAAAACAAGGCATTTTTATGTACCAAAATTTTTTTTTAAATGTAAAAATTAGATAAATCTATGATAAAGCGTAAATTGTTTATTTCAATTGTGAAAAAAAGTCTTTAAATCAATATGATGTAATTAAGTTCTTCTTATATTAAAACAGTTTAAATTGTTATTTTTATTTTAAATAAACTAAAAATGTAAATATGTTTAATGCGTGAAGCTGACATATTTAACATATTTAACATATTTAACATATTTAACATATTTAACATATTTAACATATTTAACATATTTAACATATTTAACATATTTAACATATTTAACATATTTAACATATTTAACATATTTAACATATTTAACATATTTAACATATTTAACATATTTAACATATTTAACATATCATAAAAAAGGATAACATTTAACTAAATTTTCTTGTTGCATTTAATTTCTTACCATTTGCGTCAAATTCTTTACTTCGTCTATAAAATCTTGTCTTTCTTTTGGGGACCAGAGGGTTAAACCACTTATGCGTCCAACCAGCAGAAAATTAAAACTGTATTGTAGTCCTTTAATCTTTAAAAATGCACTGCTACAACTTCTGTTAGTTAATATCTTTCCGGGTGTGCAAGTCAAAGGCATGCAACCATTCTGTGATTTAAATATTGTTCACAACAACATGAAGTGTCCAGACATTTATTTAAATCGTTAAAATAAAAGGCATACATATAAAACATTATATTTATATAAACGTGTGTGTACGTTTGCAAATTTGTATACAGTAATACTTGAATAACGTATTATCAATAATTATAAATCTTTTTGTTATTTTGCTGGTGGAAATATTATCAATCCGGACTCACATTTAGCATTCATAACATTTTTACATTCACACAATAAGTTTTCATGTGTTATAAACTGTTGCTTTTATGAAGTGTAGTTTTTTAAAACTCAAAATATAAGTATGATATACTTGACAAATGTTGAATTAAAATTCACTTATATTTGTTTTTTTCTTTTCGTCTAAAAGATGACAAGTTGTATCAATTTATTCTCATGTGGTTTTTTTAAAATAAATTTTTATATAAATTATTAAATTTATACAACTCAAAAAAGCTTTAAATTACTATCAATCGCTAGAAATGCCAGTTTCATAGACTGGGAGATTACTCCGCTGCATGGTATATGTGCTTCCACTGTAGAAGGCTGGAATTATGAACGCTGTCCTATTTCGCCCATGGGTTTTGAAATATTGAAATTGTGATTTACCAGTAGATTGGGGATGGCGCTTCTATATTTCTAAAAAAATTTAGTACCAAAATGATATTGTTAAAGAAACACTTGGAAATTGTATAAAAAAACAAACAAGTTCTTTGGAATGTCAAATATAGTCATTCTGACTACAATGAATCAGCGTAGATGATATAAAAATGATTGAGAACTATTGATGTTGAAATCTCAATTTACGAACGTTTACTAGAATAATGTTTAAATTAAAAAGGAGAACTCATTATTTTATTGAATAATTCTGAAATTGTGCATTTCTTAAAAGAATCTAAATTACAAACTCAGCAACTTCTCGTTCTTCCCGCTTGGAATTCGGGCGTGGAATGGTTTGCAGTTTTCAAACGGCTCACACTGCTACTGTGTTTTGAATTGAATATAAATAAGTAAAATGNNAAAAAAAATATTTTTTTAAAAAGGACACGCTTTTATTTACAAAAATTTACAGACTGAAACGCGCTGATCTCCCCTGCCCTTGATGTAAATACGGGAATTTGGTAAACGAGGGCTGGAGTGAAACCAGTGAGACGTGGAGGTCAACTCGTGAATGTTCATTCTCTTTTGGGTCGAGCCGTTAAGCTCTTAGGACCCGGTTAATTTTATCGCAAGCGAGCCTCATCAAGCGGGCATCGCCGTAGAGGTAATCCTCTGCAGGTACCATTACTTCTGCTTCCAAATCCCCGCACAGCTCGGGGCACTCTTCGAGTACGTGGGCCACCGTCTCTTCAGGGTGGGGACACAGCCGACAGGCCAGTTCCCTTCTAGTGTTAAACTTGTACAAGTAGCTTCGTGTGGGACAATGTTCAGTGCTCATTCTAGTTATGAGCGTCTGATTGCTACGTCAAATTTTCCACCAGGAGTCGCTTTTGCTCGGTCGTGGCATGTACTGGATACTTTTCTGGCCGTGCTTCCAGAGGCCCAGCCCTGAAGCCATTTCTCTCGGAAATGGTCCTTAAGCCACGATCTGACCCCCAGCTGGGTCATCGGGCAATCGGGTTGGGGCTGAGCTGAACCTTCTCTCGCCAACTTATTGACCCTGTCAGAATGAGGCTCGCCACTGTGCCCAGTGATATACTGAAGGACTACTTTTCCGCCTCGTGCTAGGATTTCACCTACTGTTTCCAAAATGACACTGACCGTTTTCGTCTCCAGAGAGGATCGACCCACGGTCTCGAGCGAAAACCGTAAATCGGTGAAGACTACGACGGTCGGGAAAACCTTTCTTCTTGCTAGACGTCGGCGGACTTCTTTCAAATCCGTGCAGATCGCCTCCAGTTCGGGGTCGTGACTACTGTTTGCGGCTCCGCACGGCCCTGACAGTTCGATACTGTCAGGTCCAGGTTGAGGGTATTGAATTAGTACTCCGTATCCACTTCTGCCATCCTTGAAACGCGAGCCGTCCGTAAAGACTTTTACCACGCTGTCGCCATAAGCTTCGATTTTCTTCAGAGTCTCGTCTCGCTGGAGCTCGACGGGACTGGCTTTCGTCACCGATGTATTTGCCAGTATCAAACGTCGTTCAGGCAAGTCAAAGCTTTCATGTGGTCATCGAGCAGGGACCAGTCGCATTCGTTCCCTGTGTTTGGGTATGGGGACTGAGTCTTCTATTTCGTAGACCGTATCCATGAAGGATGGTCTTTTCAGTCGGGTCCTCTTTACCCATCGGTCTTGTAGTTGGAAGCAGGGTTCGTCATGCTACCGTGGTCATGATTGCCTTTTCTCGCCTTATCGCCAGGGGTTCTACGTTGGACATAATTTCTACAGCGGCTGTGGGTGTCGTACGCAACGCCCAGCATACAAACCGTAGAGCTTGGTTCTGTATTCGATCCAGACCCTCTAGAGCCGTAGGGCTCGCAAAGGCCTGGACCGGGAGGCTGTAGTCAATGGCACCCCTCACACTACCGAGATAGAGAGCTCTCAGTAATCTTGCGTCCGCACCCCAACTAGTGCTAGGCAGTTTCTTCACCAGGGACAGTTTAGCTGTGGTTTTGGCGCACAATTCACGCACATGGTTATGTAGTTGGACCTTCTGGTCCAACTTGATTCCCAAGTACGTTGGTGTCCGATCCCAATTCAATCTTTTCCCACATATCTGAAGCACCACCTCGTGCTTCAGTGCATTCCGTCCATTTGTAAAAATGGAGTGGACCGTTTTCTCCGTATTGACTACTAGGCGCCATCGGTTGGCATAGTCTTCGATTCGATTCAGATCCTCCTGCAGTCGGTTCTGCAGTGTTGCGACGTCCTTTCCTGAACTCCATATAGCCAGATCGTCAGCAAACATGGCATTCTGCGACCCCAGAATACCTTGTAGGTCGTGAACGTAGACTAAGAACATGTACAACTAAGGGCGGACCCCTGTGGGAGTCCGTCCTCCAGGCGCGCTTCTTTGGATAATGACTCCCCCACTCGGGTCTTGATCGTTCTGTCCGTAAGGAAAGATTTTATCCAACTGTACATGTTCGCAGTGACACCTAACTGCTGAAACTTATAGAGCAGCCCTCCACGCCACACCTTATCGTATGCCTGCTTTAGATCGAAGAACAACGCAACGGTGTGATTCCTCGACTGGAGTTCGTTTGTAATTGTCTGAATTAATCGGAGAGCCTGGTCCATCGGTTGGCGTCCCTTTCGGAACCCACCCTGAGTCATTGGAATGCATTTTGTCTTTTCGAGGAACCAGTAGAGTCGTGCGTTCACTAACCATTCAGCTACCTTCCCCACACACGACGTAAGGGAAATTGGCCGGTAGCTGGACGGGTCAACTCTAGCAGACGAATATACATTCTAAATAGTGATAAATATAGATAAACTAAAAATTGATTAATTTAATTACGGTACATTCGATCGATCTGAAATTTTGATACAATGCATTGTCATCCAAGATCTATCTGTGGTAAAATTTGGAAATCTCTAGGACCATCAAAAGTGGTTTAATTTTACGTTTCAAGATTTGAAGGAAGGATGGATGGATGGATACAACATACAAACAGTGTGACTTAAATAAAAGCGTGTAATAATAATAATAAAAGCGTGTAAAAATAAAGAGGCACAAATCTTCGTTTTCTTGGATCGAGCTATTTTATTATGTTTTCGCTGACGGGGTGTGTTACGTTTAATTATCGAACGTAAGATACTGGGAGAGTTGAAAAATCGCAGAGATATTTTACAAATAATTAAAAATAAGAACTCATATGTTTAAGGCAGTTTGCTTGAATGCAAAAATTTTTCCATGTTCACTAACAATAAAGAATTTGAATAAATTTATACGGAAACTGTTTGATTTTAGATCCCGGGAAAATGAAATTTGAAGCGAAGTTTTCCGTTAAGTGAACATTTCTTTCGAGATATGTTTTTTTAGTAAGTCTTATATCTAATAGCTTGAAATACATAACGTATTAAATTTATAGTATTTAAGATATTTTTAAAAAATGGTAGTTTGCTCAAGCAAAATTCCATACTTTTCTTTGTAACAAAGAAATATCATTTTAAAACTACTACGTACTGTAACATGCTGAAATTTCTTACAGTATTATGTTGTTATTACTTACATCGGGTGTAGACCATTCCCCGATGGAACATTGTTTGTTTTGGAAACATGTTTCTTCACTTTCTGATTTTGACATAACAGACGAACTTTTACCAAAATTTATCAGCAAAGAGAAAGGAAGTTGAAGTTCTGGCGGAACCAATACAAATCTGCAATTTGAAGTTTCTTTTGATGTCGTTGGGTATTTGTTCTGAAATAAATGAATAGGAATAACATTTTTTAAAAAGTATCGTTGTTTTTTTTTGGTAAAAGAGAAAAGAATAAATAAATATTTTGCAACGATTCATGTTGAAAACAATTATTAAATTCACATGTATTGAATCTTCTCCCCTCGTTGAACACATTCAATTCTACATCTGACTAGTTGAACCAATAAGTATCTAGGCAATTTCGAAAAATCATTTAAATTGGAAAAATTAATTGAAAAAAGGAATAAATACCATGCTATTTACCATTTCAAGGATCTATTGCTACCAAAGTGTTGTGCATTCAATGTTAATAAAGAGATGTCGATCGAGGTCTAACAAAAGTGTAATTGACCTAGTGCTTCCAAGGAGCAGCAGTTTTCTCCCGTCAGCTTCATAGCATAGTCTGTACTTATCTTTATCACGTTTATTAGTTCATTTAAAATAAACTTATGCACAGATCTTCTTTTTAAAATGGTTTTTTTTCCATAATTTTCCAAATAATCCAGCACCGCGACAGTCTAGCATAAAAAATTTACATGCTACATGGAGATACAAAGAGAAAATCTAAACATTCATTAATTTAATTACAGTACATTGGATCGATGGGAAATTTTGATAGATAATTTTTATCGTCGCCACGAGTCTGCCTGCAAAATTTCAGCTCACTATCATACTGGAAACTGGGTTAAATATCGATCCAAATTTTTTGCGACAAGCAATCAAACAATCAAGCAGACGCCACGAGTTAATATAAATGATTTAATAAAATAAAAAAAAATGATAATTTATATAGCGCTATACCCTAGTAAGAAACTGGGCTCAAGGCACTTTATATAAAAATAATAACACATTCATATCCTAACACTAACGTAAATGACATAACGTTACACATAAGCTACGTTTATCCTTAGAAGGAATGTTGTTTAATTACTTTTGAAAGTAAAGTTTTAAGAGATGTGTTTTTATTGCAGTCTTAAAGGTCTTAATAGTTGGAATATTGCGAATGTGTAATGGTAGAGAATTCCATTGTTTGGCGGCACAAAAAGAGAAAGACCTTTCGCCTAATGTTTTAGTGCGTGTCTTAGGAACAGAGAGAATACGTGTGTCTGAAGAAGAGCATAGCTGACGAGTGGGTGCGTAGACAGAGAGAAGTTCAGTAATATAGTAAGAGCATTAACCAGAAAAGAAGTTGTGACAGAGAATGGGCAGTTTGTAATCAATTCGGGCTTGTATAGAGAGCCAATGAAGTGAGTAAAATAGCGGAGTAACATGGTCGTGTGTTTTTTTGTTTTTTTTCTTTTTTTTTCTTAAGAACTAACCTGGTAGCTGAATTTTGAACTTTCTGTAGTTTTTCAATGCATTTTTTGGCGCACCTGAAAGAATTACAACCACCAATTCGAGCGAGAACATGAGCACAGACTAGAGTTTTCGTTGCACTAATTGCTAAGAAGTGACGGATTGAGCTGACCTGACAGATGGCGGTATAGGCAGAGCGACATATGTGAGTGTTGAAGTTGTTAGTAGACATGATGTCAGAAATAATGCAGCCAAAATTCCTAGTAGATTTTGTGAACCGTATATCAGAACTAGCACTACCTGAATAGAATCCTGAAGCGACAAAGTACAGCGTGAATTATTATTGCGAAAGAGGTGTGCATTGATCTTGTTATCATTCAGCTTGAGCTTGCTGAAAGTCATCCATTAATTTTACTTCACCAATGCACCCCTGCATCAATAGGACAGTGTAGTCAATATCAGAGGGACCAGTGTGAGTGTATAGCTGAGTATCATCTGCAGATTATTGGCTTTTAACTGAACGCGTTTCGAGCAGTCGAAATAGTGGTTGTATACAATACAAAAATTCCGGAACCAATACGGAGACCTGAGGCACATCATAAACCAAGTCAGCTCTGTGAAGAGATATAGCCATCTACTGATACCACCTGTCATCTGTGAGAGATATGGCTATCTACTGATACCACATGTGATCTGTGAGAGATACAGCCATCTACTGATACCATCTGTGATCTGTGAGAGATACAGCCATTTACTGATACCACATGTGATCTGTGAGAGATACAGCCATCTACTGATACCACCTGTCATCTGTGAGAGATACAGCCATCTACTGATACCACCTGTGATCTGTGACAGATACAGCCATCAACTAATACCACCTGTGATCTGTTAGATAAGTATGATGAAACCAAGCCAAAACTGATGTGTAGGGGAGGACCTAGGGACTCAACTGATGTTGATATACTTACCAAATAGCAAACGGCACAAAATATATTTTTGAAAACTCCTCCACTGGTCACATCGATGACAATGTCGTTATTATGGTTCAACTCTTCGCATGCCCTGGCCACATGTTCATCATAGACCCAGTCAAAGGAAGCATCGTCACAACTTGTTACTGGTTCTCGTCTTAATTTACAACAATAAATTAAAAAATGTATTATTATTTATGATGTGACTTAACTCATGAGTGACTAACCTTTGAATGAAAATGGTAAATGAGCCGATGGCTAGTTAAATGAGAAAAAAAAATTCATTGTTTTTTCTTCAAATGATAAAAAATTATTTTAAAATTATTTGCTTTTAATGTAAGGCAAATTTAGTTATTAATTTTTAAAACATGTTTTCATTAAAGAAATATCTATCGTTTTTATTTTGAGACACTTTGTGTGATTTTATGCAATAAATTAAAGTTAGTGAAATTATGTTTCCCTTATTATATTCCTAACTTTTTCAAAGAAAAAATGAAAGCATTATAACAATTTTAAAAAATGTTTTAGTTTAGTTTAATAATTAAAAGGCAGTTAAATGAACTAAGGAAAAGAATTGAAATTTAAACAAAGGAAATGTACCCAAAATATTTATTATAGCACGAAAAAAGATAGATTGAATGAGGATATTCTTTTTTAACAGTACAGCAACTCTCTGATTGATTCATCGCTTGTACCAGCATCTCATTTGGGTCAGTTATTTGGTAGAAGGGCATGTAGCTGAAGCAGTCTATGTGGACACCTAATTGCTTGGGCTAAAGTATTAGAAAAATATTTAAGATAAGTATGTTTCTAATAATTTTTTAATAATTTTTTTTAAATTTAAATAGAAAATGTGATCTTATTTATATACCTAAGAAATAATTAACCTCTGTGAACTTTTAATTTTAATAAGAAATGTATGCAATGAAAGTATGAAATAAAAGTAAAAAATTAGCAGATATTTACTTCTTCCATCTTATTTTTAAATCCTTTAATTATATTAACTCGTGGTGTCTGAGCCCTTGCTTGTTTGTCGAAAAAACTTTTGATCGATTTTTAACCCATTTCCTCGTAAGCGAGCGAGCTGAAATTTTGCAGGCAGTTTTGCGCCAATGATAAAAACGATGTATCAAAATTTCAGATTGATCGCATGTACTGTATTTAAATTATTGAATTTGTAGTTTATTTTATTTATCTCTATGTATCATGTTATTTTTTGAGATAGAGTGTCGCCGTGCGTATTATATTGAACAACCTTTCTGTCGCGCAATAAGGTGCGTAGTTTATTGACAACACTTTTTATAAACATATTCCTGATCGGTGCGCATTATAATAAACATGTTTTACGACACATTTCTACCATTTTGTATTTTTGGATGGTCTTGCGCTGCGTATTATAATAAACACTAGTCAAAATGACGGAAGTTTTCAAAATAAATACACATCAGATTAAAAAATAACGTAATACAGAACTTTCATTTATTGTATTTATTTTTATTTGATTCATTTATTATCATATTGAACAATTTTATGCGGAACGTTCGAAAAGTGTTATTTTTGGTGCAGTAATTTGGTGCGCTGCTTTCTAAATTTAGTAGCACTATAAAACAAAATCGATCGCTGCGCCACCTAACAGCATTACATCTATTCACAGCGCCACCTAACAGCATCAAATTACAACCATACAGATAATGGAAATGTGGTTTATTGATTCTTTAAGTTGTGTCTCGTTCATAAAGGATTTATAGACAAAAACTTGTTGTTATAAGTTTTGTTTTTTTAATTAACTAATGAAATATTTAATGCTCTGCTTGTACATTACATAGAATAAAAAAACATTTAAAGAGATTCTTATAGAATTTTAGCAACAAATGTTTTATCTTATGATAGGCAATTGACATAAAGAGTGTTAGCACGTCAATAACGCGATGAGAACCATTCTCTCCCCTCCTCTACCGCCACTCCAAAATTGTAACATAAATTTATGTTTATGTAAGGAGCACGAGCATTTGTCCTTTTCTACTGCAATAGCACTAGGGATGTACCGGATATAGGGATGTACCGGATATAGGGATGTACCGGATATAGGGATGTACCGGATATAGGGATGTACCGGATATAGGGATGTACCGGATATAGGGATGTACCGGATATAGGGATGTACCGGATATAGGGATGTACCGGATATAGGGATGTACCGGATATAGGGATGTACCGGATATAGGGATGTACCGGATATAGGGATGTACCGGATATAGGGATGTACCGGATATAGGGATGTACCGGATATAGGGATGTACCGGATATAGGGATGTACCGGATATAGGGATGTACCGGATATAGGGATGTACCGGATATAGGGATGTACCGGATATAGGGATGTACCGGATATAGGGATGTACCGGATATAGGGATGTACCGGATTCAAGTTTTTGAAATCCGACCAGACCCGGATTTGGTCGGATTTATGAAGTGAAATCCGACTGAGGCGGAGACGGATTTTTATAAATGGCTGGATTCAGGATTTGCAGGGGCCGGAGCTATTATATAGATATACTTTTTATGGCTCTACCGGCCGGCCGGATTTTGCCGGATCTATAAAGTGAAATTCTGACGGAGCCAAAGCCGGAGCCAAAGCCGGAGCCGAATTTTTTATAAAAAAAAGCCGGAATCCGGATTTGCCTGATCCGGAGCCGAAATCCGGTACAGCCCTAAATAGCACTCACAGTTAAACACATAGAAACTTAAGCGACTCAGATGTCGGCGGGACATTTATTTGACGAATGAAAATTTAAGTTATTTCAACGAGGTTTAACTATATATAGCTTATATCAAAGACAAATGAAAACTGGTTGTGTCATATATTCAAAATATATTCAAATATGTGTCAGTAAACAATCCATGCGTTGAAGTTATGCAAAAAGTTTTCTCCGTGACTACGCTTTATCTAAATACTTGCAAAATACCCACGAGCTGCAGTGGAAAAGTAGGATTTCAGTTAGTGTTGAGAACCCGCCTACCGAATTTCTGGAAGATGGGATCATAAGTATAAAGACCGTTGGGATGGTTAAATATTGCGAATGCCATTGACGTCAGTAGTGCGTTAATGGGTGTCGAATAGAGCAGGGTAGCCGCCTAACTAATTTCGTGAAGATGGGGTCTTCTTCTTCTTTCTTCTCAATTTGAAATTTGCGTGCCGACGAGTTTTGCGCCAATTGGCCCGTGGTCTCCGACTTCAGCCTGCAGTTTTTTCTGGATGTGCTTCCATAGCCTTTGATCAGCCAAGACCATCTGCAAGGCAGCAGTTGAATTTGGCAAGTGATGCAGCGTTCACATGGTTCCACGCATTACACAGCCGCCTTTTATTTCCCTAACTATGTGTTAGGTACCCACTCGAAACTGGGTGGACTCGGGGACGCCCTAGGCCTAGGCCCTGGGAACATATCCATGGCTTCCCGTGACCATCGGTACGCCAGTCGAGCGCGCTGCCACTCGACCACCGTATCCCCTTGACGATGGGGTCATAAAAGAGAAGGTTAAACATGGCGAACTTTGCCGACCATTAATTCCATTACGCGTAGAATTTCGAAATGAAACCTGTTTAATTTATGGACATATTTTGCCAATAGTTGATCAATATGTGTCATCAAAATCGTATGCACCAGGTTTGATCAAGAGACTGCCTTTTTAGCGGGAGTTTATTTTAAAACTTTCTAAAGTTTAATGTTGATCATGGAAGAAATAATATTTATACAGCTTTTTTTTTATTTTTAAAAACGACATAAATGGGCTTCCGGACCCAATCAGTGCAAGATTTAAATTTAAAAACACCTGATAATTTCAGTCTGGATACTGATGGATATACTTGCTTGTCAAATGTTTCCATGGTCTTATAAAATTAAATTGGGAATAAAATGACATTAAGGGCCAAAAAGCTACAAGATATAAAGTTCATAGGCTGAAAAGTTAAAATGGATCATGATGGAAATATGTGTTAATATTTGTCAAGATTTTTAAAAAAATTCAATGGGCAATAAATATTTAAAATTAGTTGTTTTTTATTTGGGGCCCTCGGCCCCGAAGTATTGACCTTAGGAGTTTAGTACCCTATAGAATTTTAATATAAGCCATCAAGAATCTATGTATCAAGTTTGGTCCAGATCCAGTAGCCACTGTTTAAAATACCTTTTACATAACTCATGTAACGAAAATGAGATCCCCCCCTCCCCCAGCCCTTGATCAGTGGTATTTAAAAAATATTTATGCCAGAATCTATTGTGGGAACGTACTGAACTATTTCGTTAAGTTTCAATGCGATCTGTTGAATACAATAATATTCATACAGCTTACATAAGAAAAAAAATAACATTAAAGGCCCCCGTGCCCAATTGGTGTAAGATGTAAAGTTAAAAACACATATTGATTTCAATCTCGATCATAATGGATTTAATTTACAATAATGGTCAAATTGAGTAAAATGGAGTGGTTAATGAGAATTCATTGGTTAGGATAAGAAAAGATTTTGGGCCCCCGGCCCAAAAGGAATGGACAGTAGGAGTTAATTGCCATATAGAATTTTAATATGGATCATCAAGTTTTTTTGAACCAAGTTTGGTCAAGATCCATCCATTTAAACAGCCAAAGTTTAAACTAATTTTATATAGCGCTTATTATGAAAAAACTACCCCGGCCACCAGTGAGCATGGGCGTAGGGAAGGGGGGGCAAGGGGGGCATTGGCCCCCCCCCCTACATTTGAGAAAAAAATAATTAATTTATTAAATGCATTACTAAATGTTGTATTTTAACTATTACAGCACTAATTTGTAAGTCTTGTTAATTTCTAAGGCTTTTTTCAACCCTTATTTTACACTGAACTTGAATTTAATTGAAAATTGTACCTGTATGGCATTGCCAGTTAAAATAAAAAAAAGTGGAATTTTTTTGCCCGCCCCTGGAAAAATTCCTAGCGACGCCCATGCAGTGAGTGATAATTTAAATATTTTTTCACCTGTTACCAACACGGGAGTGTAAATAACAACTTCACAAAGTTTAATGCTTCTACCTACACGGGAAGTTGGAGAATTAGTGATGAGTGAGTGGGTGAGTCAGTCAGACAGGGCTTTGCCTGTTATTAGTGTAAATATAAAAATGAATATATGTCGGGGTGTGTGTTTGTCCTTTAAGGTTGGTCCACACCTCTCTCATGCTCGCGAGCATTTGTGAGGTGTGAACCAACCTTTATGCCTTACTAATCATCTGGTCACCATATAACTTTGGGAGGTTGTTGAGTACGCTCCCGTGTCCCGTGATGGTAACTGGCAATGAATAATTTTTTATCAACGCTGGGGGAGGGGGAGACTGGGACCCTAAATGACGTTTTTTTTCTTATATGAGCTGTATGAAAACTATTTAAAGCTTAGCTACTGGGTAAATGGACTTATCTTGATCAAACTTGGTATGTAAAATTGTATAGCTCCTTTGAAAAATACCATAGGATTTTGAACTCATAATGTACAGTTCCTCTGGGCCGGGGGCTCAACACCTTTTTCTCGTAAACGTTTAAGAATGTTTTCCCCATTTGTTTAAGAATGTTTTCCCCATTTGTTTAAGAATGTTCTCCCCATTTGTTTAAGAATGTTTTCCCCATTTGATTTTACACGATCTTGACAAATATTAATCAATATATCCATTATGATCCAGATTGAAATGAAAAGATGTTTTAAACATTCAATCTGTCATCGGTTTGGCACACGGGCCCTTAATTTAGTTTTTTTTTATATTAGCAATATAAATATTATTTATTCATCCGATTGTTATGAAATTTCTGGAAGCTGTTAAATACACTCACGCATAGGTTTTTGGCATACATTTTGTTTAAAATAATTTTTTAGGTCGACAGGATCCTAAAATATCGTTGTGTCCTTATATGAGCAATATGAAAGGTATTTTAAACATTGGCTACTGAGCTAATGTATGGATGTTTTCCAAACGTGATACACTGAAATTTGACGGTCAATAATAAAATATTATAGGAAATAGAACTCCTAATGTTTATTCCTTTAGGGCCGCGGGCTGAAAGGTTTTAGTAAACTGTCAAGTCTTATACCCCATTCCATTCTACACGATCCTGAAAAATATTGACAGCTATATCCATTATGATGCAGATTGAAATCCTTAGGGGTTTTGAACATGACATCTTATACTGTTTGGATCCGGGGAAACGTAATGCCCTTGTTTTCTAATATATGCTTTAAAAGTATTATTTTAAACATTTATTTAAAAAAACATTATCTGTTGGATTCATGGATTACTCTAGATCAAACCTGATACGTCAGAACTTTTGGCCCATATTAAAAAAACTGTAGGGCTGTGAAACCCTGATGCTACTCTTGCGGGGCCATTTGCCCCAAATTTTATTTATTTCTTTAACTTCTAAGACTTTATTCCCCATTCGATTTTACATGATCTTCAGTCTAGGGCAGTGGTTCTCAACCTGTGGTCCGCAGAGATGTCACTGGTGATTCGCAAGCAAATGATTAAATTAAATTTTAAAAAAATTAAAAACACGAAAATGTATAAATGTAGTCACCTTTTGAATTTTAATCGCTCGATGGCGATAGCATCAGTGGCGTAACAACGGCTTGGCATTGGGGCAGTTGCCAAGGGCGCCGGCCTGCGCCAGTTCAAAAGGGCGCCGCTAAATCTCTAAATTTTATATTTTTATTTAAATAAAAGGCGCAAAAAATAAATTAGCCAAGGGCGTCAAAAACCCAGTTACGCCTCTGGATAGCATAGATCCGAAAATAATATGTTTTGGTCCTGTGTTTACTTTAAGCTATACCGGAAACTACGTGATGGCACACTCGATTCTAGAAGACTGTAGTTGTTATATTGGCATTCAGAAATAATTTTGTGAAAACGTTGAGTAAATAATAATTAGCCTTGAATCAATATTACAAGTACAATTATTATTAAAGTAATAAATATTGTAATAAATAATAACCCAGATCAGAGTGTGCATATGCCGCAAATACTTGCAAATGAAGCGATGGTACCTGCAAAACTTCGAAGATATCTTAAAACTAATCATAATTTCTGCTCGGAGGCATCATAGGAATACTTTCTTCTTTTAGTCAGAAGTCCTGCATACGGCCATCATTTATGGTGGCTATACGACTTGCACAGGCCAAAAAGTCAGGTTATGTAAAAGGGGGCTGGGGGGGCGTGTTTAAAAGACTATTTGAATTACGCGATGCTGTGAGAGAGTTTTTGAATCTACAAAAAGTCAAATCTTGTTGATCATTTAAACCCGTGAAACTCAAAGTGGGCGCTATTTTGTAATTGATTGTCAAATCGGGTAAATCTCATACTATTCGTAAAGAACAAATTATACCGACTATAAGTGAATTAATACGGACTGTGGTACATAAGCAAGCATCTGATATTATCAAGAAAAATTCGTTTAGGAATAATACAGTGCAAATAAGAAGTAATGAAAAGGTTCAAAGTGTTGAAGAAACATCGTGTACCTATTTAAAACATCCCTGTTTTCTATTAAACTTAAGGAGTCAACTTTGCCTGGAAATAAAACTTTACTTTTGCCATATGTCCGGTTCACAAAGAAAGAACACATTTGCTAGGAACTATGATTTGATAAATATTTGCAAACTTATTCCAAAAAGTAGCTACAAATAATTAATTTAGTTTTAAATTTAAACGCTGCTATTAACAATTCTGGCTGGAAAAGGAGATCCTGAAGTATGGGCCGTAATTTAAAATTTCGTAATTACATTTCCTTCATCATATTTAGTGGAAAGTAGATTCAGTGCGGTAACTATTTTTTTAAAATGCAAATAGTCAATCGCGGTTACTTAAGATTTCTGCTGACTAAAATAAAGCCAAGGATTTCTAAATTGGTAGAAGCAAACCAGGTTCATCGTCTCATTTATATGATTTCGAAATTGTGTATGTGTGTGTGCGTTGAACTATTCTTAAATTGTGGAACCAGGTTACTGTTTATTATTCGCATGAATGCATTCAAATTGCAGTCAGTCAACAGCGCTCTGTTCTTAGACTTATTTATTTTCATACAATAAAAAGCTTGCTCACAGATGTATGTGGACCCAAATAGTGTCAAAAGTTTGACAGCAACGTTTTTTAAAGTGTGGAAACGTGCACCTAGCAAAAGCAAAAAAATTAAAACAGAAAAAACTCTAGCAGAAAACCCAACTTAAACTTCTCCTTCAGGTCATAATCTGCCGGTTATTTAAGTTAAGCAGTTCTAACAGTATATATCCTCTGGGGCTTAATCAGCTTCTGCACTAAATTGCGAACTGAGGATATTGAACAGTGGTTCCAGGTTCGTGTCGTCTTGGAACCTCCTTTCAAATTTCATAGCAAAGGCATCCAACTGAGCCTTGTAAGTGTCAGCCATTTTACAAGAAACGGTTTTCTGTTTTAGCAAAGGAATATGTCAAAACCTGTTTTCACCTGCTTGTCTAGAACAGGGAGAGTTTTGTCTGAAATGATTTAACATACACATAAATTTCATGTGCAAACAAGCCATTGCCCTGAAGTTTGACATTCAGTTCATTCAAATTTTCCATAATGTCAATGGCAAACATGAAGTCTGACTTTCACTCTTCATTAACTATGGAAGTAACAAAATCACAAACAAAACCCTTCATCTCCAGCAACATAACTATTTCTTCCATGAGATCTCATACTCGCCTCAATAACTTGCCCAGGCTCAGCCAGCGGACACTGCCGTGGTAGATATTATAATATTCAAATCTTCAAACAGTGCTTTTAACACCTGTGATTAATTTCCCTGGCTTTTACAAAGTTTATCATACTAACAACTACTTGAAATTCAACACAGCCTTACACTGACTATCCTGATGGTTGCCACAGTGGAGAGGAAGAGCGTGTGTCTGACATTTTTGAAGAATTGAATAAACCTAATTCATCTCTGCAAGGAAAGCAGACACATATAATTATTCTCAGTGAAAAAGTATCTGCTTTTAGGTAAAAGCTTGATCTTTGGAAACAAGAGTATTTCAGGGTAACATGTTTGATTAATTGTACAAATGCACAGATAAACCAGAAAATGCTTTTAAAAAAACACAATTGTTGATAAATTTGATTTCTGACCATATTCAATCACTGCAGGATAAATACAACTTCTACTTTGGTGATTTGAACATTCAGAATTATTCGTGTGTTTCCAGTCCATTTCTTGCACATAATGACTCATAAACCAACCAACATCAAATTTAAACCATTTCATTGAACTGACCAACGAAACGAGTTTCTTTGAATATGTTGTATCAGAAAGTGATCTTGTTGGAATTTTGGATAAAAGCTTCACATGAGTACTCAGAACTGTCTCAGAAAGCTTTTAAAATACTTTTACACTTTGCAACATCATATCTTTGTGAATGTGAATTTTCTGGATTGTTTACAATCAAAAGAAACATTGTTCCCGTCTTGGTGTTGAAGATAAACTACGATGGCGTCTTTCAAGTATAACACCTCCTTTGGATGTGCTGTGCTCAAATGTGCAAGTTCAAGGCTCGCACTTAATAAACTAATATAGCATTCTTACTAATACTAACTAATGTAAATGACTTTAAGTATTTTATTGTACGCAAATAGGATTGAATCTTCTTCTCTTCTTATCTATACAGACGCTCCTTCTATGC
The DNA here is from genome assembly GCA_944989445.1 of Ampullaceana balthica. NCBI lineage: Eukaryota > Metazoa > Mollusca > Gastropoda > Lymnaeidae > Ampullaceana > Ampullaceana balthica. Next base: position 191,941 of record CALYLW010000979.1, read on the forward strand.
AGAAGATAATTTCGTCCACAGACCTTGAAAGATGATCTGTTGGCAAGTGATGCAGCGTTCACAGGCCACGGCTTTGTGGGTTCCACGCATTACCCAGCCGCCTAACTAGTGTTAGGTACCCATTCAGAGCTGGGTGACTCAGGGACGCCCTAAGCCCCGGGAACAAATCCTTGCCTTCACATGGATTCGAACCCGTGACCATCGGTACGCCAGTCGAGCGCGCTGCCATGTATATGAATAGTACAATAAATATTAGACTAGTATAAGTGACATAATTGTTCGCTAAAAAAGAGATCAATTACAATCTGTTTGCCAGTCAATATTGTTTTCGTGGCACTCAAATTGTAGCATATTGCATATTTTTACTAACATGTCTACAAGTAACTAGTTATATTATATACAAAGTATAATTATATAAACATTTCAATCACAGTAGCACAATTTTCACTAGTGATCCGCGACTTAGGCACATTTTTTCCAAGTGGTCCTTGAGTCTCAAAAGGTTGAGAACCACTGGTCTAGGGGACTTGCCGGATATCCGGACCGGATATCGGGATTTTCCCTATATCTGGATTCGGCAAATACTTATGGCAGATCCGGATAGTGCCCGGATATCAATGTAGTAAAGAATTTTTGAATTCAAATTAAATTAATATGAATACGTTTATAAACAATTGTATAAAAAGTGAAAAAAAACAATAACCAGAAATCAGTACATTTAACAAGAATGGATAGTGAGAGAGCATTCAGCACACCGGGGCAGATAAATGATGATAAGCGTTCTCGCTTGTCGCCGAACAAACTTGGGAAGTTATTGTTCTTGAAAAAGAATTTGGGTAAGGGGCCGTCCATAAATGTCGTCACGCAATTTTGACCCCATCCCCCCCTCGTCACGCGTCGTCACAAAAAGTTAGACCCCCCCCCTAAAATAATACGTCACAAATATTTGACACCCACCTTATTTTCCATTTGAAAATGAGTATTTTTCAAGTCACTTTTTTCATTGAAGTATTTATTTAGTGTACATCTACATTGTGATATCGTTATACGCGTGAAGCTATGTAAAACGGCATTAAATAAATTGCAAGCCAGTGCTTCTCAAACTTGTTGGTATTAGACGACCGGCAGGATTTTTTAAACCGTTTTGACGTGATCTTCCCTGTACTGACGTGATAGCAAAAAGAGCCCCTACATGGCTTAAAGCCCTATAAGATTAAGTATGAATTCGGCTTGTTTTGAATAAAAAAAAATTTAATTTGTTTGGTTGCCAAGGCATAGCAAGGCAACTAACGAACAATGCAGCGGTAATGTCACAAACCATTTGATGTGATTATCCTTCGCGATTAAGCTCGCGAATGTGACTATTGATATTACAAGGATCATTTTATTGTTGATAGACCTAGAATATATAGATACAGGACGACTCCTCAAATTGATTTCGATCTTATAATGAAAGTTTTCCTGCTAAGTATATGCACATCAAAGGAATTTGATCTTAAATTACCACATTGATATCAAAACTCATGTTTTCTAAAAATTATTTGGTATGCGCTGGAAGAGGAATATGGCGAGTACTGTACGAATCCCACATGTGTGCAGGAAAGTAGGGTGTCATCTTGTGCGTCGCAGAATACAGTAATACTGCAAGTTGAAGACTGAAAAATACTATGACATTAATAAAATATCCAATATAATCATAACTTTTTTACTCCGAAGCTCACGAGTCTTTTTGGTGTTTTTTTTTAATTTGTTTTTGTTTTTTGGTTGTATGGACCAGGCGTGTTTAAATTGTTGCATTCTCTTGTGGAATTTATAAACTAATGAAAAATACATGGCTACCGCTATTGGGCTGTTTAACCGAGGGGTCTGTGGACAGCGGTAAATTATCTCATTTGGGGTAAAAAGGGAACTCTTGGCGTTTGACCAAAAACCAATCAAACAATTATATCAAACTTAAAACGTTTATAATTGTATCAAATAGATTCCCCCAGCCCCCCACCCCACCAAAAAAATGGATATTCCGTGTCGTTTTGACTTAAAATATCTATACATAATCCTATAGTGATCATTTTAGACTTGTCATGCTTGTAAAATTCACCAGTTGCATTTTCAGCTAACGACGCTCCCCAAATCCCCTAGTCATGTGAGCAGGAAGTACCTCGAGTCTGCTGGGGTAACGCACACAGAAACTTGTATATTTTGGGGTAATGGGGAAAAAAATGGCCGACTTCTGCCGTGAGAGAACCAAACGGAGTGGCGGTGACACCACAAATGCTTTGATGTCAACATCAAACGACGCAGGGTAACAATTTCATACATTCTCACGAGTTCTCAAACTTAAGGATTATAATAAGTTTTAATTTTCATTTCTTGATAACTTACGCCGACCGGCGTCTGATGGCCTACCGACCGGCACTTTGAGAAGCACTGATTTAATTTTAAAAATAAATTTAAAGTCATTAAATAAGTTGTAAGTGACCAAATATTTCAGTGGAAGTTTTATTTTGATGTGACGTCACATTTCTTCAACCCCCCTCCCTGCCCCTCGTCACGCATCGTCACAACAGTGTGACTTTTAATAGGTGCGTGGCGTCATTTATCTATGACAAACACTTAATTTATCGAAACTTGAAAATTGAAGAAAAAAACTAAAAACTTAAAGGTAACAAGTACTGCTGATTACCATGGTACAACTTACTAGTAACTATTAAGTAGTAACTACTTTATTTGCTCATGTCATTAAATTATTTTCATTGTTATATTAATTTTATGTTAAAAAATAATAATTTTATGTTAAAAAATAATAATTTAAAGTTTAATTTTTAATTATTACTTTATACTATAACTATAAACTTATAGTTAAACAGGAGCCTTGGAAACTGGGACAGGCTGAGAGTTGGCTTTCATTTTTAACTTCTTTGTCATTGACTAGTACATTGCAGTAGTTATTCATTCAATACATTTTCTCATATGATATACGTTATATCATTGTAATAATTTTATATTCTTTGTTGTTTTTTTTCCGTTAAACTTTAAATGGCAGTTGCAATTGTGATTTGATTTGCGAAACTTAAAAATAAAAATTGTGCTTGTCTCACTGTTATATCTTATTCAGTCTTATAATTTTAAAACTCTAGTCTATTGTGAATATTATAATTATACAAAATAAGTTAAGTAACAAATTAAGTTATACATTAAATTATTAATATAAAACAAATTAAACAAATTAACAATCGTTGATCATGAAATCATTCAAATCCATGCAAAATTTAGTAAAAGAATCAATTTCATACGAGAAAAATATGTTAAGTTAAAAAGTTACAAGTATAGATATTACTTTACTACATAAAATAACAAACTAAGTTAACTAACAGCATATTAAACTTAAATCGTCTCAATAAAAGAACAGTTTTATTAACACGACTACGTGTACACCACACTACACACTCAGTACAGCACGGTTCGCTTGGTACACACTACACAGTTCGTTGAACTTCGTTCAAGTTCGTTCATTCAATTCATTGTAAATTGTTCATCGTTCACGTTGACAATGCCACAACTTGGATAGCAGAAACTCTCCATTTGTACGGTAATAAATATTTTAATAAATAGTATTAAATACTCGATATAAAGTAGTAAAGTACACCATATTAGCTCTTACATTTAAATGTGTAGATATCCGGATCCAGAATCCGGATCCGGCAAATATTAGGGCCAAACTGTCCGGATCCGGCAAATAGTAAAAAACCATATCCGGCTGATCCCTAATCTTGATAAATACTGGACACATCATTATACGGTTTAAAATATGCAGGATTTTGAACTTAACATCTTGCAATAATTTTGCCCGGGGGGCCCTAATGTCCTTTTGTTCTTATTTAGTCTATATCAATATTATTTATTCATCCATTCGTTATGAAACTTGGTAAGTACACAAAGGTTTTTGGCCTTTAAAAAGCAATTACAACTTTTTGGTTTAAAAAATATTTCTTCCTTATATGAGCTGTATAAACATTATTGAAAACTTTGGCTACTTGGTATATGGATATATTTTACCAAACTTGGTTTATATGTTACAGGCAATGTGTGAAATCAGGCATTCTAAAGAATGCCTAGGCAATGTATAGAATGCCTAGGCAATGTATAGAATGCAAAGTATGAAATTTGTAAACTTTTGCATACTTTGCCTAGGCATTCTATAGAATGTCAGATTTCGGTTAGGCAAAGCGCCAGAAGAGCACAAAAAGCCTTATTGATAATTACGTATTTTAAAGTGGAAATATTGCAAAATAAAGCATATGATGTTCATACCGGAAAAATAACGACAGCAGAGCTGAGATTGTAGTATTTGCTACAGCAGGTATGACTGGAATGACCCTTAAAATTGTACTGTAACTAATATTCTTCTTTCACATACACACAAAAAAACTCTTAATATTTTAGCATTGTTGTCTTGCATATTAATATTTCACGAATTAATAATGCATTGATAAATAATACGTAGATGATGTTGTTTCCGGTGAAAATAAGCAGAACGCAACTGGAATAAGCTACTTGTTGCATCAGGGAAGACTAGAATGACATTTTGAATTTCACTTAATTTTCTTTTTCACACAAAGACACCTCATAGTTTGGCATTTCGTCTTGCACATACACGTACCGAATCCTTGTCCGCTTCCTGTGGACTGAGAAGTAGCAGCAGATTGGAGAGCTATTTCATAGTTAGGAACGTCTGCCGCTTTCATTAAATATTTTGGACATATGGTCTGGCATATCAAGATTCCTTGTGCAGTTCCAAGGCGTTAAAAATCATCTTCTTTCATGCTTATTACAACTGCCAACAGATTTCGCGAGTCTCCCCACCAGTTGTCATTTCAATTCCTTCCAGGCCGGGGGGGGGCATATTTTTTCTTAAGCTTTAAAGACTTTATTCCCAATTTGATTTCGCACGATCTTAACAAACATTAACACACATATCCATCATGATCCAGATTGTAATTTATAGACGTTTTGAACTTTACATCTTGACTGTTTGGGTTGGCTACTGGGGCACTTAGCGTCATTATTTTACTAAATATTTCTGATATAAGCTTTAAAACTGTTTTGTATTCAACCGATCGCACTGATACTTTGGGAGGGTTTTTGGCAATATTTTAAATTTTTTAATATTTATTACTAAATTGGAGCCGCCGGCCCTAACTAATGGTTTTTTATGTGAGCTTTTTAAATATTATTTTAAGTACCCAATCGCCATTAAACTTTGTGAAGTTGTTTATAACACTTCAGTGAAGGTTTAATGATTCATTTCCTTTTTAAAAATTATCACTCATTGGTTGCATTTAATTGCATTTATTTGGAAATCGTTGCAACGCGCGACTTGTCAGCTAGTGCCTCTATAAAATAAACGAAAATAAAACTATTTGTGTAATCACGTCCCCCTTAAAAAACGATCATATGTATATACATTTACACACTGAAAAATAAATATCTTAATGTGAAATATATTGGGTAGGCTATCTGATTAAGCGAAAAATAAAATCTTTAATCAAATAATATAACATTAACTAAATGAGTTTAAACTATTATTAAAAATAAATTACTTACAGAAATAGCTTTATTGCACACAGCACAATAAATGTTACGGTATACCACATTTGTAGCCGTGTCTACAGCCAAGGCAAAGTAGTCAACGGTAATATCAACAGTTTCTAAAGTTTCTTCACAAAGCCTAATGATATCGGGATTTCCTTTAAAGTCTTTGAAACAAGATGTGATGTAAAGAAATTCTCCTCCCTCCTGGCAACCCAATACTGGTGCACCGACACTATCAATGCTGTACTTATAAGGTAGGGGATCTAGAGTATAGTCTTTTTGTTGGAGATTATCTGTGACATTATCAATGGTTTTATAGATGTCACCAATGTAGGTTGTGTTATTAATAAATTCAGGCAAAGGGACATAAAGATCATCATAGTCTGGACAACAAATTCCGTAGTATTCACATTCTGGTCTTTTACAGCTACAGTTAAAACAGGCTAAATTCTGAGACCATCTGTCAAACTCTCTTAAAGTAACTCTCTTTCCTTGAAAACACCTCACAGCACAGTAGCTGTCTTGATAAACTCTGGCAGGGATAGACTTGTTCCACTCCGTATAAACACCAGATTCAATAGGTCTACACCTGATTTCACCGCTATTTTGGCTTCTGCAAGCTAACAACACGGAGCAGCAATAAATGGTAGGTAGGATTTTTAATAACATTTCAAATGTGTTTAAAAAATGAAACGAAGACATAAAAGTAACGACTGAAATTCTTTAGTTAAAACATAAATTGAGCAATTTGATTTTCACAACCCATTTTTAAACATAAGGGTATAAATATTTGGAAAAGTTCAGCTCTTTATTTTATATTTCCGTACTTGCAAGTCCAGCGAAAAGGTTTGGCTTTTTTATAAAACAACATTAACATTCAGTCATTTTATCGCTTTAACATTTATTCTTCGTATTGCCTTTAGGTACAATTTATTTCACATCAGACTCAAGTACTACTTAGATGTTGAAGGCGAGGTCAAATTAACGCTCAGAGCCATATTTGATCAAATTGTTGTAAGATTGTGATATAAGATAATAGACCAAAGTAATAATTAGACTTCAGCAAATTGGTCTGTTTCCACGGGAAAGTCTTCAGTTTCAGATAAGCTGTCGTGTTTAAAACCAAAATGCATCATTCTAACACATTTAAAGACGTTTTGTTTTGTGGCTAAATAAGATGGGTAACTCCAGGCAGGATATTGATACATTTAAAGTAGCTTACAATTTACGCATTTATTTCTCAGAAGTTTCAATTTGACAATCATTTATTTATATAAAACGTTGTTCTCCAGTAGCTACAACGGAGGAAAAGGTAAAAAATGGGAAATAATTCTTGAGAAGTTTCAGTTTAGGAGTGATGTCTTACATGAAACTGATAGTGAATATAAAGTCAGAGGCAGAATTTCAAAACGCCCAAAATGCCTCGCTCGTTTCAGCTTCGTTGAGAAAATGTCTACTTGAGAGAAGCAACTGCGGATCATCTTCGTAGACATGTTCGCGGGATATCGAATTCATGCCCGACTTTTAAAAATACACACACACAAGTAAATAAATAAATAAATTAGGGCCGCGGAAATTAACAATTAGTTCATCGATTAATCGTTAAAAAAAATATCGATTAAAATTAATTTGAACCATTAAAATTCTATAAAAATTTAAGAAAATATTATTTTTTTTACAATTTATTATTGATTAATATATTTGTTACTTACATACTTTCCCCTCGTATTATTATTATTTATTTCAATGTGCATACGCAAACAAAAAGGTTTTTCTTTCTTATTTCATGCCTAGCAGAAAGAGTTTGCTGTGTTACGTCACAAATTTGGGAGCTACGGAATTACCACGATTTAACTGATTTCACGAAAAAATGAATAGTGGCTTAACGGGATCTATATATGCGTTATACAAATAATTAATCTTTTTTTTTCGCCGATTAATCAAACACATTTTTTTAAATCAGTACAAGCCCTAATATATATATATATATATATATATATATATATATATATATATATATATATATATATATATATATATATATATATATAATATAATATATATACACACATAATATACATATATATTTCATCGGCATCATTCCGTCTCGCCAGACGATGGTGCATCACCGTTGGGTTGGGTTGCATTTCCTCGTGTGGCTGTGCAGTCCTATCCTTGAGTGACAGTCTTTACCACAGCGTTTGCACACGAGTTCTGTGCTTCCCAATGTTTTTGCCTTTCTCCTAGCTCTTCTGTCTGTAGCCTCCTCCATCCTTCGCTCCTCGGCTACAATAACGCTCTCTTTTACAACTGTGCGCCACGTAGATCGGTCTTCTGCCTTACAATCCCAGTCACTTGTACGTTTTTGGGGCTGCTTTCATTTCCCTTTGGCAGACATCTTTAAATCGCTGATATGGGCGACCTGTCTTCCTCTTTCCTAATACCAGTTCTCCATAAAGGAGCTCCTATTTCTATCCATGTCTTTATAGAAAGGTATATTTCGCCTACACAACTATATTCAAACGGGGAAATTTCAATTTATATATACATATAAGTATAAAAAAAAATAACCTTCATCAACTCATTCAGCAGTCTGTCTATCAGGAATCGCATCATCTCTATCAGTGCTTCTCAAAGTGGTGGGCCGCGGACTGGTACCGGTCAGTGTGCCATCCGCCGCCCATCCGCAGATGTTATTTAGAAATCATCGAAAAATCCTCCATTTTCATCAATTGATACTAAGTATAAAGAATTTGTCAATTTTTCGGCAATAAGCACATACAATGAAGAAAATAGAGTAAAAATAAATAATATATCGCTAACACATCAGTACAGAGAAAATAGTGCAACGCTCCCTGGGGCAATGTAAAAATTCCAGCCGGTCCACCATACTAAAAAGTTTCAGAAGTACCAATCTATTACAACAATTTCCTGATTTGCTGTAAGGGCAAGTCCATAAAGTACGTCACACTATTTTTGACCATTTTTAACTCCCACCTCCCCCTGTCACAAACTGTCACAAATCTTGGACCCAAAGTACGTTACACTTTCGATTTTTAAAATTATTTACAAATAATTAAAAATGAATATAAAAAACCGTGACATCACACATGGCGGAAACCCCCTTCCCCCGGGTAACAAACTGTCACACTTTCTTACATCCCCCCTTCTCTGTGGAGCGTGACGTACTTTATGGACGGCCCCTAACTCCCTGCTTACACCCGACTAGTACAACACACGCAAATGAAAATAAATATAATGAAATAGCCATTCAGCATTTTGTTTTAATACAATTATTGATGGAATTTATATTTTATAACATTTTCTTTTCACTAGTGAATTAAATTTCTCTAATGTTGAAATGCTTTCTCATTCATGAAACATAATTTTAAGCTATTTAATAACATACATACATCTTGCTTGTTCTTGTTGATATCTTTACTATATAGATATGTATTTCAAGTAAGCATATTGGACCTCCAGAATTGCACTATATGCAATATATGCATGTAGGCAATAGACCTTAGACAGACACATCTGGACTTAACTCTCGGATGGCACACTTTTAAATTGTTATTAAACACTAGCAATAGTGCCCGTTGTTCCCTTAGATGTCAGAACACTTTCATTAAATTAAATAAGTGATCATTTGCGTTATTCCTCTCGACTTTACAGTAACAATTTAAATTTATATGACATCCTGGAAATCAATTATCAATCCATTTTTTATAAAGACTGATGGTATTTTAATGGGATTTTTAATCCAGGATTTTTGTATTTCTACACGACAAAAGCAAATTGGCAAAACAAATATGGAGTTCTTGCTGCATATCGCCACTTTTGGAAGTATAGTCCAGTGAAATTCAGTTGTTATATATTTTTAATTCTAACATCCATGCACCACGTTATTTAACTCTTTTGACATCAGTGAGATCGGCGAGAATTAGTCCTAAGTACACATTCGTATGTAACATCACAACTTAGGACGGGTTTTAGCGGAAGCTTTTGCATCTTCCGGGAAGAATACTCATGAAAAGTTCTACTGAATTTACCCAAGGTGATAGATACTCTAAGGATTTTTACCAGATTATTATTTTTTCAGTTCATTTTCCATAGTAGTCTCTAGTCACACATTGCAGGTAATTTATTATGAAATGCAACAGACAATTTGAGACCATTTCTGTAACTTTGGCCCTTCTCAAGATTGGTAGGTGCGTTGCCAATCATTGGACTATGCAAGAATGAAATATTCTTTTAATCATATCGTTTTTTTCATATTATTGTTTAGTAAAGAAATTGGTAATGACGCAAACTACGTCATTAATAGAAATAGATGTTAGTTAAAGTAAGAGTCTTCATTTGCTTCTGTGAATTTTTCTAAGGTTTTTTCTATTTTAGAAGGTTTCTTTATTTATGATTTTTATGAGTTTCATGAACATTATGAAAATTTCAATTTTCACGTAAACCTTCTAAGTAATTTTTGCCGATATTGTATTATCTTCTGGCTATAAAACTGGTTCCTTAGTTTAGAGAATGCAACTATTTGAACTTTAAAAAAATATTAATTACTTTAGATAATGATATTTCAGGATTTATTTGTTGAAAATGTTTTGAAAACAAGTGAAAGCACATACTTAATTTTAAAATAAACCGTTTGCTTTCAAAGTTCATCAGTCTATAGAAAAAAATCTGGTGACCAAATACCCACTAAGCCCTGAGGGTAGGAAATTCTTGCTGAAATACTGACTAGCGATATTCCGACGGCTAGATCCGCACTTTGTATTTAAATTACTTAATCATTTGAAACGGTCTTAGAAACTGATATCATTCAATCTCTAAGAACAGCGATGAAAATCTCCCTCTAATAGTTCATTTGTTTAAAGTAGGTCGAGATATAATAACAACCCCCCCCCCAATAGGCCCTATATTTAGTGTGAAAGATTATCCAGAAATGTTAATTAAAAATTTTTTTTAACTGATGTAAATCCAGGTATAATCAATTTTCCCACTTATGGCATGATACGACTAGAAAAGAAAAGACTGAAAGTAGTCAATGAAACCTAGGAAAATTAGCTTTTTAATGAAATATGCAAGTCCGTTTCTATTGTGAAAGAAACTTCCGTTAGATTATTTTTAAATTTAGTTCAGATAACAAGAGTTAATAACATATAAGTGATAACTTCAAAAAATCTAAATATAATGTTTTAAAAAGTAAATTTATAAATTTTATAATTTAATAATCTCACAGGGATAATCTTTGATTTTAATGTGTCAACTTTGATTCATGTTAATGGAAGAAATAGCAAGCACTCCTATTATACGTGAAAGCAGGTCCATTTTAAGTTCTTCCTCGACACAGCACTCTTGTATTCGTAAGCCCGAGCCACTGTTTTATTCGTAGGCCTTACTCACTCTTATATTTGTAGCCTTAGGCTTTGAGAAAGGTGATAAATCAGACCCTGGTATTTACAGACCTGTATCACTCACCAGTATCACATGTAAATTACTAGAACTCATAATATATAGTAGAATAGTTAACCGCCTAGACAAACATAATGTCCTATGCCCACATCAAAACGGCCTTTAGAAAAAATAGATCATGTGAAACACAACTAATAGGTTTAATAGATGAATCTGTCAAAAGGCTTTAGACAAGAATGATCAAATAGATACAATATTACTAGACTTCTCAAAAGCATTTGACAAAGTTCACCACTTTAGTTTACTCAAAAAAATTATTTACTTTGGAATCTCAGGTCCCTTACATCACTGGATCCAAGACTTCCTTTTGGGCAGGGAGCAAACTGTAATAATTAATGGATCTAAATCTGCACCAATAAAGGTTAACTCGGAGTCACAGGAACTGTGCTAGGTCCCTTACTCTTTTTAATTTATATAAATGATTTACCCAGCAACATCTCAAACAGGAACAAAAGTTAGGTTACTTGCTGATGATTGTATAATCTATAGAACAATTAAATCAGAACAAGATAGCAAAATTTTACAAAAAGACTTAGATGAATTGATAAAATGGGAAATAACTGGAGTATGTCTTTCCAACCAGAAAAGTGTCAACTGTTAAGAGTAACAAAGAAAAAGAAACAAATAAATTCAAAATATTACATTCATGGAAAAGAACTGACCCAAACTAAAGATGCAAAATACTTAGGAGTCATAATAAATGAGAAACTATCATGGAATCTCCATGTCAATTAAGTTATTAAAAAATCAAACAAAACCCTTAGGCTTTATAAAAAGAAACTTTTACAGATGTAATAAGAGATATAAAAATAAAATGCTACCTCACTTTGGTGAGACCTGTACTAGAATATGCACCTTCTGTATGGGACCCATCCACCAAAGAAAACATTGATAAACTAGAACAAATTCAAAAAAGAGCTGCCAGATTCATTACTGGAGAATATTCAAAACTTACAAGAGTAACACCATTAGTTTAATCACTAAACCTTGAAACACTAGAGGATAGAAGAACCAAGAGTAAAGTAGTAATAATACATAAAGCAATTAATTCTAATTTAGAAATACAACACAAATATAAATTAACACAACCCTCAGATAGACATAAGGATGAAAACACCTTCCTTATTCCAGTATGCAAGAACAAACACATGCAAATTCTAGTTTTTCACGTCCGGAATTCGGGCGTGGAAAGGGTTCCCTGAAGAAACCAGTAGGGCTGTCAATATTGTTGAAAAAAGCTGACCGGGTACCCGTCCAAATTTTCGAACGGGTAGCCTACCCGTTCAAAACGCCGCATATATCTCGCCGTCATGGCCGCATAACAAAGCAATGCAATCTAACCACCATCTATGAACCTCATTTCACACAAGAGTCAAGACATGCTTCCAGCAACACACTATTACTGGGAAATTTAATGCGATACAAACTTTAACCCTGCTCTAAATGCATTCCCTCTGCTCATAAACTAAAACTTTAGCAAACCGAACTTTCAAACAAAATGTGAACACTAATGACGTAACGTTCATTCAGGTCATAGCTTGAACGTTAATGTCCGCTAGGTGGCGGTAGTAAGTACGGTGGTAATTATATAATTTATTAACTTTAAATACTGAAAACTTCGTACGTCTTATTAAAATAAGTTTTTAGGCTAGGTCTACAGTTTAAAATTTTTTTTAATTTAAAAAGCCAATGGAAAGGGTGTGGGTTTGTAATTTGTTTCAGCGGCTTCAAGGTGTGTCACTCAGCATGCCGACACCTGTGGGCGGGTGGGGATAGTTTATTTCACCCAGTACTGCCTTTGACAATTTTGGGAAAAACCTAGCCAACGTGCCAAAAAAAAACAACATAGATCTGAAAGAAAAAACATAGACACGCTAAAAATAAACAAATATGACGTCACAAAGCTTCATACAAAAAAAATTTTTTTTTAAAAAAAATAAAGAATCGTATTTCATACTTAAACATTACCTTATTTAAAATCAATTTTTTTGTTTTTTAAATATGTATTTAGTGTAAGATGGCATTCTAATATCGAAACTCGCGCGGAGCCATTTATAGCATCATTAAAAAAAATTATTGTAAGCAATCAAATATTTAAATGAAGCTTTCATTTAAAGTTGTTATTTTTTATGTGACGTCACAGTTTTTAAATACCTCCCTCCTTAGATTCGTCTTGTCATTTATGGAAGGCCCCTAAGGTATTAGAATGTTGTACGTAGCTATTTGTCAAAATATACTTACATGTGCATTTATTCATCACTTATGTTGTCTTCTTATAAATCTTATTGGCAATCTTATCAGCATTCTTGGCAGCATTCTTATTCTATCTATTACAAACGCTCCTGTCATACAGAATATTATGAGTCCTACGTTTATCCACTGTTTATGTCTAGTCTTGCATTTGTATTTGATTTTAAATGTTGATAGGGTTTTGGTTTTTCTCGTTTGATCAGGTTGCCCATTCCATTTCCGAATCCCGGATGGAAAGAAAGAGAATTTTTATGTGTTTGTTGTTGAATACGGAATAGGAAAAGATTTCTTATAACTATGTCTGTCTGAGGGTTGTATTAAATTATCTTTGGTTTATACCATGAATACTTTAGAGAATATTCTCTCAACGCAGACAGAAGAAAATGGTAGAGATGTTAAGTTTGTCATAAAGTCTAATAACATTTAATATTTTGCCTCAAGCAAACTGTTTTATCTTGTACCAGATTTCTTTAGACAGATGCCACAGCAGTTGCATAGTATGATAGAGGCATAGATATCATAATGCAAAATGACAGAGTGGCTGAAAAAAATGTTGCCACCTAATGCTTAATTTAATTTTTGAATTATTTAGGATATTATTTGCGCATATTAATTAATTGTGTACTTAAACATCGTTTATTTACTTTTTTTAAAGAAAAACCTAGATTATGGCTATTTTTTAAAATAAAAAACCCAGAAATCTAGACAAGGTCCAAAAAAACAACAACATAGATCTAGGTTGAAAACCTAGCTCTGGCAGCACTGATATCACCAACCCTTTACAAACCAATCTCTCCATGCAACTTTTAAAATTGACATCAAGCCCAGAATTATTTTCAACCCCTTATTTCTGTCCAGATTTTAAAAAAAAATATTTGTTGTTTCTACAGAGAAAGTCTTTGAACGGAAAAAACAACAAAAACCACAAAACAAACAGATGAAGAGTTTTTTTTAACGCATGGAAAGGATAGGAGTGGACTGAGGAGTTGTCCGATAGATGAACAACATTGGCTCGACGGTAACTCTTAGTCGGTATACTTCAAACCCTGAATGGTGTCCTGTCATATAATAAAAGCAGTGGTGTTATTACTAATTGTAACATTATTTTTATAGATTATTTTAAAACAAATTAAAAATATCACCAGACCAACAACTTCGAGAACAACCAACCAGCTAAATTAAAATATATTTATATTTAAATATTTATTCAAGCACATCAAAATGAATACAATAGAATGAGAAAAACTGCCCTCAAGTTAACCTTCCACACACACAAATAAACACTTTTTTTACAACCGTGGAATGCATATTAGTATTAGTTATTTAATTATGCTCCGATGTTACAAATTTAAATTGCATATCATTAATATATCTATAAATACAGGTATACCTGCATACCCGGCATTGAAGGGCCATCATTCGAAAAACACATGCACATTTCTAGGTAATATAAATTAAGGGCTCTGTTTTTCACAAAATTTTGGGTCGTTAAGCCATTTGCAGAAAAAAACATTGACATTATTTGTTTAAACATTTCTTTTCCCGCTAGGATCACTTTCCCCAAAACAGTCCCGTGCTCCGATCGAATCCCATACCCTGATATAATCCTGATGCATAACGTTGTAATCTTAATTCACAATCTCCGTCCTCTAAGTCAGTGCTTCTCAAAGTGGTGGTCCGCGGACCGACGCTGGTCCGTGGGCCATCCGCTGCCGGTCCGCAGATGTTCTCAAAATAAGGACAGAAAAAATTGTCAGTGCAGGGAAAATAGTGCACCGGTCCCTGGTGCAATGGACAAAATTCATGCTGGTCCGCCATACTAAAAAGTTTGAGAAGCACTGCTCTAAGTCACATTTGCCTTTAAGATTTAAGGACATGTTGGATAAATTGAACTATCTACTTTGAAAAACTGCATGGCCAGAAAGAAAAGATTCATGAGATAGTGATGAGACTAATGGGAGATAGGATTTAAGAAGAAACTACAAAGCGACTTCCTCGAATGAACAAACACAACTGAATCATGACTGCTAGATTATTTCAAAATTGTTTTGTCAGTTATTCACTGAGACGACCAATTTTGAATTTTGTTTCAGAAATTTCTAACAAATTATAGTTTTAATAAAGTTCCTAAAAATTAAGGGTGTGCCGGATTTCGGCTCCGGCAAATCCGGTGATTTTGACAAATCCGGCTCCGGCTTCGGGAGAATTTGACTTTATAAATCCGGCCAAATCTGGCTGACCAGTAGAGCCATAAAATATATATACATATATTAATAGCTCCGGCAAATTCGGAATCCAGCAATTTTTACTTCATAAATATGGCCAAATCCGGCCCCGGGCGCCTTTCAAAAATTTGAAACCGGTACACCCCTAATAAAAATTTAAATTTTAAAAGAAGACAATTTCTAAGTATATTTTAAATTGACCCTCTAATTTTTGAAACAAAAGGGTAATATTTGTATAGGCTTCATCAATATCAATTAATTCAACCACAAGAAATGATTTTAAGTTTGAAGTTCAATTGTTAGTAACCCTTGTTTCTTTTTAGAAGTAGTAAAATGAAAATGGAACATTTTTAAATCCTATATATTCACTCGTGGCGTCTGCTTGATTGATTGCTTGCTTGCCGCAAAAACTTTGAACCCACTTCCCTGTATCCAATCGAGCTGAAAATTGAAGGCAGATTCGTGGCGACGATAAAATGATGTATGAAAATTTCTCATTGATCGAATGTACTGTAAATGAATTAATGAATTTTTAGATTATCCCTATATAGCATGTACGTTTTTTTTTGCAAGTCTGTCGCGCGGTGTGTTTTATATTGGGCACGCATTGTGAGTTATATTAACTATACTTTTTTTAAATATTTTCCAGATCTATAAATGTTTTTGCTTGTCTGTCGCGCGGTGCGTATAATATTTAACATAATACTTTTAGTTGTGCCTAATATATAAAGGATTTATAGTTAAAAACTTTGGATTTTAAAGGTTTTTAAAAAAAAAGTCTTTAAACATTTTAATCGAAAGAGAAAAAAGGGAATCAAGAGAGGCTATTAAAATTTGAGCAGAAATTGAAGGTGTTTTTATTTCAAAGTTGTGGTTCCTTGAGAGAGTAGATGGAATTTGTGCACCATGTCAATTTTCTTTGCAAAACAATTTTTAAATAACTTGTTAAGTATATAATACAATTTCGTAATCTTACTTTGATCTCTGTTATATGAATAATGTTTTACATATTAAATTGAAAGTGTCTTAATATCATTGTAAGTGTTAAAATATATTTTTGAAAAAAGGGAAGTAACTAAATAAATTGAGGGAGCAAGAATAATTTTAAAAAAAACATAATTCAAAAGTTATTAATGTTATTAAGTTGGATTTTTTTGTATAATATTTATATTTATGCCAATATCTTAATTACATTCTTAGCACTATATTCTCACGATACATAGGACTTAATTTTTAAGGTAATAAATAAAAAAGAAATTGGGTATACATTCAGTAATGCAATGTTTATTAGCATATAATTTTAAATCTCTACATGGGGTGAATGTTGTATCTGAAATATTATCCATTTTATTATGTAAAAATAAAAACATTTGTATTTTTAAAAATGTGTTAGTAAGCCTCCTCAGTTACAATAGCTATTTGTACATTTCATCTACCCCATCAATTGTTTGCTGGTGGACTTGTAATTGATTGCTTATCAAAACTTCATTTAAACTTTGAAGCACCTAAATATTTGACATTCTCTAATGACATCTTACATAATCGAAAAGTAACTTACACTATGCATGAACTACAACCAACAATATATTTGTAAGATACTTTATAGCTAAATTATACTTTTTCTGAAGTATGAAGGGAGTATGTAAGCTGTATATATTTTTCAATTAAATGTCCCAATTTTTGATACCTTAAAAAATATAAATTCACGATTTTTTTCCCTTTACAAAAATATGTTACTAATGGATATATTGTTAGGGTAACTAAATAAATTTCTAATAACAGCTGTTGGCCAACCTATTTGGAATCATTAACTCATTGTATTCAGCTGATAAGTCGGTGAATAAACCACGATGATGGCGAGCCTTTCAAACACGTTAAAGATTACGTTTAAGAGATTGATGAAAATTTAAATGCATTCTGCTCACGAACGTGCTGCCTTATCAAAGTTCCGGTCGGTCCAGTCTTCACAGGGCTCGACCCGATCCAACGACGTCCACTCACGCGAGCGTTCACCTATCAGATGGCTGATACATTGTCGACGGTCACAGGTTTTCTCATGCTATTCATGCTTCACGGGTAACCTGTCCCTCGCCTCCTACCCCGCTTAGATGAATTATATCTCAGGAAATATAACACAGGGATATTGAAAGCTTTTAGTTGGGGAAGAAAAAACAAGAACCGAATGAGTGCATGAATAACATGCGATAAACTTTGAATATATAACATGGAATGAAAACTTTGTTAATTCAGAACAGTCTTTAAATAACGAATTGGGCTTAAAAGTAACTTGATATTTAAGAAAGAGTTTAATCAAGTTTAAATTTCTACTTCAATGTAAAATTGGAGCAATTTCCCAGAACAAATAGTTTTGGTAATTATTGTAATGTTTTTTTTTAAAAAAAGATGTTAGCTTGATAGCCAGCCCATCAACACAGTATATAACATGAGAGTACTGTAAGTTTGTATTAAAATATTTTATTATTTGAAAACAAACTAGTTATGATTTTTTTAAAATAAATATTTCCAACTAAAAATTGAGCTCCGCACAACACATTATGCACAGACGAATTCCCTTCAATCAAATGCATTCTCTTCTTATTGCCTACTTATTGGTTTTTCCATTCTGTACTAAAGGAGAAACGACGATTCAAATAAAGAGATCAACTAAAACAAGAAGATAATTATGGTGATGCAGATGTACTGATTCCTAAAATTGCTCTGTCAATGCAAGTAATGAAACCTCTCAATAAATTACTCTCTTCTGTGACAGTCCAAAGTCGTGATTGTACGTTATTCAATGACATGGGTTTTATTATGTGCAGAAAATGTTTTGTTTATTTTAATTGATTACTTGATGTTCGAAATAATCTATTATTTTTAATGAGGTTGAAATTATGGAGATTGAAACTGATAATAACTACGCAAAACAGGTTTTGTTCTGTGAGAAATATGATCAATTCTGAGAAAAAAATCCACAACGGTTGTAATTATAATTCCGAGAGGCTGTGCTTAATTTTACCCCAGGACGTAGTAGAGGAGCGTGGATGTGACTAATAGCCGAGTAGCTAGTCTCCGACTATACACATATACAACCGACCCATTTATTTGCCGACAAAGCACCACTTTAAACCACTGAGACATCAATTATAAATTGTTTGAACTATATTTATTAATTTAATAGCTCTGATACCCAGGTCAATCATAAGACACTGTCGTATATGGGTTTATCTTTGACACTCTATGTGAACAAGAGACACATTGCATTGATATAAAAAAACAGATGCATTTAGTGGTTTAGTTATAAACTTGACTTACACAAGTGTTCAGCTGACATCACGTCAGACTCTCTCCCAGACGTCCGTTGCACACCAGTGGTTGAACGTCGGTTCTTGCAGACACTCTATCCCAGAAGTCCGTTGTACACCAGTAGTTGAACTTTGGTTCTTGCAGACACTCTATCCCAGAAGTCCGTTGCACACCAGTAGTTGAACTTTGGTTCTTGCCAGCGTTAACAGCTGGCTACACTACCCAAATCTCAACAGATTTCGCAAAATATACAATTGTTTCTGAAACGTCATTGATTGAACGCAGGAGTGGCATCGAAGCACAATCAATACATCAGTGATTTAACGCAGAAGTTGCACAGATGCACAAACGATGTTCATTATCTAATTTCAAATACATTTATTTAAAACCACATTTAAAATAATAAGGGTGAGCAAAATTATTTACATTAGTGTCAGAATTATGCTCCATTGAGGAAAACCTTTAAGCGCTTTAAAATAGTGATTTAAAATAGAAACTCTTCTTATTGTTATTTAGCTAACGACATGCGTATGCTTTTTTCTTTATTAAAATTTTCTTTGTTTTACAATGAAATTGTTTAAGAATTAATAAGTTTTATGTCAATAGCAGTATAGAAAGAAATACATTAAAAAGAAGGTTAATAACACAGCATGAAATAAAAGAACGTTATTTTTTTAATGTTAAAGTTTAAGTAACAACCAGGAAATATTTGCAACTTTAGACAGAGTAAAAATATTTTATGACGAGTGTCGTCTCTAAAAACTTTAGAAAGGTTTTTGTAACTTCTTTAAAAAATCAACATGATAATGAAAGGAAACTCTCAAATGGCGTCAGTTAAAAATATATTTATATTTTGACACCGACACATTGTGATATAAACTGACGGTTTAGATCGACAAGATTCAATGGAACACAGCAGCAATGATTCGGTATCATCCACAACGAACTCGTTCAGCTGGTCAGCTCCGGTCAGCAAGTCTTACCCAGGAGACAGACTCATTGGCGATGACGTCAGGCAGGTCTGGTACGTCACACTCAAGTGCGCCATGTACGAGCTCTTCAGCGTCTTCGGCATCATCACGAACCTCATCACCCTGGCCGTCTTTGGCAGGATGAGGTGTGACGACAGCGTCAACGTCACGCTGGTGGCCTTGACCCTGGCTGACCTCCTGGGACTGGTCGTCCTGTTCTGGATGGGGATGTGCTACAACCCGTGGATCATCTACTCCGACGTCCCTTTCGACACCCTGTCCGTCGTGTACCTGTCCGGTGGCTGGCCTAAGATCTACCTATCCCGGGTCACCAGCTGGATCACATCGTTCGTGGCGGTAGAACGGTGCCTGTGTATAGCGATACCGCTCCGTGTTAAGTCCGTCCTGACGCAACGACGCTCGTTGTACATCAACACGGCCCTGTTCCTGCTCATCTTCCTCATGATGCCTCCCATCTACTACACGACGGGGCTAGACTGGCAGTGGTTCCCGGACAGGAATAAAACCCTCCTGGGGCTGTATTTTACCCCTGACCGAGACAGGGTCTACGACACGGTGGTGTCCATCAACATCGTCTTAACCTACGTCTCTTTCTTCATCATCGTCGTCTGCACGCTAACCTTGGTCTACATCCTAAAAGAACAAACTCGGTGGAGGAACTCTGCATTTTTTATGGAGAAAGGTTCTTCTATATCCGTCAAAGAGCTGCGTGTAAGTAAAATGGTCCTTCTGATCACCGTGTTATTTCTAGTGTGCTACCTACCGGGCACAGTGCTGCTTCTTGTTATGATATTTGTCCCCGAGTTCAACAAGGGCAAATTATATAATAACTTGTTTACAGTGGTCTGGGCGTTTGTTCATCTCATAGAGGCGTTGAACTCTTCGGTAAATCTGTTTGTGTATCGCAGAATGAGTTCACGGTTTCAATCAATATTGAAACAAATGTTTCTTTGTGGCAAGAGAAAGCAGCAGTTTGTATTCCATTCTCAGAATAAGGACAAAGAAAGCAAGTTTTAAATTGACGTTTTTAATTCTTTGATCCTTAGTTTTATTGGAATGAAAGATCAATTCTTTAGAAACTGTTAAATATTATTGTTGAAAAGACGTAGAAAATATTTTTTTTTAAATAAAACCGTGTATGACATTTTACATAGGTTACCATTCAAGTGTGTTTGGAAATTGATTGTACTTATATTCAGGCGTTTATGGTATTTAATTGATATTTTTGGTATTTAAAACACCCAGGAACCTAATAACCAATCAAGATAGAGGTCGCTTTTGGTAGGGCAATCATAGCAACCTGTTTTGAAACTATAGCTAGAGGTACAAACTGAGATATAGGCAGCTTTGATACACGTCACGGGCAGTTTGTCGGACAATCTTGAAAAAAAAATATGTTGCCGAAAGCGAGACCAAGCTCGCTCAGTTACATTATTTGATGGATGCCATGATGTTACTGTGAGAGTACATGACTACTGCGCTCATTTGGAAAAGCCCCATCCAGGAGACCAAAACTACCCGGCTTATGTAGAGAGGTTAGGACCAGCTATAACAACGAGCTCGAACGTTTGGGTCTGAAAAAAGTGTTCGGAAGATTGCCTAGCAACCTGAAACAACTTCCCGACTGTTCGGTATAATATTGAAGGTCAATGGGGTTTTGCGCGGTAGAAATGGTTATGCTGATTTAGTGCACAGTGCTTGTTTTATTTAACGCACTTATATTATGACGCGCTGTTAAGCGAGATGACGTAGTGACGGTTTAAGTGTCGATCTAGAGAGTTACACCTTAGATATTGTAGCAGGATGACCTACATCAGATATATGAATAAACGTATGTAATTCATGATTGGTGTTGAGTTTATAACACTTTCTTAAGTGGTCGTGCCCATATTAAAACCCAGACCGTAACACTAACGTCGTAGCACCATGAGCTGATCTTGAAGACCAATAGTGAGATAATAGAGACAGCAGGTGACATCATATTTACACGTGGTGGCAGTCATCTTACAGTTGATATCTGAGTCATAGCCATGCATGGCTGACATAAGAGGTGATCACGGTTGTAGAGTGGGGGCCACGGAAGGGACCCTGTAGACCAGGGGAGTGAATTTTAAATTTTAACAGGCCCCTTGACCTCATCTTAAATAATTAATTGATTGACGTTTTATTTTAGTAACTAACATTAAATTTATAAGAAAAGTTCACACTCTGTACTGTTTTGAGAACGTCACGTGGTGCATATAATCGATGACGTATTATTGTTTACCAATTACTTGACCTTCAAAGACTTACTGACCAAACGAGCGAAAAAGATTTCTTTGCGTCTTTGTAATGCTGTCACATTAAATTACCATGGTAAAAAATCTCTGTAATTGTTACTGATGGTACAACTGCCGTGACTGTTACGCACTGTGGACTGGCAACACTAGTCTG
The DNA here is from genome assembly GCA_944989445.1 of Ampullaceana balthica. Lineage (NCBI taxonomy): Eukaryota > Metazoa > Mollusca > Gastropoda > Lymnaeidae > Ampullaceana > Ampullaceana balthica. The sequence continues at coordinate 214,220 of CALYLW010000979.1, forward strand.
TATCGAAGTCAGCGAAGAGGGTGGAAAAATCTTTTAAACTTCACTCTATCATTCACCAACAGGTTTCTTTTTTGGTTTTTTTTTGCCAAACATCTAAATGTTATCATGTCATTAAGCCAGTGATAAAAGTATAAACCGCCAGTTTCAGCAGGTTCTTCTTGACATTCAGGGAAAATCCGGAGATGTGTTGTATCCCAATGGTATAAGGTGGCTCAGTCGGGGGACAGCACTTCAGCGGTTCTACACACTTAAAAAAGAAATTTGACAAGTCATGGAATTTTGCATTTTTTGTTGATTAACAAGACATCTGTACCTTCTTAACAAGTATTCAGGGCACAATGAAGTGGTAAGCTAATTATATTCACGTATAAAGTACATTTGGGAAAAAGCTGCATCTTTTTAAAAGAAACTGTCTCAATTGCAACCTAGTTCCCCACATTTAAACTCGCTATAGGAAATCATAACAAGTTTTCAAGAAACGAACTTCAATGACCAAAAGCAGAGGTAACTTGCAGAGGTCCTATCTATGACTGATAAATTTGAAAGTCACTTACAGGACATTGCAATTATTGAAAAATAAATCATGTATTTTTTTCCTTCATCTTTCTTTGTGGACCTAATGATGCTTCAGAGCATCTGCAACCGGAACTCATTGAGCTTCAAAGTGACGCTGAATGTCGGAGCAGACAATAACACCTTTCTCTCATTGAATTTTACCGTCAGCTTGATAAATACTTATTCTAAGATATTCGAACATTTGCTCAGAAAATGCTCAGTTTGTTTGGCTCGATATACTTGTGTGAGCAAACGTTCTCAATTATGATTGTTAACAAGAAACTTTTGAGGACGAGAATAAGTGACTCTCACATGCGTGATATAATGCGTATCAAACTAGTGGCATTGAGCACTGACATAGCCAATTTAGTGCAGTCAAGAAGTCAGTGTCCCCTTCACATTAAAATGTTGTAATAAAAACTTCTCAACATATGTCATTTTTGTTTATGATCTTAATCCAGCCCATGCATTTCCTTACATAATGGAATACGGCCCACCATATAAAACGTTTGAACGGCCCCGCTGTAGACCAACATTCAACAAGTTTATTATGAGATATTGTTTAAAACGGTTTTAGAACCCTGGACTATGATAGGACAGTGACCAAAAGAAATATACAAGCGCAAGGCTAACCCAGGTACCGTGAAACTCCTGAGAGCTACTCTTGCATGACCTTCCATCAAGCTATAACTTCTGAGAACTACTCTGCATGACCTTCCATCAAGCTATAACTTTTAATGTTAAATTACCTCTGCCCTTATAGCTAACGTATTCGTGCATATTACATAGCCCCCAGTACAAGGCAGCAAACACAGTAATAAAACATGCATGCGTTGGTTTTCATTGTTACTTTGTAGTCTCTAGTGAGATTTATAAATAAATTTATCGAGAAGACTGCGATTGTTTTACCATCACAATAGATGAAAACTATTTAATAAAAAGATCGCCCATCGTGTGTGCATGTGTTGTTTCTATTTGCTCAGATATTGCACTTTCTTTGGGTTTTGTGATTTAGGTCAACATTGACAAACTTTTTGATACCGTTACTATATTTTTAATCGTTTTTTTCTGGGTATAAGAACTGGTGCGAATAATGATTAGCATACTTAATTAAACCAGAAAGAGATGCCTGGAGTTTCTGACAGTACATGGTGATATTTCCCACACTGCTGTAATTGGATTTTAAACCGAAGATCCCACTAGATTATTGATATTTTTCATTGGTTCTATTTTTAATCAGTGAGTTAAAAAAATGTGTGTCATCTAAGGGTTGATGTGTTAGTCTGACTCGGGTTGTTTTAGTGATGAAGAGCCAACACGTGAAGGTTCAAATATACATCCTCTTCTTTTCTCACGTTTCTTGTTTTATAATTTTAAACAGTCAACCAATGTTCGTCTCTCTCACAAGTTTATCACGCGCCGCTCTGTTGTAAAAAATAAAGTTTGCATTTGGAGAACTACACAAACTGTTACTTTAGAATGGCCCACTAAATTTTATCAACAATTTATATATAGATATTTGAAGATAACAGATTTAATAGTAAAATCGAAAAAACATAGAGACAACAACCAAAAAAACACTCTTAGAACAAATTATAAATATTTTTGCTTTGTTCAAGTAATTTTAGTAACAGTAATAACAATAATAATGCGCATTGCTTTTGTGGCGGTATCCATTCATAATACAAGCTCATAGCGCATAAAACATTAATATAGCCATGTACAGAAAGACAGAGGGGTGCATGGTTGAAAATGGGGAAAAGTGAGGCCAAGAACAGTGACAGAGTACAGAAGTACTTGTAAAGAGTCCATTTCATGCAAGTCAATATGTAATGATCAAATGAGTTTTCGTTCTGTTGTTTAATATTTTAACAGGGAACTCCAAAGAAGCGTCACTGTATATATTATGACACGTGTAGCAGCTGGACTCTTCTAGTTTGAACCATCAGAAGAAATAAGACCAAGCAGAAATAGAGTAGGGTTGGTGTACAGTGTACACAGACGGATAATTCCCGATAGCTACTGGGAACAGTTTTCTTTATGCCATAAAAGGCGACTGAAAATACAAGATCTCCTGAAGTCCACCCATACTGCAGCTCCAAATGCATGAAAGCTTTAGTGAATCTGCACATCGCTCAAGTGAGAGAAAAACTGTCTCCACTACTATGGGGCCGTCCATAAAGTACGTTACGCTCCAGAGGGGGGGAGGGGGTGTAAGAAAGTGTGACAGTTTGTGACAAGGGGGAGGGGGGGTGTCCGGCCTTTTGTGACGTCGCGGTGTTTTATATTAAATTTTAATTATTTTGTTAATAAAAAACACAATTTTTGTTCGAAAGTGTGACGTACTTTAAGGGGGGGGGGTTCCAAGATTTGTGACAGTTTGTGACAGGGGGGAGGGGTGAGTTAAACATTGTCAAAAATAGCGTGACGTACTTTACGGACGGCCCCTATCGAATTCTCTAAATTAAGTTCGAGTAATAGATTCAATTAATCTCAAATTGTCCAAATTAATCTCGAATAGTAGATTCAACTACTCAAGACTTGTCTGAAATAATCTCGAGTAATAGAATCGACTACTCTCGAATAATTATATGTCTAGCCATCTAGTATGTGTAATACTCTCGTGTAATTATTTACCCTAATCTCGAGTAATAGTTTTGATTATCTCGTGTATACAATACGTGTATAGGGTACATTTGACCTCCCCATCCAGTTACCAATAGGGAGAGGGTATTGTTGTGGGTGGAAAGTAACAGTGATGATGCCGTAAGGACAGGGGCATTAAACACACAGTTGAAAATTTTGTGGTAATGTCACGAGTAATTAAACTGAAGCGTTGACAAGTGACGACGACGTCAGCACACAAACAGTTCACGGGCTGTTAGACAAGTTTGTGGAAATGTCAGGAGTAATTAAACTGAAGCGTTGACAAGCGACGACGACGTCAGCACACAAACAGTTCACGGGCTGTTAGACACACAGTGTAATTGACTGTCTGGTTACGGACATTTAATGACGCATGTTCTCTGGTCATTTGTCCTGTAACTTTGTCCTTGTTTACAACACGCAGCACTTTGAGTTGATGGAGAGTGTAATAGTAGTAGCGGCTGTTGGAGAACGTTGCGTAAGCTGTTGAGGCTAGTGCAGCACTTTGAGTTGATGGAGAGTGTAATAGTAGTAGCGGCTGTTGGAGAACGTTGCGTAAGCTGTTGAGGCTAGTGCAGCACTTTGAGTTGATGGAGAGTGTAATAGTAGTAGCGGCTGTTGGAGAACGTTGCGTAAGCTGTTGAGGCTAGTGTAACACAGTGGATACTGATGTAAAATATATTAGAGGAAAGGATGTACCCTAACAAGATGGCATTAAACGCTTCTCTATCTGTATTATAAGATATTGAATCCTTTTTACATAAGATTTATGAATTTATATTATACGATGTAATTGACCGTAGAATGAAAGAATTAAATTTTGAAAGAACGCTATTAAAATTTTCAGGAAGAACATAGCAGAGTGGATTAATTCATATCCATTCCGTTTTTTATTTCATTAGTTCTTGTCATAGTTTCGCTAAGGAACATTTGAATGGGGGATAATGATATAAGTTCAAAGTTAAAGTATAAGTTTATTACTAGGTATGTACCGGATTCAAATTTTTGAAATTCGTCCAGAGCAGGATTTGGCCGGATTTATGAAGTGAAATCCAACCGGAACCGGATTTGTAAAAATGGCCCGATTCTGGACTCGGCTGAGCCGAAGCCATTGTTTATATATATTTATTATGGCTCTACCGGCCAGTTGGATTTGGCCGGATTTATGTAGTGAAATTCTGCCAGAGCCCGATTTGTAAAAATGGCTGGATTCCGGATTTTCCGAGGCGAAATCCGGTACACCCCTAGTAAATAATATTACCGAGATTGTTTTTTTTTAAAATTATCCCGAATAGATTTATTATAATAGCTAATTATCAGCTGTGTACTTCACTGTATCCAATTATCAGCTGTGTACATCACTGTAGCCAATTATCAGCTGTGGGCATCACTGTAGCCAATTATCAGCTGTGGACATAACTGTAGCCAAGTATCAGCTGTGGACATCACTGTAGCCAATTATCAGCTGTGTACATCACTGTAGCCAATTATAAGCTGTGTACATCACTGTAGCCATTTAGCAGCTGTGTACATCACTGTAGCCAATTATCAGCTGTGGGCATCACTGTAGCCAATTATCAGCTGTGGGCATCACTGTAGCCAATTATCAGCTGTGGACATCACTGTAGCCAATTATCAGCTGTGTACATCACTGTGGCCAATAATCAGCTGTGGGCATCACTGTAGCCAATTATCAGCTGTGGGCATCACTGTAGCCAATTATCAGCTGTGTACATCACTGTAGCCAATTATCAGCTGTGGCCATCACTGTAGCCAATTACCAGCTGTGGCTATCACTGTAGCCAATTATCAGCTGTGTACATCACTGCAGCCAATTATCAGCTGTGTACATCACTGTAGCCAATTATCAGCTGCATGCATCACTGTAGCCAATTATCAGCTGTGTACATCATTGTAGCCAATTATAAGCTGTGTACCTCACTGTAGCCATTTATCAGCTGTGTACATCACTGTAGCCAATTATCAGCTGTGGGCATCACTGTAGCCAATTATCAGCTGTGTATATCACTGTAGCCAATTATCAGCTGTGGACATCACTGTAGCCAATTATCAGCTGTGTATATCACTGTAGCCAATTATCAGCTGTGTACATACATCACTGTAGCCAATTATCAGATGCGGGCATCAATATTTCACGTCATATTTAAATGCAACAACAACATTCGGTTAATCACTTCATAAATTTCTTTTTTCTCAACACTGTTTTCGCACTCTTTCTGTTCCTTGCTTCATCTCATTCATCTGCCCTCCCCCCTGCCTCTCTCTCTCTCCTTTTCACTCACCTCCTCTACCTCTATATAACTGCTAGTCCACAACAAATGAGGTCATCCTTAATACATCCTCGTCACCAATCCAAACCACCTAGCAACGGGTATACAATAAATCCCTATACCAAGTACAGTCAATAAAATCAAGCAGCGAAATACACACACAGACAAACACTCGCACACATGGCCTGCTCGTGGAATAAATCATGAATGTATATCTTAGTTATATTAAATTTGCTGAAACTAACCCTAAACCAAATAATAAAAACACTTCGTTCAATAATGTATGTCAACCCAACATATAGTAAACACATAAGAAACCTCAACGTGTGGCAACAAACTTTGAAATTAGTTTAGAGTAGTTACTTGACATAGCGAGGCATGGACATAAAGAAACACTGACAAGGAGTAATAACGTGCAGTTACTTGACATAGCGAGGCATGGACATAAAGAAACACTGACAAGGAGTAATAACGTGCAGTTACTTGACATAGCGAGGCATGGACATAAAGAAACACTGACAAGGAGTAATAACGTGCAGTTACTTGACATAGCGAGGCATGGACATAAAGAAACACTGACAAGGAGTAATAACGTGCAGTTACTTGACATAGCGAGGCATGGGCATAAAGAAACACTGACAAGGAGTAATAACGTGCAGTTACTTGACATAGCGAGGCATGGACATAAAGAAACACTGACAAGGAGTAATAACGTGCAGTTACTTGACATAGCGAGGCATGGACATAAAGAAACACTGACAAGGAGTAATAACGTGCAGTTACTTGACATAGCGAGGCATGGACATAAAGAAACACTGACAAGGAGTAATAACGTGCAGTTACTTGACATAGCGAGGCATGGACATAAAGAAACACTGACAAGGAGTAATAACGTGCAGTTACTTGACATAGCGAGGCATGGACATAAAGAAACACTGACAAGGAGTAATAACGTGCAGTTACTTGACATAGCGAGGCATGGACATAAAGAAACACTGACAAGGAGTAATAACGTGCAGTTACTTGACATAGCGAGGCATGGACATAAAGAAACACTGACAAGGAGTAATAACGTGCAGTTACTTGACATAGCGAGGCATGGACATAAAGAAACACTGACAAGGAGTAATAACGTGCAGTTACTTGACATAGCGAGGCATGGACATAAAGAAACACTGACAAGGAGTAATAACGTGCAGTTACTTGACATAGCGAGGCATGGACATAAAGAAACACTGACAAGGAGTAATAACGTGCAGTTACTTGACATAGCGAGGCATGGACATAAAGAAACACTGACAAGGAGTAATAACGTGCAGTTACTTGACATAGCGAGGCATGGACATAAAGAAACACTGACAAGGAGTAATAACGTGCAGTTACTTGACATAGCGAGGCATGGACATAAAGAAACACTGACAAGGAGTAATACTAAAATGAAGCACATATAATATCTGTTACATTGAAATTAACTATTGATGACACTGGATTATACAGACATCTACACACAACGTTAAAAACAAACGTTGTTTTTTTTTGTTGACAATTTACTCCCAATATAAATCATTTTCATTCCTGGTCCACAATATCTTATAGCTTGATTTGAAATTGAAATTTTAATAATAATAAAAATAGTTTTTGATATCACTTTTCTCCAATTATCAATTATTGCTCATTAAATATTGATCTACAACACGTTGCCCATCACCAGGGGTGGATTATGGATTAAGATTGCATGGGGCCCCTGGCTGCGATTCCACGAGGGGGCCCAGTCCAGCCACTTTATTATACAATATAATAAAGTTTGGTGGCCCTTAATTTAGCCTTAAATCATTTGGGGCCCCTGGCTTTAGCCCAATCAGCCCCAACCCCACTCCCCCCCCCCATTTAATTCTCCCCTGTCAATCACTTCACAAACTTGAGTATCAGTACTAAATGTAATCTTCAAGTATTACTAAATTTAAATAACTTCCCATGTTAGATTATCTCAGGCCTTAACCTAAAGCAATGATTTACATAACTTATACAAAGTTTTAATCTTTTATGAATGAGATTTAATATTGATTTTAAAAAAATAATTTTAAAAAATAGAATAAAATATGCAGATAAAAGTAGAGCAATTATGTACGATAATTTTTAGACTATTCAAACTGAGAGCAATATGCGAGACGAAGTGTTGTTAATAGTAACTTACAATTTTTTTAAACCATGGCCCAATAAATTAACATTAACACCAGAATAAGAATAAAAATGTATTTAAAACCCGACAGTTGTCGACGAATCACTAAAATTACTACTAAATATGTTTCTTTCTCTTTCTGGGTCAAGTTAGTTAAAACTCTTTTCACCCGGCTCATGATTTACGTACAAGCCTTATCAAGCGGGCATCGCCATATAAATACTTTTCCACAGTTGATGGGATCGACCTATCCATTTCCCTAATAACAGTTTTATCTTTAATTTATTACAAGATTTCCTAACAGTAAACCACATCCGAAAATCCATATATTTGCTTTGAACTATGTATTTAAAAACATTCCTAAAGGATTAATGAAGCAGCCGAAAGCATTGGTGCTTAGGTTTCTAATTTGAATGTTTAAGTCAAGCATTCACCAAAATATTACTGATAATAAATATGTGTTTCCTAGAGAGATTTATGTACTGTTTTAACCTTAAGCTGATAAAATGGACCGTCTATTCCAAATGTTTATACGTATAGGAAAAACCAATGAATCAATAAAAGTAAATATCAAACTATAAAAAGAGATTATTATTTTTTGCAATGTATCCCGATTTCCCCCTAAAGAAATTGTTATTTTAAATTTCGTACATTCCGTACTGTCGTTTTATTTTTACTTTTAACGAAGCCCTTCTGTTATTGATAAATTCTATTACTTGGCTACCTTTTTAAAACCAAAAGTTTCAAAAAACACCGTTCTGAACTTTGAACTCATCTTGAGGTAAACAAACAAGTTGAAGGACGCGTTGGCTCCCTCTAGGATGTGAGAGAAGGCGAATGTTGACGTAAAGAGATTGTGGTACAACTTTCCCTTGTTGAACTCGGGGATCGTCAACATGAGGACGAACAAGATAGTGCCGGGAAAGAACGATATCAGAAACAGAACAGCGATGAACGTGATCATTTTGCTGACCTTCTGGTCTTTGACGGACATCGAAGTTAGTTTATGAGCCGAGACGGACTTCTTGCGCCACTCCGCCTTCTTCTCGAGATTTACAACGAGGATGAGCGTGCAGCTGATGATGGTCGCGAAGGCGATGAAAGTGAGGACCAGGTTGACAGAGATGACGCTGTTGTAGATTTCTTCCCGTTCCTTGGTGAAAGCGAGTCCGAGGAGGGTTTTGTTTCGGTCAGGGTACCACAGCCATTCCAGGCGGGTGGTGTAGTACACAGGCGGCATGGTCAGCCCCATGAAGAAGAAAGAAAGCGCGATGAAAATCGCCGCCCTCTTCGGGGTCATGACGGTTTTAATCTTCAGCGGGATGGCTATGCACAGGCACCGCTCCAGCGTCACGAAGGCCGTGATCCAGGCGGAGACACGGGTCAGATACAGCTTGACCCAGCCGCCGGACAGGTAGGAGACGGACTGTGTGTCGAAGTAGACGCCTGAGTAGGTGAAGAGCGGATTGAAGCATATCCCCATCCAGAAGAGGTCAATGAGGCTGGTCAGGTCAGCTATGGTCAGTCCGATGAGGGTGACGTTGACGGTTTCCTCACAGCCCAGTTTCCGGAACACGACGAGACAGAGGATGTTGGTGACGATGCCGAAGCTGCTGCAGATTTCGTACATGGCGCATTTGACAACGACGTAGCAGATGTAGGCCACGTCATCGTTCATGATCTTGTCACGTGGTGGGGGTTTCAGGGTCGGTGGGGCCTGGGTGTAGTTAAATAAACTGGCCGAGTAGAAACGACCCGGGGAGCCGGTGGTGAAAGGGGAGCTATAAGATTGGCCGGGGGTGCCATTCTGAAAGCCTTGGTCAAATGCCATATTGAGGATAAAGGACGAATTGAAGGTGAAATTCATTGATATTTCTGTGTCCACTTGTAATTGTTTAATAAGACGTTGACAAAAATGGAGAGTATTGGAGAGATTACTATCTTTTATAACCTGTTGGTGTCCAGAAAGAAGTGATAAGCAATTACATTGTTAAAATTAGTCATATAAATTCCTTGTGATAAGTAGTTAACAGATTGCTTGCATATTTTTAAAATTTTTAATTCTTTTTCATATATTTTTATAGTAGTTTATTTCCTTGGGGCTGGGCTGTTTGCGAACAATCAAACTCAGAATACTGTAATATAATTTTAGAATGAAATGGGTGTATTTATGTAACATCTCTTACTGAACTGCGAAGGTGCTTTGGCGCTTTGTAATGTAGAATCACCTCGCCTAGCGGTGTGTGCTCGGCTTTATGATCACATGGTGGCAGCATTGACGTCTGTCAGTTGGACACGGTTACCTGCTCTTGCACGCCCCGGCTGAAGAATGGCAGTGACATGTGACATGTCCGATCAAACTATTGAATTTTTTTTAAATTCCCATTATAAAAACACTTTTTATACAATTAAAATTACCCAAGCTCTAATTCCAAATTATTTATTTTACCTTTCAAGAATCACTTAAATAAATTATTCACATCAAATAGTTTTTTTTATTAAAATCTGTGAATGCGGAAATATTTAATGATGGCTCCCACAGAGGCTAATGATAATTTCAACCCAGGCTCTTATAATTAGAAGTTAATAAACAATCAGTTAAAAAATAGCGTTATAAAAAAATCAAAATTGAACGTGTCAGGTGTTTATTCAGGCAGGAAATTAAAGACATTGAAAAAATATATAATTGCCCTGTCTTTGATTGATGCTTACAAAATTATTGATTTATTGCGTCATTAATTTCTGTGTACTAAGATTACTCTCAATGTAAAACTGAAAGTAAAATCACTTTGCAATGGGTTTAAGAAACAATTAATCTTTTTGTACTTGAGCTTGTTATATTTTTTACTCAGTAACATTGAATGGAAACAAAATTTTTTTACAAAAAATAAAACTAAGGACCCATGGATAGCCTAATACATTGACGTTTTTGAGGAATTCAATTCCTTCAAGATCTTTTTCATCACCGTTAATTTCATTAGAAGTGAATGTTCTATTGATAATTCTGTGTCAAGCGAGATAAAGGGTGAAAAAGCCCACCTTACTACCAAGGTAAACACCCACTTTGATCTTATGAAAATTATATTTTTTTTAAACGAAATCTCACTAAAGCGAGGAAAAACGTCATGCATTAATCAAAGACATAATTATCCGTGCCTTCACAACGTCCTCGCGCGTGACATCACCACGCATGAACTCTCACGAGGTTTGTGGTGAGGGACAATTTGTTAGCGCGGTGATGTTTGTACATCATTTGTGTGGAGCGTCAGTGATAATTGTAGGATAATTACAAGTAACTACAAGTATAGACGACCTACAAGAAGTGAAGCATTCATCACATTATAGATCACCGGTACCCCGGATAAAACCTTTATTCTCTGTATTGGAAAATAAGAATCTGTGTTTGGTAACAGCTGACTAGACAGGAAAACCATGAAAACCAATTCTTGATCAACATTTAAAACTCTAATAAGAATGCAGGACTAGACACAAACCATGGATACGCGTAGGACGCAATAACATCTGTATAGAAGGAGCGTCTATATAGAAGGCTAAGGCTGTATCCAGACTATTTTAAGGGGGGTTCGCAAAATTGTCGCGAAGGAATTTTATGTTGTAATTAGACAAACCTCTCATAACGAGCACCTCTCTTGACGAGATTTTCTCATAACGAGCAACATATGGAAAAAGTTTCTTCCTTAACGAGGGAAGATTCGCATAACGATTGACGCAGAAAGGGAAACTCCCTTTCTCCCGGAAACTGAGTAAATGAATGGATCTTAACCAAATTTTGTATATAAAAACTTGGAAGCCCATATTAAAATAAAAAGGGCACTGCATGTCTAATGTTTAATCTTTCAGGCCTGGGGGTCCCAAATGTCTTTTTTTCGAACATGATTGAGATATTATATGTCATTCTATTTTTAACGATTTTGAGAAATATATACATGATGAAGCTGAATTAAAATGAACAGCATGTTGAAATTTACATCTTACATCGATTGGGCAGGGGGCCCAAAATGTTTGTTTTTTTTCGTATATTTTTGAGATATTATTAGCCATTCTATTTTTAACGATCTTGAGAAATATATCCATGATGGAACTGAATTAAAATGAAAAGCATTTTGAAATGTACATCTTAGATCGAATGGGTCGGGGGCCCCAATTGTCTTTTTTGTTGTATACTCTAATATATTATCCCCCCTCTCAGTTTTTAAAGAACTTCAGAAATATATCAATGATGAAACTGAATTTAAATGAACAGGTTTTCAAAATGTACATCTTGAACTGAATGGGCACGGGAGCCTCTTAATGTATTTTTTCCTCATATTAGCTATATAAAAATAGTTTAAGTGATAGATAATGAGAAAATAACTGGATTTTGACCAAACTCCATATTTAAAAACTTAAGAGCCTATATTAAATTACTATAGGGCACTGAACTCATAATGTCGATTTCCTCGGGGTTGGGGGCCTTAAATGTGTTTTTTTTTACTAAACTTTTAATATTGTATTCCCCATTCAATTTTACACGATATTGAGTAATATAGATAAAAATATTTATATATTTTTTATGAAATTGATTGAAATGAACAGATTTTTGAACTTCATATGTTAAACTTATGGGTCCGGTGACCCTTAAATTAATTCCTTTTTTAACTATATGTATTACTTTTTACTGAGATCGTTGCAACGCACGATGGGTCTGCTAGTTACTTATAATGCAAAGTTAATAAGCTAAATTAATTTAATATATCTTTCAAACTTTTTTTTGCTATACGTTTATTTAACTGGTTAGTAAGTCTAGTTAATTTGATGAATTTTGACAATGTAATTGTCATTACGTAACTGTCACGACTTACCTGTTAATATGTGACTGTCACCGTGTACGTGTAAAGCACGCGTTAATTTTTCTCGGCACATAGACTGGGTGAGTTTGTTGAATCTCCTGTAAATGTAAATGGATCTCTGTAAAAGCGTTAATTCAGCTAAGGAAATAATGATCCTAACAGTGCTGGAAAATTCACACTGATACGACAAAAGCAATGCAAGTGGAGTGTGATGGTATTTTTTATTATCATTGAAATGTTTTAGTTGCTTGGCTTTCGAAACATTAGTGGCAGAAATAAAAAGGGCATACTAGTTTGGGTAGGACACTTGAAAAAAGGACATTTGACAAAGAAGCAAACAAAATGCACCACCAAAACCCGAGGAAAATGGCTCAAGGGAAGACCTAGGTTTAGATGGATGGATCATGTCGAGAAGATCTACAGCCACTGGGCACCCAATCTTGGAGAAGAACGGCATTGGTTAGGTCTGAGTGGAAGGAACTGGTGAGACAGGCCAGAGCCCTGCATGGGTTGTAGCGCCACGCGGATGGATTGAAATATTTTAGTTATTACAAATTTGATGCGGTTATCAACATTTGTCATAATTTTATTGTTAATGCTATACAAAGTTAATTAGAAATAAGAATGCTGAAGTTTTCTTAGCTTCTTGATGTTGGTCATAGCATAGAACGCAATAATCGTCTGTGTAGAAGGAGCGTCTGTAACAGATGAGATAAAATTTTGATTTTGTTGTATTTAACTTGCTTATTGATAATACTATTAGCGAGTGGATATTACTGATTGAAGGTTGATATTGTTATTGGAAGGTTTATATTGTTATTTGCTTTGTTTTGCAAAATGTATTTTATTAATTCTTTTATATTAACTTGTGGTGTCTGTTTATTTGAGCCCTTGTTGAAAAAACTTTGGATCGATATTTTAACCCACTCCTTCGTAAGTTAGTGAGCTGAAATTTTGCAGGCCGTTTTGTACCGATGATAAAAACGATGTTTCAAAATTACAGATCGATCGCATGTACTTTAATTAAATTATTGAATTTTTAGATCATTTTATTTATCTCTATGTATCCTTTTATTTTTTGAGATAGAGTGTCGCGGTGCGTATTATATTGAACAACCTTTCTGTCGCGCAATGAGGTGCGTATTTTATTGACAACACTTTTTATAAACATATTCCTGATCGGTGCGCATTATACTAAACATGTTTTACGACACATAACTACCATTTTGTATTTTTTGGATGGTCTTGCGCTGCGTATTATAATAAACATTATTTTAGGTGTGTCTCGTTCATAAAGGATTTATAGTCGAAAACTTGGTTTTTTAAGTTTTTTTATTATAATTTCATTTTATTTTTCTATTTTTAGAAATGAAAATAAATGTTCACGATGTTACTCAATATTTGGTCTAAAAATATTTTAAAATCTTAACGTATAAGGCCATTCAATATAATGTTATATGACCATTATAATCCTGTCACTGTATTATGTGACCTTAATAACACGTTTGTTATTGTATTTTAAGCAGAGGCGTCACTGGGGAGTGTGTGGGGTGCGGACCGCACTGGGTGACACCATCAAGAGGGTTGACACTAAAATGTAAAATTCTGTATGTTCCCGTTATGTTCCACTGGCAGAGTCGGAGGAGTTGTTTGGGATAAATCATGAGGGGGTAACACCAAGAGCTACGCACCGGGGTGACACCAACGCTAGTGACGCCTCTGATTATATGGGCAAAATACTATTTTAATTTTTGAGTAACATGGGTTTAGTTTTTAAAAGATTTTGTTGTGATATTGCACATTATGCAAAGTTTTTATTTTGTTTAAAACATATAGAAAACTTTTTTTTACATCAATATTGTTTATCATCTGGAAAACACTCAACTAAACCAGTGTCCAGTGAAGTCACATTTTATGGAACACTTCAAACTATATAATCGTTTTTCTATTATTCATATACATGTTGGAATGAGTTTGAACCAATAAAATGAACAAATGTGACTATCACAGTCCATCGGGAGTCTGAAGCTTGCTGGAGTGCACAATCCAAAGTCGTTAAAGCTATTGGGGAAAGACTGGGTGTACTAGTAGGGCTGCTGGATACGTTATTGGGAGACTCACATATGACGCCTGTAACCAGAAGTGATGTAGACAGTAGAGCAGTTACAGTGGAGCACTTACAGTGAACTTACAGTCGTGTGTGTCAAATTTGAACTTTATAGATTTTACTACATTTCTGGATTCTCATTCTTGAAAAAATGTATTGTGTACAGAACCAACGATTGCACTTAGTTCTACGACACGGACATCAATGGCCACGGAAATTTTAGATTGAAGAGTGCTGTTCCGTTACAGCAATTAGGTTCTACCGGAAACTCCTTTGGATTTTATTTTGTTTTATGGGGACGACGTATTTCGGAATGAGTGAATTTTTAACAAACTCAATTACAATATCAAGCTGTGAGCGATCGGTTTTCTTTTTAGAGTTGAAATGGAAATACTGAAGAAAAAAAAAGATTTTGATTAAGTCATTGACCAGTTTGAGACAGCGCATTCAAGAAAAAATAACTCTTTTGTAGCCCATGTAAACAAGTCTTCGACGATGACTGAGTTAATGATGTAAAAATGTTAATACATTTGCACCTTTAAATACAACTTGATCATTGCAATTTCAATTTCTTTTCGTTATTCAATGTAATATAAAAATGATATTAAATATTTGGGGTGGGGGATGCCCTTGGTTGATACACTTTATAAACAATAGTTTGAATGAAATGTTTAAGAAAACTTCTTTGTTGAACTGTTGCATGCATACCAACCATGACTCCAAGATTGTCATCGGTATCACCTCTGCGGGTCCTTTATATTATGACCACCAGCTGTAAGCTAAAATTCATTCTGGAAATGTGGTAGGTATTTTCATTTCTTGTTTCGATGAAATCTTTGAAAGGTTCTAAAACTAATACTTTCTGATTATCAATCTACACTTATTGCAACTATTTGTTTATTTAATTCTGATGTGAAATATAATAATAATTTGAGAGTTTATATAGCACAGCATCCCAGCAAGCAGCTGGGCTCACAGCGCTTCACATAAATACACATATATTTAAAAATGCATTTAATTTTTAAAAAAATCATTTTCTAATTACAAACAAAAACCATATTTTTAAAAAATTATATATATATTATAGGATAAAATTTGGCCCTATGTATACAACAAATGATTTGCTGTCAATATTTTCCCCCTAAAACTGCAATAAACTCGAATAGTTTTGAGAATTACTAATAAATCCACGATATGGGTTTAAATTTGATTCATTCATTTGTTTATGCTAAAAATATCAACATTAAAAGCAAAATCGTCAGAAGAAGTAGTAGTCTTCTAAATAGGTAACCATTTTTTTTTCCATTAGTTTATTTACGGTAAAATCATTATCTCCTTAAAAGTCGTCTCACCTCGTTTGTTGGTGTAATGTCCATGTTTGGTTTGTGAAGTCTATGTTCTTGTGTTGAACACTTTTCAAAACTTTCTGTAATAAAAGAAATAGAAAAGTTTCATCTATACGTTCGAACCATTTGCCTACATCGTCTAAGTGCCCTGTGCGCTGTTGAGAATTGATTGAGTTGTTTTTTTTAGACTTTGATCAGTCAAATATAAGTTTCGCTTCTTCAACTTGAGTGTCTGACAAACTAGAAGAATCAATGACAGGAGGTAGAAAGAGTTTAGATCTTTTACCATTTTCTTTCTTAATTATCATTGAGATGTCAGCGACCTCATTCCGTAGCGCTCAGGGACATAGTACAACAGTCATTAGCAGTTAAAAAAAGAAAGGTATCATTTTTGTTTCAAGATTAACAGATCGTGTGGTGTCTCTCGCCGTAAAATATTATATGACATCAATTACCCAAACAATTATAAAATACTTTGTGTGCATTTCAGGAAGTTTAATATTTCGTATTTATCAAACAAGGATAAATTACTTGGGCTTTTGAAAAAAGTGGGCGCCATAGGCGCCCTACAACCCTCTAGTTTTAATATAAAAAACTAAACATTAATTAGTGAACGAATTCTTAGCTATAAACAAACTCTTGGGGATACCAATGGCATATCTATGATAATTACAAATGAACACATGCATGAAACGTTACAGGATTGATAAGAATCTTCATTACTTAAAGACAACTAAGTATCAGTCTTGTCTCACATAAGTTCAGAGAGAGAAAAGACCAAACTAGTAACTAAAATAACAAATAGTTATTGCAGCTGAAATTAGCTCAGAACGGCGAAATCTGCATTTTGAAAGGAGTTTCCAATGCCGATGGATCAAGCTTGAATTACTGCGTGCATAATATTATTGAGATATAAGAGTTCTATTTCTTTAGTGGATGATCTGTGGTGCAAACTGCTGTGACGTAGTGGGAATGTTAAGAAAAACATCACAAATCACTTAATGATTTATTATGGAGCTGATTCGCTGGACTTTGTTTACATAGAATTTTGTCGATATCTGAAATCGATTACACGCAACAAACATGTAGCGATATGTTTTAACGTAATAAAAGCTGTGCAGAAGAAAAAGCAATGCTTTGAAGATCTGTGAGTGGATACTAAGTAACATAAGGATTATCGAGTTCACCTAAAGATGAATGTGAACTTGATGGCAGTAAAACTCATCAATGACATTGTTACGACTAGCTGCCTTGTTGGAAAGGAAGGCCAGTCAATTAATACCAGCAGTGTGACGTCAGCTCTGGTACAAGACAATTAGTGTGACGTCAGCTCTGGTACAATACAAGTAGTGTGACGTCAGCTCTGGTACAAGACAAGTAGTGTGACGTCAGCTCTGGTATAAGACAAGTAGTGTGACGTCAGCTCTGGTACAAGACAAGTAGTGTGACGTCAGCTCTGGTACAAGACAAGTAGTGTGACGTCAGCTCTGGTACAAGACAAGTAGTGTGACGTCAGCTCTGGTACAAGACAAGTAGTGTGACGTCAGCTCTGGTACAAGACAAGTATAGTGTGACGTCAGCTCTGGTACAAGACAAGTATAGTGTGACGTCAGCTCTGGTACAAGACAAGTATAGTGTGACGTCAGCTCTGGTACAAGACAAGTAGTGTGACGTCAGCTCTGGTACAAGACAAGTAGTGTGACGTCAGCTCTGGTACAAGACAAGTATAGTGTGACGTCAGCTCTGGTACAAGACAAATATAGTGTGACGTCAGCTCTGGTACAAGACAAGTATAGTGTGACGTCAGCTCTGGTACAAGACAAATAGTGTGACGTCAGCTCTGGTACAAGACAAGTATAGTGTGACGTCAGCTCTGGTACAAGACAAGTATAGTGTGACGTCAGCTCTGGTACAAGACAAGTAGTGTGACGTCAGCTCTGGTACAAGACAAGTAGTGTGACGTCAGCTCTGGTACAAGACAAGTAGTGTGACGTCAGCTCTGGTACAAGACAAGTAGTGTGACGTCAGCTCTGGTACAAGACAAGTAGTGTGACGTCAGCTCTGGTACAAGACAAGTAGTGTGACGTCAGCTCTGGTACAAGACAAGTAGTGTGACGTCAGCTCTGGTACAAGACAAGTAGTGTGACGTCAGCTCTGGTACAAGACAAGTAGTGTGACGTCAGCTCTGGTACAAGACAAGTAGTGTGACGTCAGCTCTGGTACAAGACAAGTAGTGTGACGTCAGCTCTGGTACAAGACAAGTATAGTGTGACGTCAGCTCTGGTACAAGACAAGTAGTGTGACGTCAGCTCTGGTACAAGACAAGTAGTGTGACGTCAGCTCTGGTACAAGACAAGTAGTGTGACGTCAGCTCTGGTACAAGACAAGTAGTGTGACGTCAGCTCTGGTACAAGACAAGTAGTGTGACGTCAGCTCTGGTACAAGACAAGTATAGTGTGACGTCAGCTCTGGTACAAGACAAGTATAGTGTGACGTCAGCTCTGGTACAAGACAAGTATAGTGTGACGTCAGCTCTGGTACAAGACAAATAGTGTGACGTCAGCTCTGGTACAAGACAAGTATAGTGTGACGTCAGCTCTGGTACAAGACAAGTATAGTGTGACGTCAGCTCTGGTACAAGACAAGTAGTGTGACGTCAGCTCTGGTACAAGACAAGTAGTGTGACGTCAGCTCTGGTACAAGACAAGTAGTGTGACGTCAGCTCTGGTACAAGACAAGTAGTGTGACGTCAGCTCTGGTACAAGACAAGTATAGTGTGACGTCAGCTCTGGTACAAGACAAGTAGTGTGACGTCAGCTCTGGTACAAGACAAGTTAGTGTGACGTCAGCTCTGGTACAAGACAAGTAGTGTGACGTCAGCTCTGGTACAAGACAAGTAGTGTGACGTCAGCTCTGGTACAAGACAAGTATAGTGTGACGTCAGCTCTGGTACAAGACAAGTAGTGTGACGTCAGCTCTGGTACAAGACAAGTATAGTGTGACGTCAGCTCTGGTACAAGACAAGTAGTGTGACGTCAGCTCTGGTACAAGACAAGTAGTGTGACGTCAGCTCTGGTACAAGACAAGTATAGTGTGACGTCAGCTCTGGTACAAGACAAGTAGTGTGACGTCAGCTCTGGTACAAGACAAGTATAGTGTGACGTCAGCTCTGGTACAAGACAAGTAGTGTGACGTCAGCTCTGGTACAAGACAAGTATAGTGTGACGTCAGCTCTGGTACAAGACAAGTAGTGTGACGTCAGCTCTGGTACAAGACAAGTAGTGTGACGTCAGCTCTGGTACAAGACAAGTAGTGTGACGTCAGCTCTGGTACAAGACAAGTAGTGTGACGTCAGCTCTGGTACAAGACAAGTAGTGTGACGTCAGCTCTGGTACAAGACAAGTAGTGTGACGTCAGCTCTGGTACAAGACAAGTATGTGTGACGTCAGCTCTGGTACAAGACAAGTAGTGTGACGTCAGCTCTGGTACAAGACAAGTAGTGTGACGTCAGCTCTGGTACAAGACAAGTAGTGTGACGTCAGCTCTGGTACAAGACAAGTAGTGTGACGTCAGCTCTGGTACAAGACAAGTAGTGTGACGTCAGCTCTGGTACAAGACAAGTAGTGTGACGTCAGCTCTGGTACAAGACAAGTAGTGTGACGTCAGCTCTGGTACAAGACAAGTAGTGTGACGTCAGCTCTGGTACAAGACAAGTAGTGTGACGTCAGCTCTGGTACAAGACAAGTAGTGTGACGTCAGCTCTGGTACAAGACAAGTAGTGTGACGTCAGCTCTGGTACAAGACAAGTAGTGTGACGTCAGCTCTGGTACAAGACAAGTAGTGTGACGTCAGCTCTGGTACAAGACAAGTAGTGTGACGTCAGCTCTGGTACAAGACAAGTATGTGTGACGTCAGCTCTGGTACAAGACAAGTATAGTGTGACGTCAGCTCTGGTACAAGACAAGTAGTGTGACGTCAGCTCTGGTACAAGACAAGTATAGTGTGACGTCAGCTCTGGTACAAGACAAGTAGTGTGACGTCAGCTCTGGTACAAGACAAGTAGTGTGACGTCAGCTCTGGTACAAGACAAGTAGTGTGACGTCAGCTCTGGTACAAGACAAGTAGTGTGACGTCAGCTCTGGTACAAGACAAGTAGTGTGACGTCAGCTCTGGTACAAGACAAGTAGTGTGACGTCAGCTCTGGTACAAGACAAGTAGTGTGACGTCAGCTCTGGTACAAGACAAGTAGTGTGACGTCAGCTCTGGTACAAGACAAGTAGTGTGACGTCAGCTCTGGTACAAGACAAGTAGTGTGACGTCAGCTCTGGTACAAGACAAGTAGTGTGACGTCAGCTCTGGTACAAGACAAGTAGTGTGACGTCAGCTCTGGTACAAGACAAGTAGTGTGACGTCAGCTCTGGTACAAGACAAGTAGTGTGACGTCAGCTCTGGTACAAGACAAGTTAGTGTGACGTCAGCTCTGGTACAAGACAAGTAGTGTGACGTCAGCTCTGGTACAAGACAAGTATAGTGTGACGTCAGCTCTGGTACAAGACAAGTATAGTGTGACGTCAGCTCTGGTACAAGACAAGTATAGTGTGACGTCAGCTCTGGTACAAGACAAGTAGTGTGACGTCAGCTCTGGTACAAGACAAGTATGTGTGACGTCAGCTCTGGTACAAGACAAGTAGTGTGACGTCAGCTCTGGTACAAGACAAGTATAGTGTGACGTCAGCTCTGGTACAAGACAAGTAGTGTGACGTCAGCTCTGGTACAAGACAAGTAGTGTGACGTCAGCTCTGGTACAAGACAAGTAGTGTGACGTCAGCTCTGGTACAAGACAAGTAGTGTGACGTCAGCTCTGGTACAAGACAAGTAGTGTGACGTCAGCTCTGGTACAAGACAAGTATGTGTGACGTCAGCTCTGGTACAAGACAAGTAGTGTGACGTCAGCTCTGGTACAAGACAAGTAGTGTGACGTCAGCTCTGGTACAAGACAAGTAGTGTGACGT
This sequence comes from Ampullaceana balthica, assembly GCA_944989445.1. Lineage (NCBI taxonomy): Eukaryota > Metazoa > Mollusca > Gastropoda > Lymnaeidae > Ampullaceana > Ampullaceana balthica. Next base: position 235,206 of record CALYLW010000979.1, read on the forward strand.
CAGCTCTGGTACAAGACAAGTATAGTGTGACGTCAGCTCTGGTACAAGACAAGTAGTGTGACGTCAGCTCTGGTACAAGACAAGTAGTGTGACGTCAGCTCTGGTACAAGACAAGTATAGTGTGACGTCAGCTCTGGTACAAGACAAGTAGTGTGACGTCAGCTCTGGTACAAGACAAGTATAGTGTGACGTCAGCTCTGGTACAAGACAAGTAGTGTGACGTCAGCTCTGGTACAAGACAAGTAGTGTGACGTCAGCTCTGGTACAAGACAAGTAGTGTGACGTCAGCTCTGGTACAAGACAAGTATAGTGTGACGTCAGCTCTGGTACAAGACAAGTATAGTGTGACGTCAGCTCTGGTACAAGACAAGTATAGTGTGACGTCAGCTCTGGTACAAGACAAGTAGTGTGACGTCAGCTCTGGTACAAGACAAGTATAGTGTGACGTCAGCTCTGGTACAAGACAAGTAGTGTGACGTCAGCTCTGGTACAAGACAAGTATAGTGTGACGTCAGCTCTGGTACAAGACAAGTAGTGTGACGTCAGCTCTGGTACAAGACAAGTATAGTGTGACGTCAGCTCTGGTACAAGACAAGTAGTGTGACGTCAGCTCTGGTACAAGACAAGTAGTGTGACGTCAGCTCTGGTACAAGACAAGTAGTGTGACGTCAGCTCTGGTACAAGACAAGTAGTGTGACGTCAGCTCTGGTACAAGACAAGTAGTGTGACGTCAGCTCTGGTACAAGACAAGTAGTGTGACGTCAGCTCTGGTACAAGACAAGTAGTGTGACGTCAGCTCTGGTACAAGACAAGTAGTGTGACGTCAGCTCTGGTACAAGACAAGTAGTGTGACGTCAGCTCTGGTACAAGACAAGTAGTGTGACGTCAGCTCTGGTACAAGACAAGTAGTGTGACGTCAGCTCTGGTACAAGACAAGTAGTGTGACGTCAGCTCTGGTACAAGACAAGTAGTGTGACGTCAGCTCTGGTACAAGACAAGTAGTGTGACGTCAGCTCTGGTACAAGACAAGTAGTGTGACGTCAGCTCTGGTACAAGACAAGTAGTGTGACGTCAGCTCTGGTACAAGACAAGTAGTGTGACGTCAGCTCTGGTACAAGACAAGTATAGTGTGACGTCAGCTCTGGTACAAGACAAGTAGTGTGACGTCAGCTCTGGTACAAGACAAGTAGTGTGACGTCAGCTCTGGTACAAGACAAGTAGTGTGACGTCAGCTCTGGTACAAGACAAGTAGTGTGACGTCAGCTCTGGTACAAGACAAGTATAGTGTGACGTCAGCTCTGGTACAAGACAAGTAGTGTGACGTCAGCTCTGGTACAAGACAAGTATAGTGTGACGTCAGCTCTGGTACAAGACAAGTAGTGTGACGTCAGCTCTGGTACAAGACAAGTATAGTGTGACGTCAGCTCTGGTACAAGACAAGTAGTGTGACGTCAGCTCTGGTACAAGACAAGTAGTGTGACGTCAGCTCTGGTACAAGACAAGTAGTGTGACGTCAGCTCTGGTACAAGACAAGTAGTGTGACGTCAGCTCTGGTACAAGACAAGTATGTGTGACGTCAGCTCTGGTACAAGACAAGTAGTGTGACGTCAGCTCTGGTACAAGACAAGTATAGTGTGACGTCAGCTCTGGTACAAGACAAGTATGTGTGACGTCAGCTCTGGTACAAGACAAGTAGTGTGACGTCAGCTCTGGTACAAGACAAGTAGTGTGACGTCAGCTCTGGTACAAGACAAGTATAGTGTGACGTCAGCTCTGGTACAAGACAAGTAGTGTGACGTCAGCTCTGGTACAAGACAAGTAGTGTGACGTCAGCTCTGGTACAAGACAAGTATGTGTGACGTCAGCTCTGGTACAAGACAAGTAGTGTGACGTCAGCTCTGGTACAAGACAAGTAGTGTGACGTCAGCTCTGGTACAAGACAAGTAGTGTGACGTCAGCTCTGGTACAAGACAAGTAGTGTGACGTCAGCTCTGGTACAAGACAAGTATAGTGTGACGTCAGCTCTGGTACAAGACAAGTAGTGTGACGTCAGCTCTGGTACAAGACAAGTAGTGTGACGTCAGCTCTGGTACAAGACAAGTAGTGTGACGTCAGCTCTGGTACAAGACAAGTAGTGTGACGTCAGCTCTGGTACAAGACAAGTAGTGTGACGTCAGCTCTGGTACAAGACAAGTAGTGTGACGTCAGCTCTGGTACAAGACAAGTATAGTGTGACGTCAGCTCTGGTACAAGACAAGTAGTGTGACGTCAGCTCTGGTACAAGACAAGTATAGTGTGACGTCAGCTCTGGTACAAGACAAGTAGTGTGACGTCAGCTCTGGTACAAGACAAGTAGTGTGACGTCAGCTCTGGTACAAGACAAGTAGTGTGACGTCAGCTCTGGTACAAGACAAGTATAGTGTGACGTCAGCTCTGGTACAAGACAAGTATAGTGTGACGTCAGCTCTGGTACAAGACAAGTATGTGTGACGTCAGCTCTGGTACAAGACAAGTATAGTGTGACGTCAGCTCTGGTACAAGACAAGTAGTGTGACGTCAGCTCTGGTACAAGACAAGTAGTGTGACGTCAGCTCTGGTACAAGACAAGTATAGTGTGACGTCAGCTCTGGTACAAGACAAGTAGTGTGACGTCAGCTCTGGTACAAGACAAGTATAGTGTGACGTCAGCTCTGGTACAAGACAAGTAGTGTGACGTCAGCTCTGGTACAAGACAAGTAGTGTGACGTCAGCTCTGGTACAAGACAAGTAGTGTGACGTCAGCTCTGGTACAAGACAAGTAGTGTGACGTCAGCTCTGGTACAAGACAAGTTAGTGTGACGTCAGCTCTGGTACAAGACAAGTAGTGTGACGTCAGCTCTGGTACAAGACAAGTATAGTGTGACGTCAGCTCTGGTACAAGACAAGTAGTGTGACGTCAGCTCTGGTACAAGACAAGTAGTGTGACGTCAGCTCTGGTACAAGACAAGTAGTGTGACGTCAGCTCTGGTACAAGACAAGTAGTGTGACGTCAGCTCTGGTACAAGACAAGTATGTGTGACGTCAGCTCTGGTACAAGACAAGTAGTGTGACGTCAGCTCTGGTACAAGACAAGTATAGTGTGACGTCAGCTCTGGTACAAGACAAGTAGTGTGACGTCAGCTCTGGTACAAGACAAGTAGTGTGACGTCAGCTCTGGTACAAGACAAGTAGTGTGACGTCAGCTCTGGTACAAGACAAGTAGTGTGACGTCAGCTCTGGTACAAGACAAGTAGTGTGACGTCAGCTCTGGTACAAGACAAGTAGTGTGACGTCAGCTCTGGTACAAGACAAGTATAGTGTGACGTCAGCTCTGGTACAAGACAAGTATGTGTGACGTCAGCTCTGGTACAAGACAAGTATAGTGTGACGTCAGCTCTGGTACAAGACAAGTAGTGTGACGTCAGCTCTGGTACAAGACAAGTAGTGTGACGTCAGCTCTGGTACAAGACAAGTAGTGTGACGTCAGCTCTGGTACAAGACAAGTAGTGTGACGTCAGCTCTGGTACAAGACAAGTATAGTGTGACGTCAGCTCTGGTACAAGACAAGTAGTGTGACGTCAGCTCTGGTACAAGACAAGTAGTGTGACGTCAGCTCTGGTACAAGACAAGTAGTGTGACGTCAGCTCTGGTACAAGACAAGTAGTGTGACGTCAGCTCTGGTACAAGACAAGTAGTGTGACGTCAGCTCTGGTACAAGACAAGTATAGTGTGACGTCAGCTCTGGTACAAGACAAGTATAGTGTGACGTCAGGTCAGGTACAAGACAAGTAGTGTGATGACTGCTCTGGTACAAGACAAGTAGCGTGACGTTACCTCTGGTACAAGACAAGTAGCGTGACGTTACCTCTGGTACAAGACAAGTTGAGTGACATCATCCCTCGATAACGACAAGTTGGATGACGCAACTACAGGTACTATCAAGCTCGCATATAAAAGTCTGACAAAAAACAACTAAATGTACAATCACTGACACTAGTCCTCACCTCAGCTTGGTGGGCTTCGCCTTATATAGTATAGATTCTTCTAAACGTTTGGTCACACTCCGCCATGCAACCCTAACGTCAACAATTTCATCACTTGTTATTGAATTTGAATCTGCACTTAAGACACATCTTTTCAAAATTTGTTTTTAAAATTGACGAAACAACATTTCTTGTAAATGATTAACGTAGCTTATGTATAATGTATTGTAATTTTGTGTGTTTGTTGTGATATGAAAGTTAATTTAATACTTATAAGTATGTTATTTCTTTCATGTAAAGCGCTGTGAGCCCAGTTCCTTACTGGGATACAGCGCTATATAAATAATCAATTTATTATTATTATTATTATTATTATAAAAAATAATAAAAAAAGAAAGAAAACAAACAAACTTGGACGCTTAGACTTGTTATTTCATCTGGATAAAATCCTCTCTTACAACGTATACAAAATATTAAAAAATAAATGACGTCATGCATCAAGTGATGGCCTAGGGTCAAAGCTGTGCATTATATAGAGGTTTAGAGAGAGAGAGAGAGAGAGAGAGAGAGAGAGAGAGAGAGAGAGAGAGAGAGAGAGAGAGAGAGAGAGAATGACAGCTATATTGATAAAGTTGTTTGTTTTGTTTTGTGTTAGGGGGGCGGGGAGGGTAGGGCGGAGGCATCTATAAATGAATACCGTGAAGTGCAAAAAATTACAATTTGAACATTATCATTTATAGAAAAATAAATTATACATTTATATTTTTAACGCGATGCACATTTAATTGAACACAATTATAACGGCCACGCAATTAAGTCAAATCATGGCAGAAAAAATATTAGCTACATAAAATAAAATTTGCAAAAAATTGTCACTTCACAAGTTTGGTCTGAAAAATTCATGGGTGAACAAATCATGACTGATCTAATAATCACTGAGCTAATCATATCAATCAAAACAAATGATTGTCGAACAAATCATGTTTGGATTATTGACTAAAGTTCACTAAACTAACAAATAACTGCAGAAATCAGGATTAAAGAAATGATTATCTTTAAGGCTTAATTCATTAATTGCGGATATTTTTTCTAGCAAGATGTATAGTTTGCTTGATACAGCTGTGATGTAATATCTTTTCTGTTGTGGTAGCAGATATCAGTTAAAATAATGAAAACCAGAATTATTTCATTCTTGTTTACCAATTTAAAGGAACAATTTGTTGTTTTTTTCGGGGGCTAATCATCCTATTTTCCTCGGTGTTTGTTATCTCTTCATCTGATGAATTAAGTCAAACACAGGAAATATGAACACATGTTTTGAACCTGCCGTCCAATTAACCATTTATGGTTCCACCCTTTCGTCCTTGATTTCACCACGTCAACGATACCCCAGCAATTGTAATCTGTGTTCAAACATTAAGCCGCCCACTCCTTCATTACCATAGATTCTCAGACAGATTAACATGGATAAATTTCGCGGCTAAAGGCTGATCCTTTTAATCGTAATATTGGATGAATTGACGTTGCTTTTAATGTCATTAAGTACAAGTGTAGCCCATACATAACGAAGACATCAAGTATTTACATTGGTATCAACATTAAACATGTTTATATTATCTTAAAGAAATACAAAAATGTTAACTAAATTTAGTCTCCGTTCTGTTTCATCTTTTTTTTCTTTAATGAAACGAATTTCCACCCATCCCACGTCCAAATTTCAGGCCAGACCGGAAGAAGGTGGGATTTGTGTGTGTTTGCATGTTGTAAGAGGGAGTTTCTTGTCTTTTATCTAATTAACTAAGCATAATAAAAATACGAACACACACACACACACAATAAACACGCACACACAAGTTGAGATATAAGAATACGTTTGACGTTGTCCACCCATTTAGACACCACATTTAAAGATGTTTGATCGGGACTACGTCTTACGTAGACTTCAATTTGAACATTAAAATGACTTATTTATTTAATTCTTATCTTCTTCTTATCTTATCTGTTGCAGACGCTCCTTCTATACAGAAGATTATTGCGTCCTACGCTTATCTATGGTTTGTGTCTAGTAATGCATTCTTATTAGAGTTTTAAATTTTAATGTTGATAAGGTGTTGGTTTTCCTGGTTTCTTCAGGCAACCCATGCCACGCCCGAATTCCGGACGGGAAGAACGAGAATTTTGTATGTGTTTGTTCTTGCATCCGGAATAAGAAAGGTGTTTTTATCCTTATGTCTATCTGAGGGTTGTATTAAGTTATCTTTGTGTGTTGTATTTCTAAATCAGAATTAATTGCTTTATGTATTATTACTAATTTACTCTTGGTTCTTCTATCCTCTAGTGTTTTCAAGGTTTAATTATTTAACTTATTGTGATTTTTCTCGCAAGTTTTGAATATTCCCCAGTAATGAATCTTGAAGCTCTTTTTGAATTTGTTCTAGTTTATCAATGTCCTCTTTGGCGACTTTGGTTGATGCATATTCTAGTACATGTCTCACCAAAGTGAGGTAGCATTTAAGGAATCTAACCAGTTTGTGTTGCTCCTTTGTTAAATATATAATTAAATATACATAATTTGCAATGTCACGTAGTCTCTGTCCGTGACGCTATGCGAGTTTACTCCCGATAAAAAATGAAAATATAGGAGTAAAAAGTGTTGCATTAGAGATTAACAAAATGTGTTTCTAGCCATAAAATATTTTGACGTGACGTCATTATTTGAGCTTTTATTAATGTGTGAAGGGAACGAAGTAAAAAAGAGCCATGTTTTATTTGATTAATATTATTATTATTATTTTTGTATTAAATTTCCGTTTTTGTGTATGTATCCATGACAATATTACGTACGTAATTATAAATTTAAATTTCTATATTAATATATAACATTCGTTTTTCGGTTTATGAAATTTACAATTGGTTGTCGTTTGGTTGTCAAGCTTCGATGCGTTTTGAACTACATGTAACTATTATATATGTCACTCTTTTTGTAGGCGTTCTCACAGTACATAATCTTGTGCACAATAATCCACTGAAGAACTTGTTTATACAAAAAACAACTTTAATATATATACTATGTACACATAAATATCATTTGAGATAATACAACGTGGAAATCTTGAGGCGCACACATACACTACCTCCTTCCTTGCCGGAAGTCTTCTCACCACTCCTCGCCCAACACTTTCAACCAATAGGAATGCTCCTTTCTTCCCGCGTCCACCATTCACGTGACCTTACGTCACAAAATTATGTTAATCACATGTGACACTACAAAGCCATTATTTATTACTGCAAATGAAATTTGTCAACTTATACTTCAGATAAGCGTTTGTTTTTCTTTTATACACTTTGAGATAGCATATTTGTATGTTTAAAAAAATAAAATATTTAAAAATCGTACTCCTCCCCACAATAGCTTGTTTAAATTGTTATTTACATGTAATATTTTAATGCGTCTTAGACTAATTTAGAATAAAATACATTTTGCTTTTAATATAGAACTGGAAGGGGTGCTGACTTGACAATAATGAAAACGTTTATTAGAATTCCTAAAATTTGCATATTACATTTTATATACGATTACCTGAAGATAAGTAATATTTTCTTTTATCCAGTGATTAACTTTACTTAAAAGGTTTCATGCAAAATAAATAGTTCGTTGTTATTCATATTTGTAAATAGTTACAATTTTGTATTTACATGTTTTTGATAATGTAAAGGTAATAATGTATGGACCAATGGGCGCATAAACTGACAAGTCATAATAGATCTTGAAAAGGTGCTGACTTGACAATAATAAAAACGTTTATGTGAATTACTAAAACTTTTATATTAAATTGTAAATATGATTAACAGTTGATAATTTAATCTTTTCTGTTATCCTGTGACAAACTTTGCTTACTACGTTTCATGCAAAATGAATAGTTCTTTGTTATTAACATGTGTAAAAATTAAATTTTATTTTTTACATGTTTTGGTAATGTTGTGGTAATAATGAATGGACAAATGGGCGAATAAACTGACAAGTCATAATCATCAATGAAGCTTAAACTGCTTCAAATCAAAGATGTGCTTGATGTGGATCACATTACAGTCACATAATTTATTTTTAAGGCACTGTGCTGTATTATTGGTGCACTCCTAATTGGTGCACACTATTCAATGCCGCAAGTTAACGCCCAGCTGACTCCTCATCAATATTTGTTAATACTTCGAACTTCAAACTTCTTTGCTGTAGTATAAACTTATGCAGTGTATAATTCACTATGCATTTACTATTATCCTGATTATATCATTATTATTTATGCAAACTTATATAACGCGAAGCCTAAGCTTGGAGGTTTTCTCATAGCACATATATATTCGTATATAATATATATAATCAAAATATATACTCTGCTATGTCCGTTCGTAACGCTAGATTTTAGAAAGCGCACCGCTAAAAAAATAGCGCTGAAAAAAATACTGCCAAAAAAACCCCCCAGAAAAAACGCTATTTTCAAACGTCGGCATAAAATTGTTCAATATGGAAAAGATATTTTAATTTTTCTCTCTTGGTCTCTACATTTTTCTGATTATTTAGTAATTTACTATGCGGCTTTCAGGCAAAAGGGACAATTACAAAAACTGAAATATATCCATTTTGAAAACTTCTGTCATTTTTGACGGGTAATACACTAGTTAAATCATAAAAATGACCACCATTTTTGACTTTCCGAGTTCAAGCGATCATTGATTAAATTTGTTTAATTAAATTTTTAAACTATCTGATGCCACAGCAGTCCCTTAGCAACACCTTAATTTTTAATATTTGTTGGAATTATAAAAAAAACGACAAGTTTGTCATCACTCATAGCAGCCTCGGTAGCGCAGTAGGTAGCGCGTCAGTCTCATAATCGCACCAAACACGAGGAATCTGAAGGTCGTGAGTTCGATCCTCACCCGGGGCAGTTGTTTTTAAACTTCTAAGTATTATTATTTTTTATTAGAGGACAAAATTGGTCTGGGCATTGATTTAACGTTTCTAAAGCATTGAATTAAATTTTTTAATTTATTCATTTTTAAAAAAATACGAAACAGGTCATTGAATTGTGGATGTTGCCTTCTTGTTGGAACACGCAACACGAAAGAAAAAAAGAATGTGTTATGTCATTTCTGATACGAATTTCAGCTTTCATTTTTGTTTATACACCCTTGCTTCAGGTTACAAAAGAGCCGTGTCTTCCATGGAGTTCAAAGAGACCCAATTTTTTTTATGGGGGAACACTTTCTGAGTTTTTTTTTCTTCTTTTTCTGGGTGTTTCTGGATAGTTCTTTTGACCTCAAGCAATAATGTGATTCGATGCAATATTTTTCTGATCTCTTGGTCATTCTTCAGTAAGCCGCAGAGCAGGTGAAATTTTAATGGAAATATATCGTCCATTCATTCAAATCCCCCCCCCCTCTCACACACTTACGCACACATATTTATTTCACACATTATTTTACTAATAGACCCACCATCTGGATTAAACAGGGAGCAGAAAATTGTCATATCTATTAATATCTAATGACAACAGATGCTAACAAAAACATTCAAACACACATTCAAACACACACACATACACACACACACACACACATATATATATATATATATATATATATATATATATATATATATATATATATATATATATATATATATATATACACGTTGTATGTGTGTATGAATGTAAATATAAATAGACTGCCACTCTAGGATTGGTCTCTCCACCCACACCAGGAGCTGCGAAAATAGAAGTTCAATACAATGTCTTTCGCAGACGGAAGGATGCCTACATACAAGAGAAAAAAGAAATAAAACAAACCCGTAAAAACAAAGTTTTTGACTATAAATCCCTTATTTATGAGACTTAACTAACAGTATTGATTATTTTCAAACGCGACAAACATTTACAGACTGAATCTGTCTTAACTCAACTTTGCTTCATAACCCTGGGGGTGGGGGGTGGGGGTGTGGGAGAGGGGGAAAGTCTGGTCACCGATCGCTTGACCGAGCTCAGCGTGACATGTAAAATGTAAACAAAAGCACGCCGGTACTTCGATGGGTCGCGTCAACGCGTCAACTCAAACTCTCACGTGGGAAAAAAACAATAACAAACCGTGAATTTGAATTACATACGTTATTTAAGGATAAACTAAAAATGCATTAATTTAATTACGGTACGTTCGATCGATCTGAAATTTTGATTCGATGCATTGTTAGGTGCGATGGGTCCTTGTGCCAAATTTCAGCTCGATCGGATCACGGGAAGTGGGTCATTTTTTACTTTTGTTTTTTCGCCCGCCCAAGACAGAGATGACGACAGAACGACAGAGAGACAGAGAGAGATGGCGGTGAAGTTAATATAAGGGATTTAAAAAGGAAGAGTAAACCTACAACAAATTCTTTCTCAAAGCAGTCAGACAAAAGTTTGAACTCGGCTTTTATCCTGCAAAATCAAGCGACTTCAAAATTATTTTTATGTTTTCTAAATAAATTATTTGTAAAAGAATTATTATAAGTTTTGGCCAAAAGCGTTCACAAGAATAGATCGAGTGAGTTGATTAGATGATGATGAGACATTTTTTTTAAATTTGATCTTTCTATGTTTTTAAATCGTAAAAGTTTTTAAAAAAATAATTTTTAAGCAAATAACCAAGTTTTATCCCCAAGCTTTTTAGTTGCGTAAGCAGCAAAAGCTCCAACGTAAGCAGCAAAAGCTCCAACGTAAGCAGCAAAAGCTCCAACGTAAGCAGCAAAAGCTCCAACTTAAGCAGCAAAAGCTCCAACGTAAGCAGCAAAAGCTCCAACGTAAGCAGCAAAAGCTCCAACGTAAAAAGCAAAAGCTCCAACGTAAGCAGCAAATTCTCCAACATAAGCAGCAAAAGCGCAAACGTAAGCAGCAAAAGCTCCAACGTAAGCAGCAAATGCTCCAACGTAAGCAGCAAAAGCTCCAACATAAGCAGCAAAAGCTCCAACGTAAGCAGCAAAAGCTCCAACGTAAGCAGCAAATGCTCCAACGTAAGCAGCAAAAGCTCCAACGTAAAAAGCAAAAGCTCCAACGTAAGCAGCAAAAGCTCCAACGTAAGCAGCAAAAGCTCCAACGTAAGCAGCAAAAGCTCCAACGTAAAAAGCAAAAGCTCCAATATAAAAAGCAAATTCTCCAACGTAAGCAGCAAAAGCTCCAATAAGCAGCAAAAGCGCAAACGTAAGCAGCAAAAGCTCCAACGTAAGCAGCAAAAGCTCCAACGTAAAAAGCAAAAGCTCCAACGTAAGCAGCAAAAGCTCCAACGCGAAATAATGCAATCGAATAATAAATATGTTGTTTTAACAACTATTTTCTGATCTCTTTTTGTTTATCTAAATAATGCGGGACAACTATCATCGTTTTGATCATTCAGACTCCTTTTTTGAAGAGGTTCACGTTGTTTCTGTGAAACTTCATTGGTCACAAGAGCTACTCAACAAGGGTACCAGGAACCAGAGGTATGTCACCTTGATACTGCTAATGTATATCTTGATACTGCTTTTATATATCATGATATTGCTACTCTACATCTTGATACTGCTACTCTACATCTTGATACTGCTTCTATATATCTTGATACTGCTTCTATATATCATGATGGTGCTACTCTATATCTTGATATTGCTATTTTATATCTTGATACTGCTGCTCTACATTTGGGACTAAGTACATTACCTGAAAAAATTGTGTGACGAATAATTGACATGACTTTATGCCACTGTATAATGGGAACTCTTAAGTTATATATAATATGACAGTGCCGCCCCCCCCCCAAAATCCCATCATGGGCGTCGCCCCCTACAACCGTGAAGTCCAGTGTTTGACAACTATCATGTGTCACGGGCTATGGGACTGACTGATATGAGACTCGCTATTTGCCCCATGTCCTGTTTACCTCATGTGGGTGGTTGCGACTTTATGCCAGCGTCACACATGTGAGCCGCCTTGATGTGGGCGGCATTTACTGTGGTGGGGGCGCTGTGGTGGGGGGCTGTGGTGTGGGTCGATATCAGAGTGGAAGGATAATGTGCCTGTTGTGACTAGCATTTTACATCATTGTGGCTAAATCTGGGATCACAAAAACTATGGTTAAAGAAATACCACACTCAGGGCCGACCACGTGAAAACACGGCTTTGTCATTATTTTTATAACGCTTTAACACAGCAGTAAAACACCAGGTGAATTTTTCGGTCGTACACGCAATAATGATCAAATGGCGTAGAAAATGGGATGGTGTTGAAGAGGTCGTCCTCGGGGACTTGCACATTTTCTCTGGTATTTAGAGGACGGGTACTTTGGACCGATTTGATACTTATTTGGTGGAAGATGGGAGGGGGAAAACTTGACCCGCCCCGGGCGCAGTAGCCTATCTACCCCACAGTTACAAGATATATCATATTTACTAATGATGTCAATTTTGTTGTTGTTGTTGTTGTTGTTGTTGTTGAAACATTACAACCATGCCAGAGAAACGGATTTTGAAATAACTTTCTGTACAAACTTCTATTACTAAAACCGAATTCGAATGACCAATGAACGAACGCAAGCTCTGATACTCTGACGATATTGACCTAAAAACTTTTCACGTTGACAAACTGTCGGAAAGCTTATACTGTTAGAGGGTCTCGAAGTGATGCTAAACATTAGGAGCACAAGTGCTGTGTAATGGCTCCAAGGAAATAGAGAATTATCATAAGTATAATGGCTATTAAATAATCATTTTAGCCTCTTGTTTTTCAAACATAAGAAACATGCTTTCTAAGACTAAAAAAATAAATTACAATCCAAAATATCAAAATGCAGCTTTTCTCTTAAATGCAAACTTGTTTTCGTGTGGGGGACAAAAATTATATTTCTTCTCTTAATGGCCTTCCTCCTTCCTGATTATACATATTTCACAACTTCAATATTTGACTTTGCCATTCAAGTCACGAACTGATTTAGGATAATCCATTTTCTCCAAAGACTTCTGTCACATATTCAGGAAATCTGAATCCGTTGAATGAGTGGTCTGCACGTGACAGCTCCATGGCTACCACCTAATGTATACACATGAGTCACATAAAAGCGAAAAGTGTCCGCAACGAAACAAACCTCAAATAAAAGCAAAATTATGCTCTGGATTTTTTTTAAAAAACTGTACTGAATATTAAAACGTCTATTTCCATAAATTGATCGAAATGTTTGTTGTATAATTGGGTGAGGGCACGGTGAGGGCACGGTGAGGGCACGGTGAGGGCACGGTGAGGGCACGGTGAGGGCACGGTGAGGGCACGGTGAGGGCACGGTGAGGGCACGGTGAGGGCACGGTGAGGGCACGGTGAGGGCACGGTGAGGGCACGGTGAGGGCACGGTGAGGGCACGGTGAGGGCACGGTGAGGGCACGGTGAGGGCACGGTGAGGGCACGGTGAGGGCACGGTGAGGGCACGGTGAGGGCACGGTGAGGGCACGGTGAGGGTGAAGTGTTTTCATTTACTCAAAAAATACATCAACAAAAATCAACATAAACCGTTGTCCAATAAGGATTACAATTTGAGCTGATGCAAATAATAATAATAATTGTAACGAAAAAAAAGACTTGAATAATTTGATATTCTTACTGTGGATTTCTCCCATTGATTTTATGTTCAGGCGTTTTCTCCTGCAAAACTCTGGTCAATTATGATGAAAGAAATTATTTTTTTTACTTCTTCTCATGGACGCAACTGAAAAATAGTTTGAGCCCTTTAGTTCAGTTGCCACCACATCTAGCTTTTATATGTGGGTCTTAAAAATTTGACCAAGTTCAGTTGGTAGAAGCGATATAATGGAGTGTACGTCGATTGTGCAATTTTTCTGATATCATTCTTTGAATGTGACGTCAATGAAAGTCAGTGCTAACGAGTCAAGGCAAAATTAAATTTGTGACTTTAAACTTTGCAAGATTTTTGTTATGACATTCTTTAAAAAGACACGAATAATTCCTTGAGTGACATTTCGCTTAATTATTATGATTTTTGTTATAACATTCTTAAAGAACACAAGAATAACTCCATAAATGGGATTTAGCCTCAATTATCATGATTTCTGTTATAACATTCTTAAAGAACACACGAATAATTCCATAAGTGGCTTTCGCCTCAGTTATGTTCACAAATAATTAAACTCTCAAAATTTCACAGGTAGTTAGTTTTAAATCAAGATAAAAACTCCTTAAACGAAGAAATACAATTTTGATATTATTAAACTCCGGTTGAATTTCTCGAAACTAATGTTGAGTGAAGAGTAATATTGTAAATTTTAGTTTCATTTCTCATTCTTGTTATAATACAAATAAAATAGATTAGCCATTAAATGATTCATCTCAATTAAGTAGCAAACGGTTCTTTATTTTTTTGAGAATGTATTTAAAATTGTTTACGCATTCTGGCTCCATCAAAAACCTTTTGACAATAATTCTAACGTTGTGTAATTTTATTTACATATTTTTTGTAATTTATTTATTTTGTTCACTTATATAGCGCAGTACCCCAGCCTACAGCTGGGCCCACAGCGCTTTACAAACATGTTCAACAACTACATTAAACACATTGCACTCTAAATCTTCCTAAACATAGTTACACGCACAACTTTTATATAAATTATCAGAAATGAACGCATCACAGTTCGGCCGAGATCAGTGCACCTCATCGCTTGTCCGCCGTAACAGATGTCCTGGACTAAAAGAATAATTAATTATATCGCATAAAAAGTTCGTTTCGTATTAAACAATATAATTTGCAATTGTCACGCAAGTAGTGTCTGTCAGTCCTGACGCTACTAATCTTAGAAAGCAGGGAAAACCAAATTACTGCACCAAAGCATTAAAAGGTGTGCAAATTAAAGATGCGATGTAAAAAAATCTTATATGACGTCATTGTTTTCGCTCATATTTTAATTTTGGATAAGGGATCAATGTAAAAAAGAGGATTTGATGATGGTTAATTATAAAATTAAAACAAAAAACGGGGCGCCATAGGCGCCCTGAAACCCCTATTATAAAAATACTTTGTGTACATTTCAGAAAGTTTAATATTTCGTATTTATCAAACAAGGACAAGTTAGTTGGGCTTTTGAAAAAGGTCGGCGCCGAAGGCGACCTAAAAAAGTGAATTTTTTTATAAAATAAATAGATTTCAGCTGAGCACTTCCGTCATTTTTTACGGGTGATACGCCGCGGGTCTCTCCAGAGTTCCTTCTTTTCATTCACTCACAGTCGTTTGCCCAAACCTACCCCATTTTGACAACCGTGTCTTTCAGGAAGTCTTCACCCGTCACTAAATCATTAGCGGCGTATGCTACGCCGCGGGTCAGCTAGTAGTTATTAAATGTGCTTTTTTTATGACGTTACGCACCGGTACGGAGTACCGTCACCTTTTTCAATGTGGGGAAAAAATTATTACTTTTCTTGTATTTTAACGTGTAATATAATTGGTTAATTATAAAATAAAATCGTTTTAGACATTTAGTATCTTGCAGTTGTGATTTATCTTGCATCGAGGTTCGAACTGGTAGTTAAAAGTTAGACAATTTATCACTGAGTACCGGCACCTATTTTTTTTTAAAAAGCACTGGTTATTAACATTTAAAAACTATAGGGAAGTATTATTTCAGCACACAAGACATTATAAGTGTATAACCGTATTTATATGTACATGGATTACTGGCACGTAACTGTCTGTAACTCACATTACATTGCTAGGAGTATTGCAGGAAAGAGATTTTGATTTTTCAAAAATACGATAGCAGAAAAGAACAGCTCTCTCACTCCCCCCACACCCGCCTCTATACAGTGAATAAACAGCAACAGTAACCAAACTGCCATGTCAAACTGACTCGGGCATCTGTTATCAAGATAAATCACAAGGCTATATTTTATTTTGTGAACTAATTTATCTGTCATCACAACATGGTAATTGACTCAGCCATCTATTATCATGAGATAATAAGCGACTTAGATTGTGTGCAACATTTATTTTAATTTTATTTAATGCGCGCATTGAGAAAAGAATTTGTTCGTATTTTCTGCGCCTTTATACTTTATCGTGTTTCATAACAGAACAGCTTAAATTAAGTCAACAATACCAAAGAAACGAACGAATGTGTTGTATTTATTGCTTCTAAAGAACGATACAATTAATTGGGCTTATGACGTTAGAAAAAGGGGTTGGTGGGGGGTGGTAACCTTGTCTCTCCCCCCCCCATTCCCCTCCCACCCCCTCCCCCCTTGATCAAAATATGCACCACCTCGCCTTCTGATAAAATGCGTGTCAGATTGTACCACTGACTGACATTCAACAGTTTGTGCCTCCTGAGTTCCTGTGCACTCATCCTGCTTGTCCCTCTGTATTTCACACGGCTTGGAACTGCAACCGTTGATAAACAATATTTCATCCTCCATGTAAGTTTCATTGCGTGAAAGCTTGAGTTTTGATTTTTAATATTCATTTTGTATATACATTTTTAATTTCAACTTTGGCTTGAATTTATGTAGTTATCTTTCTAGCACTCAATAATTTTCTGTTATTAGAATGGAATAGGACCCCAAAAAAACTCCAACAAGATAAGAAGCATGATTGACATATTAGATTGCAGTTTTATGACTCGCGCTATAGTTTTTGTTTCTTTCTCAATGCTTTCCCCGGCAAACAATTATATCCTAGTAAGAACTTCTCCATCTTTATCAGACGTCTCTAGAAATCAAATTTCCCTTTTGTTGACAGAGAACATTCTAGTACACTCGTACTCACTACCATTTACCATGTGATTCCCCCCCCCCATTTTTGTGTTAAAAGTCTCTATAAGAGAGTTT
>CALYLW010000979.1:252938-387007 GCA_944989445.1 Ampullaceana balthica
TGTATATAATATATGACGATGTTATATAATATATGACGATGTTATATAATATATGACGATGTTATATAATATATGACGATGTTATATAATATATGACGATGTTATATAATATATGACGATGTTATATAATATATGACGATGTTATATAATATATGACGATGTTATATAATATATGACGATGTTATATAATATATGACGATGTTATATAATATATGACGATGTTATATAATATATGACGATGTTATATAATATATGACGATGTTATATAATATATGACGATGTTATATAATATATGACGATGTTATATAATATATGACGATGTTATATAATATATGACGATGTTATATAATATATGACGATGTTATATAATATATGACGATGTTATATAATATATGACGATGTTATATAATATATGACGATGTTATATAATATATGACGATGTTATATAATATATGACGATGTTATATAATATATGACGATGTTATATAATATATGACGATGTTATATAATATATGACGATGTTATATAATATATGACGATGTTATATAATATATGACGATGTTATATAATATATGACGATGTTATATAATATATGACGATGTTATATAATATATGACGATGTTATATAATATATGACGATGTTATAATTATGTTTCTATGCAGACAGATAGAAAAGGACTGCGATGAAGCATTTAAATAAAATACAAGACACACGAACGAATTGTGTGATCACAACAATAAATTAAAACTTTTTTTCAATGTATTAGTCAATAAAAAAAACAATCAATAAAGATTTAATTGTTTTGCTCACACAATTTGTTTGTGTTCGGTGTATTTTTTCTATGTAGACATATTGCCCGTTTAGCACAACATGGTACTTATAACATTGAAATAAAATCACTAGTGCCCGTCTAAAAAAAACAAAAAAACAATAACAAAAAACAAAGAAAAAAAAACAACAAAAAAAAACAACTGAAAGATACCTCGTTCAGAAACACACATATCCCACGATTGAAAATTAAGTAGGTAAAAAAAACATTTAACTTATTTTAGGAAATATTCAGAATCGACCATTACTACTTGATAAAGATGCCGGATTCGAGAGAAAGCTAATCTCGACGCTGCGCGGTTAGTTTTCCCGGGTGATAGATTGACTCGAATCATACACAAGAACATGGTCCGTAAAAATTAAACGAAAAACGGCAACCCCCAGTGAACAAGTATTTAACAAAGAACAGAGATTTAAAAAGAAAAAACTCTATAAAACTCGCTTCCGCTCAATATATTGTTTTAAAAAATCTGATTTACTTTTTTTGAAATTACTGCGATTTTCAAACTATTACAGGATTTTGCTCTCCGTAAACTAATACATCCCGAAAATTAAATAAAAACTAGATCGACAAATTCCATTCCGAAAAGAACAAATTTTATGTCCTTTGCTCTATTTTATCGTCATTACATAACACAATTGCAATGTAAACTATTTTCTGAACACCTTGAATGGGAAATTTCTTTCTGTACTTGTCATGCTAATTCTTGGAATCAAAGCATGTGAGTGAAGATCTTTGATCAAGCAACTCGCGTCCCAATATGTTCCTGTACGTTGTTTAATCCTACATCTAGTCTCCAATAAAAAAAAGTCCGGCGGTCGGGTTCAAATGTCATTTTAAAAATAACGGGACGCTCAAAGATGGCATTTCAGATTGATTTAAGACTGCAAAAACTCAGATTTAAGACTGCAAAAACTCAGATTTAAGACTGCAAAAACTCAGATTTAAGACGGCAAAAACTCAGATTTAGGACTGCAAAAACTCAGATTTAAGACTGCAAAAACTCAGATTTAAGACTGCAAAAACTCAGATTTAAGACTGCAAAAACTCAGATTTAAGACTGCAAAAACTCAGATTTAAGACTGCAAAAACTCAGATTTAAGACTGCAAAAACTCAGATTAAAGACTGCAAAATTTCAGATTGATTTATTAAGACTGCAAAAACTCAGATTTAAGACTGCAAAAACTCAGATTTAAGACTGCAAAAACTCAGATTTAAGACTGCAAAAACTCAGATTTAAGACTGCAAAAACTCAGATTAAAGACTGCAAAATTTCAGATTGATTTAAGACTGAAAAAACTCAGATTTAAAACTGCAAAAACTCAGATTTAAGACTGCAAAAACTCAGATTTAAGACTGCAAAAACTCAGATTTAAGACTGCAAAATTTCAGATTGATTTAAGACTGCAAAAACTCAGATTTAAGACTGCAAAAACTCAGATTTAAGACTGAAAAATTTCAGATTGATTTAAGGCTGCAAAAACTCAGATGTAAGACTGCAAAATTTCAGATTTAAGACTGCAAAAACTCAGATGTTTATTTAATGAAATCACACATTTCTCTTAGCCGCTTAATAAAATACAGGTATAGTAACAAGCTATCTAATGTCGATGTATAACACTACATAATAAAATACGTGTATAGTAACAAGCTATCCAATGTCGATGTATAACACCTACATAATCTTATCATTGACATCTCTTGCAAGCGACTTCGTTGTCATCGGGAGGATTCTATTTGTTGAGATTCCATTGATGACAATTGTCTTCATGATATCTTCAGTTGATTCTTGAATTAGATTAGATATTTATACGCAATATTATAATTTGGGGCTGTAAGATCGTCATTCTCACACACTGACCAATCATCATCCGCAACTTTGAACATCCATTTGTGTGAGAAATCCTCTCTATCAGTGACAATACATAAGTCGTCTCTTTAATCAACATTCCCAAACTGGTAGATTCGTTAGGAGCTTGCAAAATTAAATGTAGAAAAGACAACAAACGTATTCGAAAAGTATGATTTTGGTGTGTGTGTGTGTGTGGGGGGGGTATTAATATCTTGTATTGTTATAGGTGGATCTTTTATTGTTACAGAAAAATCTTGTTTTGTCATATATTGTATTGTTATTCAGAAGATATTACATTGTTATGGTGGCATCGTTATTCTCATATGAGCATCTTGCAGTTGTAGTGTCAAAGGAGGATGTTGAATTATAACAAGAGTATCTTGCATTGTATTGTTAAAAACTTTTGAAATGGTTAACAAAAACGGCCATGCCAGTGTCTCGATTGTTTTCTCTCGCAGCGTCTATCTTGGTACTACCCACCAACACTTTCTTTCTCATTCATCTGACATAAAAACAAACAACACTTTAATTATAGTCATTTAGTCGACAAAGACTAACTACACAGTATAGATTTCTCAGTAAACGAATGCCCTAATAACACATATACAGTGTTAAACGAGTGGTGAACGTGAAAGAGTGTGACATACGTCTTAACAAGATTCTCATCCACAAAGACAAATGGACTTCAATTTTTCAATCTACTTGAAATCTTCGATAAGTCATTTCTGTTTGTGAGCTAGTGTAGCTTTGAGTGTTGAGATACATTTTTAATGTAAATTAAGATACCTGCCACTAGAGCCCCACAAATATATATATATATATATATATATATATATATATATATCTTATCTTATCTTATCTTATCTGTTTACAGACGCTCCTTCTATACAGAAGATTATTGCGTCCTACGCTTATCTATGGTTTGTGTTTAGTCCTGCATTTTTATTAGAGATTTAAATGTTGATAAAGTGTTGGTTTTCCTGGATTCTTCAGGCAACCCATTCCACGCCCGAATTCCGGACGGGAAGAAGGAAAACTTGTATGTGTTTGTTCTTGCATACGGAATAAGAAAGGTGTTTTTATCCTTATGTCTATCTGAGGGTTGTATTAAGTTATATTTGTGTTGTATTTCTAAATTAGAATTAATTGCTTTATGTATGATTACTACTTTGCTCTTGGTTCTTCTATCCTCTAGTGTTTCAAGGTTTAATGATTTAACTAATGGTGTTATTCTTGTCAGTTTCGAATATTCTCCAGTAATGAATCTGGCAGCTCTTTTTTGAATTTGTTCTAGTTTATCAATGTTTTCTTTGGTGGATGGGTCCCATACAGAAGATGCATATTCTAGTACAGGTCTCACCAAAGTGAGGTAGCATTTTAGTTTTATATCTCTACTAGCCGGGTTACCCGGCGTCGCACGATTAAAATAATAGTCAACAGATTTTTAAAAAAAATATTTCAATTCATGCATTGAAAAACAATTTAAAAAATAAATTGAAATGTAATTAAAAATAAGTACATGTAATTTATATAATGCTTATATTAAGGCTTGTCGATAGACTATATTTTTGGTTTTTCCGTCTGGTGCAAAAATGAAAAGATTTGTTGGTGACCCAACTCTAGAACATGCCACATATAGCTGTCCGTGGGCAAAGCATGCTTCCTCAAGTACAATGCCTGCCACTTTTAAAGACTGTCCCTGTGCCTTGTTGATAGACATGGCAAATGCAAGCCTGATTGGAAACTGGAGGCGCTTGAAATCAAAAGGCATATCTGTTGGTATGAGTGGAATTCTTGGGATGAAGACATCTTCTCCTTTGGCGCAGCCTGTCAAAATTGTGGCTTCTATTACATGAGGTAAGAGATGCTTGATGCTCAATCGTGTTCCATTGCATAGTTTAGGGGGATCCAAATTTCTCAGAAGTATGATAGGAGCTCCGATTTTAAGTTCCAAGTTATGTGATGGCATGCCAGGAGGATCTAATTAATTCAAAAATTCTGTTGGATAGTAAACAGCTTGGGCCGGATCTGTAACCGTATCAATAGATTTGTAGTTTTTTGAAATGCCTGGTAGAAAATTTTGAATTTGAGAATTGATGCTGTTGACACTTGAATTCTTTGGAGCAAGAATGGCCCTTTCGCACAACCACTCAGGATTTTTAAACTGGTCTTGGATGTTTGGAAAAACGGCAAGTTTCAACTCTTCAAGTGACTTTGCTACAGTGCAAAAATTTGATGGGAAAGAAACTGTTCCTGATGCTGGGTCTACCTGCCACTTTCCATCGCCAAGTTGAAGCAATTGATGTGAGAAGTAGCCTGCTGCATTATCTCCATGTAAATGGACTCTCATGTTGGTGGTCAAAGTCATTTTCTTGACCTGTTTCCACAGAGTTGAAGCTTTGAGGAAGGCATTCAACTCATCGCTTGGTGTTGACCTTGGAATGACAGGCAAAGTTTGTCTAAAATCTCCAGCTAACACCACAACTGTTCCTCCCATTAGTTTTGTGTTTCCTTTTAAATCCTGAAGAGTGTTGTTCAAGGCTTCAAGAGCTCGCTTGTGTGACATTGTACACTCATCCCAGACAATGAGAGAACACTGTTCTAGTACCTTGGCCTTTCCTGATCCTTTTGATATGTTGCAGGTTACATTCTCAGAATGGTTCATGTTCAAAGGTAACTTGAAGGCAGAATGAGCTGTTCTACCCCCGGCAAGCAATGTTGATGCTATGCCAGAAGAAGCAACGGCTAGAGCAATACCTTTATCTCGTCTGATTGTAGCCAAGAGCAAATTGATCACAAATGTTTTACCTGTACCTCCTGGAGCATCAAGGAATATGATTCCACCTTTTTTTGAGGTAACCAGTTCTAAGATGTGAATGTAGGCAGCTCTTTGATCCTCAACTAAACGTGGTTGATTTTCTGAGACATAGGTCATCAATTCATTTGTGTTATAATTTTGTTCTCGTAGAATTTCACTATTCTGAAGATTGTTTTCATTTCTTTGAGGCGTTGGTAACCCAAACTGGTCAAGGTTCCTTCCTGACATTGATACACACAAATCCTCCAACAACATAAGACACCTTTTGTAAATCTCATTAGAGAACTCAATTAGCAGTGTTTGATTCTCTCTCTTGGTTTGCAACATAATGTCCTCACTCAAATATGTTTTAAATGTATCCCAGAGAGCAAGTGGATTAGAAACAGAGCATGTTGTCAGCAAAATTGAAAACAGATGTCTCAAACGGGTAGGTGATTGAGATGTACATGCCTCCTCCATGGTCAAGACCCAATGGTGATCGTTTTCTAGTAGCCCTTGCATTTGGCAAGCTTCCCTAAATGTAGCACACACATGACCATCAACAGTTTTTAAGTCAGTGTAGGATGTTGGTCCTCTAACAACATGAAGTAGCATCCTCAAAACGAAGCATTCTGCATTAGATGGGTGAACGGTGTACACACTTCCCAATGCATCTGGAGATTTTATCCCTGGATGATATTCAACATCTGCTCCTTGTTTTCGGCGTTTAAATATTTTTTGAGAAGCATTCCAAGTATAGTACCTTGGAACAACACAATAGAGAATGGTTTTTGCAAAGTCGTCTTGTTGGCACAGTTGAAAAAAAGCTGTCAAAGTTGTTCTTGGTGGCTCCAGAATTTAATGATATATATTTTCTTGGTTGAAGTATACTCTTTGCCCATTTTCAAGATGAACACTCAAGTGAACAACTGTTGGATACCATTCATGAATTTGGAAATTCAAAATTCTCCAGACTGCTTCATTACTGCTGATGTAACGACCCATTAGAAATTTTTGCACCTCATCTGGATTCTCTTGGTTTCCTTCAAGACCAAAAACGGCCTGGTCACTTCCTTTATTGACGTACTTGCAGATGTATTTGATGGCCTTGACAGATTGGCAAGATTCGACATTTATGTGAGCTTGAAACATTTTTGTCAAAATTGGAGTGTAGGGAACCACCCATCTGTTGTCCATTTCTATTTCTTGATATGTTGAACCAACCTTCATTTTGATTTTTGCAGTAAAACCACCATCTCCTGGTTTACGGCGTCTGTACACAGGATAGCCATCTTCACCAGTTTTAGTTTCTTGTATCAAATTCCTTGGATATTTTTTTGAGCATTTCCCATCAACCATGCAAGCAGAGTTTCTGTTCAAGTTTCCACAGGGTCCATGCAGCATATTTTTTCACAACAATTTCAAACAAAAAATTATCTTGTGTAGAGTTTGGTATTTCTGCTGAGATTACATTGTCAATTTGATTAGGTCGTAATTTTTTCATCAGCCAGATTAGGATGTGTGCATGGGGTAAGCCTCTCTTCTGCCATTCAATTGAGTACATCCAGCATCTCGTTTCACCATAGACATGACTTTTTGTAATGACTCCCATTAATTTTGATAGTTTTCGTTTGAAGACTCTAGCAACCAAATCATGTCGATCCACTGCTGATTGGCCAGGTAAAAGATGAGCCTGAATTTCTTGCCATAGTGGATTGCATGTAAAGGTGATAAACAAATCTGGCCTTCCATAATTTCTGACATAAGTCATAGCATCTTGAGTGTACTCATGCATGTGTCTTGGACTTCCTGTAAATGTTGCTGGCAAGATAACCATTTTCCCCAGATCATTTGGATTGGCATCATTTGCAATGGCATCTCTGAGGTGAATGTAGTCTTCAACTCTCAGCTTCTTTTGATTTAGACGGATGTAGAGCAAGCGTTCACTTTCAATTTTCGCGTACATATCTACGATGAATTGATGGAACAGCTGTCTAAATTTCAAGAGATGGTTATCTTCACCACTGCGAATCATGATTCGATATGCATAAAAGTCCATTGCTGTAACCTTTTTACCCAAAACATTGTTTCCCGTGTCTGGGTTTGTCTGAGGAATGCCAAAGGAGTACCCATCTTCACCTTGCCAAAACATTAGGGGATATTGCAGAGCATCATAAGAGCGATGAGTTTCTGCAACTCTTTGGAGAAGGTTGTTTCGCTTTTGAAGGACAATGTCACGTCTGTCAAATTCATTTCCTACCATGACAATGGCCACTTCATCAAATGTTGGTACATTGAACCGCCTTTGGTGTTCATGTCTTGGTGCTTTGTCAGCTCGTATCACAACTTTGTATTCATCAGTTGGCATTCTTTCTAGAGCTGTCTTGAAAATTTGAAGGTAGGCATTGTTTGCATGTAGGAGTTCTTGCAACTCCAAAACAACATTTTGTTGCAAGTCTGGAAAGTTTGCACATCTTTGTTGGACTTCTCTAGCTTGGTCTCCCATGAAATAGATCTGCAGAAACTGTGGTTCGCCTTCAGCTGGCAGCAGAGAT
Source organism: Ampullaceana balthica (assembly GCA_944989445.1). Lineage (NCBI taxonomy): Eukaryota > Metazoa > Mollusca > Gastropoda > Lymnaeidae > Ampullaceana > Ampullaceana balthica. Next base: position 260,974 of record CALYLW010000979.1, read on the forward strand.
CCAGCCCTGTGATAAATTTGGCCTTGAACTTTAAATGTTGGCATGAATCCTTGTTCACGAATTTCTTTGCTGGCACCAAAAGATGTCATTTGAAAGCATGAGTTGTATTTTCTGATGTTGGCTAGGAAGCGTTTAGACGTTTGAGATACACCTTGAAGCAAATGATCAAGTGGCTCAGGTGGATGTTGCAGAGTCTCTAGTTTAACTTTGCCATTTGAACAGCACATTCCAGGGTGCTCATCTTTCCATTTAAATGCACTGCAATGCTTGCAGATCAAGTTCATCTCACCAATGTTGACCTTTTCATGTTGATGGTATGGAATATCTGGGTCATATTGATGAGCAGCACCTTTTAGGTCTTGCTGCATTTCATTTCTTCTTCTGTTTAAATTTCCATTTCTCTGGTCTGCAAGTCTTATTTGGGTTTGTTTTTTTGTTTCATTTGCTCTTCTCATTGAAGATCTGACTCTTTTTTCATCAAGTCTTGCCTGTGCTTGTTTATTGGTTTCATTAGCTCTTCTGATTGAAACTCTTTCTCTCTCATCATCAAGTCTTGCCTGTGTTTGTTCACTGGTTTCATTAGCTCTTCTGATTGAAACTCTTTCTCTCTCATCATCAAGTCTTGCCTGTGTTTGTTCACTGGTTTCATTAGCTCTTCTGATTGAAACTCCTTCTCTCTCATCATCAAGTCTTGCCTGTGTTTGTTCACTGGTTTCATTAGCTCTTCTGATTGAAACTCTTTCTCTCTTATCATCAAGTCTTGTCTGTGTTTGTTCACTGGTTTCATTAGCTCTTCTTATGGAACCTCTTTCTCTCTCATCATCAAGTCTTGCCTGTGTTTGTTCACTGGTTTCATTAGCTCTTCTGATTGAAACTCTTTCTCTCTCAACAGCAAGTCTTGCCTGTGTTTGTTCATTCGTTTCATTTTCTCTATGTAAGGCTTGCTTCTTTGCCGTTTTAGAAACACGACCTAATTGAGTTTTTCTTTTTGGGGGCATGATTTCTCTGAAGAAAGATTGGAACATAATAGCTTATATATTGTTTTAGTGTACAACTGCTTTTAAGTATTTCCCTTTGTTAAAACTTTCTTCTTAAATACCATACTGAAGGTTCTTTTAGCATCAATAAACTTATAAGTAACTTAGATAAATAAGTAACTTATAAGTAAATTATTAAATTAGTTTAAATTTTGCTACCCCATGACTATTTGTTTAATTCGGACACATCAATTGTGTTTAGACATTTGTAAAACAGGTGAAGTGTTAATTTAAGTTTTGGATATATAATTTGTTTAGTGATATTTTGTATTGATTATAAGATCCAAAAAAAAATATTCAGAAGAGATTTATTTAATTTAACCTTCACAAGATCAATAAATATATGTATTTAATTCATCCTTCTTAACATCAATGAACAGATGAATTTAATTTATTCTATTAGCACCACTAAATGGCTGAAAGGTATTAGATAAGCTAATATATAAACTTGTTTACTACTTCAAGTTTGGTTAGGTAGGGTTAGTTATAGTAAAATCTTAAAAAACACATTCTAAAGAGATTAATTTCATTTGTTCTTCTTAAGAATGTCAAGTTCTAATGATTTTTATGACTCACAAGGCTTCAACTCAATAAGTAAAAACACCATCAGAAGAATCAATATTTTAATTGAACAAAGAAATCCTTCAAGGCAAAATAATAACAACACTGTGCGTGCTCTCCGCTACAAAATCGTCCCTCTAGCATATCTCTCTATTGACGTCATCCCACACCAAACTACGTCACACCAAGCATGTGTCAAAATAGTGCGCACTGTGCAACAGTCAAACATTGACATTCCCAAAGCGGGAAAACCCCATCTAATATATAAAGATGAAAGTTTGTTTGTTTGTTTCTTTTGTTTGTTTTGTTACTCATAGAATGCCACACCGTTGGACCTAGGTGCTGAAATTTTGCATGGGACCCTCATTTGACCCGGGACAGGTCATAGGCTATGTAGTTTTTTTCTTATATAAAAAACTGACTCATCACTAATTGAATTCTCCAACTTCGCGTGTAGGTAGAAGCATGAAACTTTGGGAAGTTGTTGAGTAGCCTCTCACGACGATCATTTGCGTAAAAAAGTTGCAATTCAGTCATGGGGGCCGGGGGCACAAAGACGTTTTTTTTCATTATATGGGCTATATGAAAATTGATATTTAAATATTTTTTTTGCTCGTTACCACCACGGAAGTGTACTTAACAACCACCCAGAGTTTTATGCTTCTAACTACACGGAATTAGTGATCTTTAGGTTCACTTGTGTTAAGTTTAATGACTTTCTTAATAAGTTCGTTAGCTAAAGTTTAAATAGTTAATTTGTTTAGCTTATGTAAACATAAAATTATGTAAACATGAAATGACAACATAGGTCCTAGGCCTTTATATGCATGTCAAGATCATTGATTCTTAACTTTAATAAGTAAGTTTATAGTAATGAGCAAGTTTTATTATGTTGTTGAAAATATTCAAATAGTTATTTGTTAAGTATGTATGTGTATGCAACGATTTACTTTCTTCTTATTTTTTTGTATTTCTCTTGATTAACTTCATTTAGTGCCCTCCCCTTTTCTATACTAATAAAAGCCTAAGCCCCCTCTCACTAATGGTCCAACTTCCCATTTGACTAAAAGTCTGTAAAATTTACGAATCATACTAAAAACAATTAAGCACGACTCAACTCTGAACTAAAAGTAATGAGTAAAAATCACCCTTTATCTAATTTCCAGCAACAAAAACAGGAATTTTTTTTTACAAAATATAATGTCTTATCTGAAAACGGGAATCAAAAAAGAATTGAATCCCCTGGTGAAACAGCAACATATAAGATTTTGGAATCCATCGCTAAATGGACCGTTTTGTAGAAAGGGACAAAAGTGAAAAAATTATAGTCAATTTTTAGTCAAATAAAGTTAATGTAAAGGCGTATGCTTAAAATGAAGTCTTATAATGCAGTACTGCTCCAAAAATAAATTTTATACTTGTTTATAGTCTTTTTTAATTAGTGTTTTAATATGGTAATGATATATAATGCTTTTTTATATTTGTCTCTATGTTATACGATTTAAATTTACGGCTTTTATGTAATAGGTATAATTTTAAAAAAGAATTCAAGTATATTTTTGACCATGTTTCCCGATGGGACGTCATAGTTTGTAAATTATATTTCAAACACCAGATTTAGTTTCTGAAAAATAAATAAATTATTTACGAAATAGGAAAAAAAGATGCTATGTTTGACTAAACATCTATTTTTAAAATGGCTTTTGTTATTCCGCAACAGCGTAATGACCATGGCATATTCAATTCGCTACCCAACTTAATTAATTGCTTATAGGTTCACTTGTATTGAGTTTAATATGCTTATGTTTATAAGTCCGGTAGAAAGGTTTAAATTGTAAATTTATAAAGCTTATGTAATAAAAAAAACAAAGCATTTGGCCGTAGGCTTTTATATGCATGTAATAATCATTGATGATTAACTTTAATAATTAAATTTAAGGGATTGAGCAAGTAAAATAAGCAAGAAAAATTAATATAGAACACGCAACAAATTTTAAGAAAAACAAACGTATAGTTCCTCTAAATTACGATTAAGCTTTTTTGACTTGGGCAATTTCTTTCCACATAAAATACCCTCACATAATTAGTATTTGTTTAAATTAAAATTTGAGTCATTAGAAACAACATAATAAAACTCTTAATTTAAAAATAAATACCATACATCGTGTGACAAATGTAATGAAATAGTGTTAACAGATCTATACTATCAAGAAAGTATTTGTATAAAAGGCCACTGTTTTGTACCGCAAGGCCAAAACAAATATGAATGTTATTATAATAAAATTACACTGCTCACTTTTAGATGCGTACACGAAAAGGTGCGCACCGTAATTTGACAATAAAAGATTTTTGAAAGCGCACAGCTAAAAATAAAGTATTGTAAAAAATAACGCACCAAAATGAACTCGTTTTGAATGCCCGCATGAAGCTGTTCAATATCGAAATGAGAATTTATTTTGTCTTTATTTGGCTCTACATTTTCTGATTATGGGCCCCCTTACCCTAGGGGTGGTCACCTGGGGTTGAAACATAGCCTACGACCTGTCTAGGGTCGAATGAGAGCCCCATGCAAAATTTCAGCATCCTGGGTCCAACGGTGTGGATTTCCATTGGTAACAAACAAACACACAAACAAACAAACACACAAACTTTCATCTTTATATATTAGATTACATTTGTTAAAGTTCCTTTTTATAAAGCCTAAGGTTTTGTTTGATTTTTTAATAACTTCATTGACATGGGGATTCCATGATAGTTTCTCATTTATTAAGACTCCTAAGTATTTTGCATCTTTAGTTTGGGTCAGTTCTTTTCCATGAATGTAATATTTTGAATTTATTTGTTTCTTTTTCTTTGTTACTCTTAACAGTTGACACTTTCTGGGTGGAAAGACATACTCCAGTTAGTTTCCCATTTTATCAATTCATCTAAGTCTTTTTGTAAAATTTTGCTATCTTGTTCTGATTTAATTGTTCTATAGATTATACAATCATCAGCAAATAACCTAACTTTTGTACCTGTTGAGATGTTGTTGGGTAAATCATTTATATAAATTAAAAAGAGTAAGGGACCTAGCACAGTTCCTTGTGGAACTCCTGAGTTAACCTTTATTGGTGCAGATTTAGATCCATTAATTATTACAGTTTGCTCCCTGCCCAAAAGGAAGTCTTGGATCCAGTGATGTAAGGAACCTGAGATTCCAAAGTAGTTAAGTTTTTTAAGTAAACTAAGGTGGTGAACTTTGTCAAATGCTTTTGAGAAGTCTAGTAATATTGTATCTATTTGATCATTTTTGTCCAAGCCTTTTGATAGTTCATCTATTAAACCTATTAATTGTGTTTCACATGATCTGTTTTTTCTAAAGCCGTGTTGATGTGGGCATAGGGCATTATATTTGTCAAGGTGGTTAACTATTCTACTATATATTATGTGTTCTAGTAATTTACAGGTGATACTAGTAAGTGATACAGGCCTGTAATTACCAGGGTCTGATTTATCCCCTTTCTTAAAGAGTGGAGTTACGTTAGCTAATTTCCAATCCTGGGGCACTTTACCCTGGTTTAGAGAGGCTTGAAAGAGAACTACAAGGATTGGGGACAGTTCATTGCTTAGTTCTTTTAATAATCTTGCAGGCAAATCATCTGGGCCAGTAGCTTTGTTTATTTTTAAGTTTTTTAGGAGTGAATGTATACCTATCTCATCTACAGTTATGTTACCTATTTCCTCCATTTTATTTAAATTTATTAAAACTTCCTTGTCGCCTGAGGCAGAAAAAGATGATGCAAAATATGTGTTAAGGATATTAGCTTTAGTTTCATTATCATTATAGGTTTTATTATTTGAGCCTTTTAGTGTGGCTATTCCTGAAGGTTCCATTTTTTTAGATTTGATAAAGGACCATAAGTTTTTATTGTTATCTTTGGTAATTACATTGTTTATATATTCATTTTGGAGGTTTCGACTAAGTTTTTGTGTCAAGTGTTTAATCTTTAAGTATTTTTTGTGTATCCTATATGAATAGGTAGCTTTATATTTCTTAAATAAGTTCTCTTTTAGTTTGCATAGCTTTTTCAATCTAGAATTGAACCAGCATTTGTTAATTTTATTTGATGTTAGTTTTGTTGGAACATTCTCATCCATTATAGTTTTTAGATTTGTTTTTATATCTTTCCAAATTTCTTCTACTGGGCTATTTGTGTTAAATTTACTTAGGAAAGTTTGTTGGAAGTTAGCCGCTGATTGGTGTAGTTTTATTGAATTACATTTATTCCAAAGATAGATTATTCTTCTAGGTATCTTATTAATTTTAGTTTTTATTGTATTGGTGACCCTAACAATATCATGGTCGGACAGTCCTGGAATTATTTTATAGTCTAACACTAGTCCTGGTCTATTTGTTAGGAATAAATCTAGTGTTTTATTTTTCCTTGTTGCTGTTTTTACTATCTGTTCTAGGTTTATGTTGTTTATAGTGTCTAAAAAGTGTTCATTAATTTCTTTGTTAGTTTGATGGTTATCAATTGTATAATTTTTCCAATTTATATCTGGAAGATTAAAGTCCCCCATAATCCATAGAACTGCATATATATATATATATATATAATATATATATTATATATATATATATATATATAATATATATATATATATATATATATATATATCACCGTGGGGGAACAACAAAAAGACAAATAAACGAACGGCACAAAATAACCAAATTAAACAAGAGAAACGTGGTAATTTTAAGATCCGTTGGAAAAACAACTTAAATAATAATAATAATAATAATAATAAATTGATTATTTATATAGCGCTGTATCCCAGTAAGGAACTGGGCTCACAGCGCTTTACATGAAAGAAATAACATACCTATAAATATTAAATTAACTTTCATATCATAACAAACACAAAAATTACAGTACATTATACATAAGCTACGTTAATCATTTAAAGAAATGTTGTTTCATTAATTTTGAAAATAAATGTTGAAAAGATGTGTCTTAAGTGCAGTCTTGAAGGACTTGGTTGTTTGAATACAACGTATGTGTAATGGTAGAGAATTCCATTGTTTGGCTGCACAAAAAGAGAACGACCTTTCACCAAATGTTTTGGTGCGTGTCGTAGGAACAGAGAGAACACGTACAGAAATACAGAGACATGTACCTTTGAGGAGTGAGCCCTAATTAAACTGATGAAGTTCCACACCTGTTGCTAGGCACGTTTGATGTATAATATTTCTGTGCTACTTTTCACAAGCCGGTGGAAATGTTGGTTGTAATATGACCCCAAACCCCTAATTAGCTGATGGATTTATGGTCTCCCTTTTCGCTCAGTCTTTAGTTGGTAATGTGCTTTCTCATAGTTTAAAAACCTGGTTTTTGTTTTAGTTAACTGTTTTTTTTTGTCTTTCATTTTAAAGCCATAATAAGTCATTAATATTTCATTTCTAATCTTAATTATTGTTGAAGACCATATTAGGTCATAGGTCAACTTAAGGTTAGAGTTCATCTTTAAGCTTTAAAAAATTGTTTAGCTTTTTAAAGCAGCAAAAAAAAAGTTTAAAAAAAACAAAACATGTAAGCCACTTCTATTAATATCAATCCAAGTTGTTTCGAAAGTTTTTAGACGACTCTAGAAGTTTTCATTTTCACCATAAAGAACCCATGCATTTAACAAGACAATTAGCTGCCAGAAGAAATTTTGTAACAAGCAACATGGGTTACTTGACAACGCAGAATTATATTTAAAAAAAAGACTAGTTTCACAACTTAAGTTACGTAAACAAATAATCCTACATGTCTTCCCAAACATCCATTTGTCTAAAAAATGGGCTATAAACATACAAACAAACACATTAAAAAATGAAGCAAGACAAATACGTCAGAGAATCTACTATTCATACATCCGTTATAGTAAATGTCACTGATAAATATGTTACATGCAGCTTTAAGAAATACTGAAGTCTAAAGCCTAAGTATCTCACTATATACAACATTCACTGTTACACGCATGTTACAGTTTGTAGAAATACTCAGTTCTAGAAACTAAATATCCCATTCATATATATATATATACTAGGGGCAAGTACCCGGCTTCTCCCGGGTTTAACAACAACAGCAACAACAAAAACAACAACAGCAACAACGACAAAAACAACAACAGAAACAGCAACAGCAACAAAACAACAAAAACAAAACAACAACAAAAACAACAACAAAACAACAACTACAACAACAACAGCAACAACAACAAAGCAACAACAACAAAACAACAACTACAACAGCAACAACAACAAAGCAACAACAACATGAAGGACATTGACGTCGCAGGGCAAGGGATGTGGACAACAACAACAACAGCAAAAACAACACAAAAGCAACAACAGCAACAACAGCAACAACAACAAAAACAACACAAAATCAACAACAGCAACAACAACAGCAACAACAACAAAAACAACAACAGCAACAACAACAAAAACAAAGTAATAAATGTGGGCTTTATTATGTAACTTTAATAGAACAGTAAACGTTTCGGCTAATGCCTTCATCAGTACAATTAACAGAAAGTATGTACTTACATTTAAGTAATAAAATTATATCTAAATTCTTAAGACATACTATTTCATAAAATAGTTATGTAAAATTAAAAGAAAGGAAAAACAGCAACGAAAATGACACAGGATATATTTTGTAATTTATATCTAGCTGAACGTCGAGTTTGTAACATCAATAATTGACTGAGGGGAAGGGGAGAAAAAGAAATCGACGAAATAGTACACAGTTTTAAACTAAAAAAATGAATATGGTTCATTAAAATTATTTCGTACTTTAATTTAAGTTCTTCATTTTTGTTTTTAAAAAGACGGCTTAAGAAAGATAATTACTTGAAAAGATTTCTGAAACTATTTTACAATTCTTTTACTTCACACTGAAGTAAGAAGGCTTAAGAAAGATAATTACTTGAAAAGATTTCGGAAACTATTTTACAATTCTTTTACTTCACACTGAAGTAAGAAGGCTTAAGAAAGATTATTACTTGAAAAGATTTCGGAAACTATTTTACAATTTTGCGATTTTCAAAGAAATAAAACTTACATGAGGTATCTGTTAAGATTATACAGTAAGGCATTACGGAGTTATTTAGTCGTAACATTGCAGAACTAACAATTTGACATAAGCAACTTCATGGTACAAGTAAAACCATTGTCGATGCCAAAGAGAAGAAAGTTGGTTTGATCAGTTGCGTCACTAGGGGGGCGGGGGGGGGGCGGGCCGCCCCGGGTGACACCAACCCTAGTGACGCCTCTGGGTTTGATTACTTTTGTTGAATTATGTCAGAAAAATGTTTACAACAAAAACTTTGAAAAGTTTCATTGGCTCAAAAACGTGTAATTGACAAATGCCTCAATGCGTTTTATTGTCGATCATCAAAAAATTCTATCGGCTGATTGAAAAGATAGATTTTATGAATTAAAACGAATTAATTCTCTAAATTGATAATAAAGCCTAAGTAACGTGATTTGCCTGATATTCTAATTAAGCTAGATATAAAGACGAAATCGCGTAAATGCAAAATAAGGATTCAGTTAAAACTGACTTGATATCAAATGACCAATGGCTTTGTGAGGACACAGAGATCAAATATCCAAATTAACGAAATGTACAAGAAAACAATTGTTACCGTTTCCGTCTTCATATCTAGCTGAAATATCATATAGAATAGGACTGTGATTTAGCTTTTAAATAACATACAAAATATACAAACAAATTGTGTAATGAAAATAATAAATGTGGGCTTTATTATGTAACTTTAATAGAACAGTAAACGTTTCGGCTAATGCCTTCATCACTGGCAATTAATAAGGAAACATAGTAATTATATTTTAAAAACAAAAATGAAGAACTTAAATTCAAGTACGAAATAATTTTAATGAACCATATTCATTTTTTTAGTTTAAAACTGTGTACTATTTAGTCGATTTCTTTTTCTCCCCTTCCCCTCAGTCAATTATTGATGTTACAAACTCGACGTTCAGCTAGTTATAAATTACAAAATATATCCTGTGTCATTTTCGTTGCTGTTTTTCCTTTCTTTTAATTTTACATAACTATTTTATGAAATAGTATGTCTTAAGAATTTAGATATAATTTTATTACTTAAATGTAAGTACATACTTTCTGTTAATTGTACTGATTTCGTCTTTATATCTAGCTTAATTAGAATATCAGGCAAATCACTTTACTTAGGCTTTATTATCAATTTAGTCAATTAATTCGTTTTAATTCATAAAATCTATCTTTTCAATCAGCCGATAGAATTTTTTGAGGATCGACAATAAAACGCATTGAGGCATTTGTCAGTTACACGTTTTTGAGCCAATGAAACTTTTCAAAGTTTTTGTTGTAAACATTTTTCTGACATAATTCAACAAAAGTAATCAAACCCAGAGGCGTCACTAGGGTTGGTGTCACCCGGGGCGGCCCGCCCCCCGCCCCCCTAGTGACGCAACTGATCAAACCAACTTTCTTCTCTTTCGCGTCGATAATGGTTTTACTTGTACCATGAAGTTGCTTATGTCAAATTGTTAGTTCTGCAATGTTACGACTAAATAACTCCGTAATGCCTTACTGTATAATCTTAACAGATACCTCATGTAAGTTTTATTTCTTTGAAAATCGCAAAATTGTAAAATAGTTTCCTAAATCTTTTCAAGTAATTATCTTTCTTAAGCCTTCTTACTTCAGTGTGAAGTAAAAGAATTGTAAAATAGTTTCCGAAATCTTTTCAAGTAATTATCTTTCTTAAGCCTTCTTACTTCAGTGTGAAGTAAAAGAATTGTAAAATAGTTTCAGAAATCTTTTCAAGTAATTATCTTTCTTAAGCCGTCTTACTTCAGTGTGAAGTAAAAGAATTGTAAAATAGTTTCAGAAATCTTTTCAAGTAATTATCTTTCTTAAGCCGTCTTACTTCAGTGTGAAGTAAAAGAATTGTAAAATAGTTTCAGAAATCTTTTCAAGTAATTATCTTTCTTAAGCCGTCTTACTTCAGTGTGAAGTAAAAGAATTGTAAAATAGTTTCAGAAATCTTTTCAAGTAATTATCTTTCTTAAGCCGTCTTACTTCAGTGTGAAGTAAAAGAATTGTAAAATAGTTTCCGAAATCTTTTCAAGTAATTATCTTTCTTAAGCCGTCTTACTTCAGTGTGAAGTAAAAGAATTGTAAAATAGTTTCCGAAATCTTTTCAAGTAATTATCTTTCTTAAGCCGTCTTACTTCAGTGTGAAGTAAAAGAATTGTAAAATAGTTTCCGAAATCTTTTCAAGTAAGTATCTTTCTTAAGCCGTCTTACTTCAGTGTGAAGTAAAAGAATTGTAAAATAGTTTCCGAAATCTTTTCAAGTAATTATCTTTCTTAAGCCGTCTTACTTCAGTGTGAAGTAAAAGAATTGTAAAATAGTTTCCGAAATCTTTTCAAGTAATTATCTTTCTTAAGCCGTCTTACTTCAGTGTGAAGTAAAAGAATTGTAAAATAGTTTCCGAAATCTTTTCAAGTAATTATCTTTCTTAAGCCGTCTTACTTCAGTGTGAAGTAAGAGTCTCAAATAGCCGGCATTTTGTTCTTCACAAATTACTTTGAAGAGACCTTTAAATTTGGAATTAGCTTTAATAAAGTTAATACAATTTATAAATGAATTTAGCACTTTATTTAAGAAAAGGCAAAATGGTTTAGCCAAGTTTCCTTTATGAATAACACAATGCACAAGAAACATTTCTGGAATTTTATCTTCCATCAATTTTAAGCTGCCATTTTCTTGCCCATAAAATTATGAGTCCCATCCTCACCACAAGATTTATATTGGTATAATCTTGATATCTAATTATTTTTAAGACTATTATTTATATCTTTGGCGGTAGTTATGCTTCCTAATGATTTAAAGAACGACATTTTTTTAAAAAATGCCCTCTATCGATATATGTTATTGAGTAGCATAGCTTGCATGTATTTGTCATCTGTTCCCAGAACACGTTTAATAACTACATGTACTGATATTCATGGTTTGATTAAATATATTTTAACGATATATCGAAGAGTGAGAAAATTTGATAAATAGCCTGATAATAATGTCCACATAACAAGAAAGTGTGATTTAATTATTAAACCATGAAACTCTAGGAGGTATAAGAACTAAGTGTGAAGTACATCTTGTAATACTAAATAAGGCAATTAATTCTAACTTGGAAATATTACTCAACTTGTTTGGAATTCTGGAATAATATTCTGGAATTCGGGCGCGGCATGGGTTGCCTGAACAAACCAGGAAAAGCAACACACTACCAACATTCAAAACTCTAATTATAATGCAAGACTAGATATAAAAGATGTATGAGCTTAGGACGCAATAATATTCTGTATAGAAGTAGTGTAATGGTGCGTCTGTAATGTATAACATAATATAATATATATATCAACCCCCAATGTGGCGTGAGAAACCGCACTCTGGTGCAGAGGCAAACATTTCAGTATTCCACCATAATTTTAAGAGAGACATTCTTCCGTACATACTAAAACTAATCTCAATAAAGTACTGGAAAAGTTATACGCATGGAAACAATATTCGGCCTGACTTATTGCAGTAGACATAGGACACGGATGGTATGCTGATGGTAGGCATAGGGCAATAATGCCAACATGACAAGAAAGTGTGATGGTATGCCGATGGTAGGGATCTATAATAATAAAAGTCAATTTTCTGTCCGTTCTGTCCGGTCCTCGATAGCAGTTGGTCCCTCAAACTCCTAAAGACTCCTACAGCCAATCACTAGCGGATAAAAAAATTTTTTTTAGTCATATTAAATCGAAGTACTTGAACTTATAAGTTTTAAATTATTTTCTTCTTTTTAGTCCACATATAACAACGTGGTTTTTAAAAATCATTTTTTTACCTTTATTGCAGTATTTTTGTCATCATTCAGTACTGTGTTCCCATCTTGAAGTGTGCCACTCCTGCTATCAAAATTTCAGATCGATCGAATGTAACGTAATTAAATTAATTAATTTTTAGTTTATCTCTATGTATCTCTATGTAACATGTACATTTTTTGTGCTAGACTAACACGCGGTGCGTATTATATTGAACAACCTTTTTAATATTTTCCTGTCACGCGGTGCGGTGCGTATTATATTGAACATACTTTTTAAAAATATATTCTCGATCTGTAAATGTTTATGCTAGTCTGTCGCACGGTGCGTATTATTTTGAACATAATCAATACTTTTAGTTGTGTCTCATACATATGGCATTTAAGTCAAATACGTTGTTTTTACGGGTTGTTTTTACTGTTCATTGTCGGCTTAATAAAGAACTGCTGTCTATGGATGTATTAATTACATTCAATAGCTAATTACTGTAAACTCTTAATAAAGAACTGCTGTCTATGGATGTATTAATTACATTCAATAGTTAATTACTGTAAACTCTTTTAACATTGACCCCGGAAGTCCGGGCAGAGGCGTAACTAGGACATTTTTCTCCCGGACGATAAACTATAAAATTCGCCCCTCTCAGTTTATTTTATCGTACATTTGTTCACTTATTTTAACGTGACGCCGTATGCCTCATTTTGTACCCTTGTACCGTGTCGTCCGGAGACATAAGTATCCCTCCCCCCCCCTTGTTACGCCACCTTAGTTCCAGGGGCGCATATTAGCGCTCCTATTTCTTTAACATTGGGGTGACATTTTCGACAAACTGCAAATGTTGTGTTGAAAAAGGCGGGAATAAACCAACGCAATCTCTTTGTAAACTACGTATGGCACTATTACCCACATACCTACGTGACTGTGAAGTCTTCCTCCATGAGATGTCTTGCTCTACAAAAATTTTGTATAATCTCAGCCGCACTAACCAAACATTTTTGGAACTAAAGAAAATTGATTTTGAAAACCAACAAGCAAAAGTGATAGTTGTTTTTGTTTTCTATTTGTTTTGCTACAAAGCTTTTAGTTCAATCATTTCTGACCCCCTTTACACTTGATTTTAATCAACATTATCTTTTACTGGAATTGAAGATTTTAAGATCTGATAAAAAAGAATGTGACCGCTGATTTTTCCTACATTTTTTCTTCCATTTGTCAAGTTTTCAATCCAGATTCGTTTAATAATTTTGTTTTTATCATCTTTTATTATGAAAAGCTTGAATGGACAAGTTTTCAATGCTCTATGACGCACTGATCAATAGATAAACATTCTCTATTTTTATATTATCTCTCCAACAGCTCACCTATGACGTGAATACATTCTGACCACAAAAAGACATAAAAAAGCTGACAATAATGACATCATTATTTGTATTTTTAAAGCATTGGAACTTATGTAAAGCCTTATTTATTAATTTTTTTAATTGAGTATAAAAAAAACAACACCCATCAAGAAAATTTTCTTCAATTATTTCTAACAAATAGAGACTTTGACAAAGACCATGAGACTGACCACTTGACTGCTGTTCTGTATGGAAACAAGAGTTTGAGGGCCGGGTGCTGAATGCGAACAGAAGCGTGGTTCAATGGCCGAGCTGAGAATTCACCACATGTCCAGTTCTAAACCCCATTATCCACAAGATGACCCCCAAAACAGGAACACGATATAATCTTTCATCAGCTTACAGGACACACTCAACTTGATTATTATTGCAAACCTTATCGCATAACACCATACAAAACACCGATGTACCGTCTCTGCTAATATGTATCAACTTAGACTCCATAGCATTTGGGCACTTTGCCTAAACTACATCAACACCACAATTACTTCATGTCATCAACACCACCACTACACCATGTCATCAACACCACCACTACACCATGTCATCAACACCACAATTACATCATGTCATCAACACCATCACTACACCATGTCATCAACACCACAATTACATCATGTCATCAACACCACCACTACACCATGTCATCAACACCACAATTACATCATGTCATCAACACCATCACTACACCATGTCATCAACACCACAATTACATCATGTCATCAACACCACCACTACACCATGTCATCAACACCACAATTACATCATGTCATCAACACCACCACTACACCATGTCATCAACACCACCACTACACCATGTCATCAACACCATGCCCCACCGCGTCAACAAAACTACGTCATCATGACGTCATCGCCACACTGCGTCCAGATCACGTCAACATGACCACTGCACCACGGACAAAACACTTCAAAACTACGTCAACATCTCTTGAAAACTTCCTAAAACAACAACAACAACACTGCCATGTCCCCACAACAACACTGCCATGTCCCCACAACAACAACACTGCCATGTCCCCACACGTTAGTTCCGTTTCTCAAATGTGGGAAAACTTGGGCCCAGTATCTCAGATGGTCGTTGAACTTATTCATGTTTATCAACTTTCAGAACACAGAAGCAATTTAATGAATATTTGATCTGCATTTAATTTAGCGGGCCTAGGAGATCGATAGTCAAGACAATTACAAGACCTTGTGACGTCATAGGCATGCATGAAAGGCTCGAATGGAATAAATAAAAAGAAAAGGTTTTCAATTCTGTATGACGCACTAATCAATAGATACACACTCTCTATCTTTCTATTATCTCTCCCAACAGAAGAGCTCACCTATGACGTGAGGACATTCTGTTGGCGTAGACACGGCGGTTCTGTCGTAGACATGGCGGTTCTGTCGTAGACACGGCGGTTCTGTCGTAGACACGGCGGTTCTGTCGTAGACACGGCGGTTCTACGGCAGTTGACTCACGTGATCAGAGACTGAGTTCACTCAATATGTGTGTGCAGTGTGAGGGCTGCTATGTGTGGTATAGTCAAGTTAGATTTCTGTGTAAGAAATTACAAGAATTATGCTGGAACATGTCTATAGGGACCCACTGGGGGGGGATAAGATAAACCAAATGTCGTATGTGTTGGGAAATCATAAAAATCAATTTAAAAAAGAGATCAAAGTCGATAGCGATAGCAAGAAAACGTTTTTTAAAGGACGGCATATTTATATATATATACCGTATATCAATTTTTCCTAGCGTAATGGACAAGTAAGCTTTTTTGTTGTTATTATTTTTATTTTCCACCTTGAAGTGTTTTTCCAAGTCAGCTAGGGGCCAAACAAGGTGAAGCAACATGCTGCATTACTCAAGATCTCAAGAGAAGAGTTGGAGACCGCCAAGACACGCCTCTGCAAACGAAAGACAACCTGGACACCCGGAGAGTGCACGCTAATTTACCGGTACTATATAATGATAAATAGATGGAGTAGGTTTCCAAAGGAACTAGCCAGGGCTGCCCACCGGATGGCGCCAGTTGTCAAGGTACTAGCCAGGGCTGCCCACCGGATGGCGCCAGTTGACAAGGTACTAGCTAGGGCTGACCCTCAGATCACGCCAGTTGTCAAGGTACTAGCCAGGGCTGACCCTCAGATTGCGCCAGTTGACAAGGTACTAGCTAGGGCTGCCCACCGGATTGCGCCAGTTGACAAGGTACTAGCTAGGGCTGACCCTCAGATCGCGCCAGTTGTCAAGGTACTACTTAGGGCTGACCCTCAGATCGCGCCAGTTGTCAAGGTACTAGCTAGGGCTGACCCTCAGATTGCGCCAGTTGACAAGGTACTAGCTAGGGCTGACCCTCAGATCGCGCCAGTTGACAAGGTACTAGCCAGGGCTGACCCTCAGATCGCGCCAGTTGACAAGGTACTAGCTAGGGCTGACCCTCAGATCGCGCCAGTTGACAAGGTACTAGCCAGGGCTGCCCGCTAGATAAGCAGGTTGCCAAAGTACTAGGTAAAATATTTCCTGAAGTAATTTTGAGTATGAACTCTTCCCAAAGTACTAGCCACGGCTGTCCGATAGATGTAGCAGGTTGCCAATGTACCAGCCAGAGCTGCCCAACGTACTAGCCGGGGCTTTGAATAAGTTATCAAAGCCTGCAGGTATATGGTAGTTCAGGGGTGTTTAAACATTTTTCAAAGAGGGTCGCATTCTATGAAGTAAAAATACGTGCGTAATAACATAAAAAATTGACATACGTCGAGACGAATTACAGCTTTTAATTAAATAATAGTTTCTTGCATTTACTTTGTAAGAGTAATAGTTGTGGAAAAAAAAACTACTGTTGCGAATATCGATATAAATGTACTATCAATATCTCAATTCATCAACAGAAATGACTACAGTTGGATAAATAATGACCACATTGTAGAATAAAGCTTTTTTTTTACTACTGCGTACCTTAAAACTTAAAATAAATTAAATATTTTTTAAATATGACTAGAACTGACATCGTTGTGTCAAAAATTGTGATTTAAAATCTTTCTTAAAATTCTAAGTACACAGACGACACATTCTTTTCCTTTTCCGAGCTGGCAAAAATAAGCAATATTGCATCCTCGAATTTAGCCATCGGACGTCATGCATTGCGTACACATAACATCACATAACTTTATCGGACATTTGTAATCAATATCCACGTTGTTCCCATAGAACATCATCGATTTGTGCTATCATTTGACGTCACCGTATTTAGTACTTAACACGGCACACATGTTTGGCTTCCGTATAAATATAACGTAGACATTGCAGAAACAAATCCACAGATCAATGATTATTTAAGATGAAGCAGCGGGCCAGTTAAAACTTACGCGTGGCCCATATTTGAGCCACGGGCCGAACTGTAGACAACCCCGGTGGTAGTTTGTTGGGTAAGGATGATGTCTAAATACTCATTCAGGATCGTTTACAATATATTTGCCCAAAATGAGACAAAAAGAAATAGGATTCGTGAAATAATTTTAGTTACCGGTATTTCC
This sequence comes from Ampullaceana balthica, assembly GCA_944989445.1. Lineage (NCBI taxonomy): Eukaryota > Metazoa > Mollusca > Gastropoda > Lymnaeidae > Ampullaceana > Ampullaceana balthica. The sequence goes on from CALYLW010000979.1 coordinate 278,439, forward strand.
TATTTTATCAAGGAATCAATTAGAGAATGAAAGCTTCAAGCTAGAAATAACTTCAAAAAGTGAGATTTATTTTTAAAAATATAAATGGCTATGATGTAAAATTTATAGTCTAAAATTAAACAACCCGTAAAAACAAAGTTTTTGACTGTAAATCCCTTATATATATTTGAGGGATAAATAAAAGTATTGTTTATGTTCAATATAATACGCACCGCGCGACAGACTAGCATAAACATTTACAGATCGGGAAAATATTACTATAGTATGTTCAATATAGTACGCACCGCACCGCGCGACAGGAAAATATTTAAAATGTATGTTCAATATAATACGCACCGCGCGACATGCTAGCACAAACATGTACATGCTACATAGAGATACATAGAGATAATCTAAAAAAAATTTCATTTATCTACAGTACATTCGATCAATCTGAAATTTTGATAGAATGCATTGTTAGGTGACAAAGGTTTATGTGCAAAATTTCAGCTCGATAGAATCACGGGAAGTGGGTCATTTTTAAATCCCTTATATTAACTTCACGGCCGTCTCTGTCTCTCTGTCGTTCTGTCGTCATCTCTCTCTGTCTGTCTTGGGCGGGCAGAAAAACGAAAGTCAAAAATGACCCAATTCCCGTGATCCGATCGAGCTGAAATTTGGCACACGGACTTGTCTCACCTAACAATGCATCGTATCAAAACTTCAGATCGATCGAAAGTACCGTAATTAAATTAATGCATTTTTAGTTTATCCTTATATAACATATGTAATTCAAATTCACTGTTTGTTATTGTTGTTTTTTTCCACGTGAGAGTTTGAGTTGACGCGACCCATCGAAGTACCGGCGTTCTTTTGTTTACATTTTACGTGTCACGCTGAGCTCGGTCAAGCGATCGGTGACCAGACTTTTCCCCTCTCCAGGGTTATGAAGCAAAGTTGAGTTAAAACAGATTCAGTCTGTAAATGTTTGTCGCGTTTGAAAATAATCAATACTGTTAGTTATGTCTCATATATAAGGGATTTATAGTCAAAAGCTTTGTTTTTACGGGTTTGTTTTATTTACTTTTGTCTTTCCGCGGGCGGGCGGGACCACGAAAGACAGATATATATATATTCATTATAAAAAGAATTCATTATAAAAAGATATTTATTTCATGAAGTTAAAAACCTACAAAGTTATTAAAATGACATATTAATTAGGGACCGTCCGCTAATGACGTCACGCGATTTTGGCCAATTTTTTACCCCCTCCCCCTCGTCACACTTTTGTCACAAAAAGTTAGCCCCCCCCCTTTTCCAATATGCCGTTAAAAAGCTTTGCCCGCCCCCCCACCATAAAAGCCGTATTTCCTATTTGACAATTGCCATGTTTCAAAACGCTTTATTGTCATCTAAGTATGTATTTAGTGTAAGGCTGCACTCTAATATCGCAAAACGCGTGATGCCATGTAAAACGTCATTAAATAAATTGTAAACAATCACATATTAAAGTGAAACTTTTATTCAAAATTGCGCGTTTTTATGTGATGTCACACTTCCTAAACACCCCTCTCCCCCCTCGTCACCAATAATAGGCCCTCCCTCGCTTAGGTGCGTGACGTCATTTATGGACGGCCCCTTAGCTATTAAATTTTGCAAACATAGATAGACTTTACGGCCATAGCAAAGAAATTTTAATTTTGTAGCCGAGACTAGACCCCACACCTTACAGTTCACATCACAAACCACGTGTTTCATACTAGGTCACGTCATTGCATGCTCATACAATGTAAACACAACAACACGTCTCTCACAAAAATGGTTTAGTGGGGCACGTACAGATAGGTGAATTGTATTCACAAATATAATTAATGAAATGGAAGTAAGTGACAGGGCAGATGACATAGGCTCTTAAATATTTGTTTTTATTAGTTCTTCAGGTAGCATGTGCTTCCCATTTATGATTCTATCAAATGATAAACATTTCAAACCAAATCAAATTAATAAACGTTTTTTTTAAAACTATAGCGTTTTTTAAATTTAATTTAATGTTTTGATCTGGAAGTTATGAACGTGTGCAGAATTTCAAACTAATTGACAGCGGAAATAGGGTTACTCTCCAATAACAAGATTTTACCCTGAAAGGTGTCCAAAGTGATAAATGTATTAATTACATGTATTTTGCTGACCTTTTGTTTGGGTACCGTAGGGACTAATTAAAAAGAAAAAAAACGCAAATCAAATTGTAAAGTACTGAATGATATTTGCTTATTATTTCCATTGTTCACTAATGTTAAAACATTTCCCTTAAACTACTTTTCATTTTAAAATTATTGACACTATAGTTTTACTTGCATTAAACTTGAAGGATAAAAAAAGAAAAGTTAGCGGTAAAATATTTTAAAATGTCATTACGATTTAAAAAAAAACTATTCCTATGAATCTGCAATAAGTTCATTGTTCAAATTAATATATTAATAATAAGAATAATCCATTAGTTCTATCACTAACTCCTAGAAACACTAGAGGATAGAAGAACAAAGAGCAAAGTAGTAACAATACAAAAGGCAATTTATTCTTACTTTGAGATACTACTCAACACTTCTTATCTCATACAATACTCGACAGAAATAGGGATAAAAACAATGTTCTCATGCCATTTGCAAGAACAAACACATACAATTAATCATTCTTCTTCCAGTCCGGCGTTCGGGCGTAAAATGGGTTGTCTGAATAAGCCGACACACTATCGATATTCAAAACTCTAATAAAAAATGCAAGACTATATGTAAACCGGATAAACATAGGACGCAATTATCTTCTTGATAGAAGGAGCTTCTGTAATGTAAAGATAAGATGAGGTTTGTTCGAGATTTGAACTTTGGTTGATAATTTTATTAGAGTCCATATCCTTTGGCTGTAGGAATATATCGTCAAATCTAGTTTTTTTTTATTAGTAAAAACAACTCAGCGAAAGCAAGATTGGGCTTAATGATCTTGATAAACTTGATGGAAGTGTAAGGGGGAAGTATGTGTGCAATTATAACTTTATATCAATAGCAGCAAACCAAAAATGTATAATTCTTGAACTTTTAAACAAGAAAGATTCAAAACAAAAAAATAACACTGTTTCTTTTATAACTATTAGGAATTAATGATAATGGTCCCCAAATGTTATAAATATACTTTGAGATAAGAATGCCTGAATGCATAGAAACATATATAAGTATTATGTGATTTTGCAATATTGTAAATTGCTAATATAGTATAGTTTTAATAACGAGTTTAAGATTTTTTTTGTTGAAAAGGGTATTTTAAATTTATTTCAAAATTTATTTTAAAATTTATTCACGAAGATGAGATATACGATATAGGACATTTAATTACATTATGCAACATTCCAAAAGCAACTTTCACTTCAGAATTACCCATAAACTTGTAAATATATAAATACTAGGTTGCGCTGGGACGCCGTGGCGTCTACGGCGCCCACTTTTTTCAAAAGCCCAACTAACTTGTCCTTGTATGATAAATACGTAATATTAAACTTTCTTAAATGTAAAAAAAGTATTTTATAATAGGGTTTTTTTTTGGGTCAAAAACCTAATTAACTTATCCTTGTATGATAAATACGAAATATTCCTGAAATGTACACAAAGTATGTATATAATTTTTTTTACAGTGCTAATCACCACACGATTTTTAAAGTAATTTTAGAAAGCAGCGCACCAAATTACTGCACCAAAAAATATAACTCTTTGAGTCAGTCAGCACTGTTTACAACACAAATGCTGAAGTCATAGGTTCGTGCGTTTTTGGTTAATGTTATCTGGAAACCAAAAGGATTATGATTTAGCGTTAGGCCACAATCAGCGATAATTGAGCGTAAATATATATATAATGCTGAAATGTACACAAAAGTATTTTATAATTATAAATCCTCAAATCCTCTTTTTACATCGCTCTCTTTTCCAAAATTAAAATATAAGCTAAAACAATGACGTCATATAATATTTTTGATTACGGCGAGAATGTTTTAATTTATAATTATTTTGCACACCTCCTGATGTGCGCCTTGTATATATACTTAAATATAAGCTAAAAAATGACGTCATAGTGTTACGAATACTTACTCTAACCAACCTGTGACTTGGGCTATTATATTGTTTATATACTAGGTTGTGCTGCGGCGCCGTCGCCTGCGGCGCCTACTTTTTTCAGGGCGCCTACGGATCCACCTTTTTCAAAAGCCCAAACTACTTATCTTTGTATGATAAATACGAAATATTCCTGAAATGTACACAAAGTATTTTATAATTAACAATCCTCAAATCCTCTTTTCACATCGTTCCCTTTTCCAAAATTAAAATATGAGCTAAAACAATGACGTCATATAATATCTTTTTACGGCGAGAAATTTTAGAAAACAGCGCATCAAATTACTGCACCAAAAAATAACTCATTTCAAACGTCCGCATGAAATTGTTCAATTATTATTAATAGTGTGGAGGGTGTTTAATGTTAATCTTGAAATCAAAATGATTATGATTTTTAAGTCTATATTGTCCACAAAAAAAGTAGAGTGATGTCCCTTAGCGTTAGGCGTCAGCCATAATTTAGGGTAAATATATAGATGATATAATATAAGCTTACATCTGGTAGGTGACTTGAAGGTATACATTAATTCTAAATTTTAATGATGTCACTCTCCTATGCATTGTACAAATTTATGTACTAACGGCTCAAAGGCTGAGAAAATTTGATGTCTGGAAAGGCTACATTTTAAAATCAAGATTGTAAAACCAAGTTTGATGACGTCACATATTTGAACTTTGGTAGAGATGAAATAAATAACTCTCTGGGCAGCGGTTCAGAGATTAATCTTTAGATTTTTAATATTTTATCACTTACAATAATCCAAACGCATCCATCGGGAGAATTCAGACTTTCTGATAACCATTCTATAAATTTTTCTATTATTCAATATTTTGCTCGTATATGCCTTTTTCCAATTAAGTGAAAGTTATTGTTGGGTAGTTAAGTGAAAGTTATTGTTGGGTAGTTAAGTGAAAGTTATTGTTGGGTAGTTAAGTGAAAGTTATTGTTGGGTAGTTAAGTGAAAGTTATTGTTGGTGGGTTAAGTGAAAGTTATTGTTGGGTAGTTAAGTGAAAGTTATTTTGGGTAGTTAAGTGAAAGTTATTGTTGGGTAGTTAAGTGAAAGTTATTGTTGGGTAGTTAAGTGAAAGTTATTGTTGGGTAGTTAAGTGAAAGTTATTTTGGGTAGTTAAGTGAAAGTTATTGTTGGGTAGTTAAGTGAAAGTTATTGTTGGGTAGTTAAGTGAAAGTTATTGTTGGGTAGTTAAGTGAAAGTTATTGTTGGGTAGTTAAGTGAAAGTTATTGTTGGGTAGTTAAGTGAAAGTTATTGTTGGGTAGTTAAGTGAAAGTTATTCTGGGTAGTTAAGTGAAAGTTATTCTGGGTAGTTAAGTGAAAGTTATTCTGGGTAGTTAAGTGAAAGTTATTGTTGGGTAGTTAAGTAAAAGTTATTCTGGGTAGTTAAGTGAAAGTTATTCTGGGTAGTTAAGTGAAAGTTATTCTGGGTAGTTAAGTGAAAGTTATTCTGGGTAGTTAAGTGAAAGTTATTCTGGGTAGTTAAGTGAAAGTTATTCTGGGTAGTTAAGTGAAAGTTATTCTGGGTAGTTAAGTGAAAGTTATTCTGGGTAGTTAAGTGAAAGTTATTCTGGGTAGTTAAGTGAAAGTTATTCTGGGTAGTTAAGTGAAAGTTATTCTGGGTAGTTAAGTGAAAGTTATTCTGGGTAGTTAAGTGAAAGTTATTCTGGGTAGTTAAGTGAAAGTTATTTTGGGTAGTTAAGTGAAAGTTATTCTGGGTAGTTAAGTGAAAGTTATTTTGGGTAGTTAAGTGAAAGTTATTGTTGGGTAGTTAAGTGAAAGTTATTGTTGGGTAGTTAAGTGCCACAAAAACAATATCTTTTTCACTTTGTGGTATTCTATTACATATAATATTTTAATAATAGCAAAGTTAAAAATAAGAAAGTTTGAAATGTAAATTTATTTGATTACAATTTTCATGGCAAATAAGGACATTTCGATTCGATACCTTGAATATCTATATTTAAAATAAATTGTCAAATTCAAAACTTTCTTTTTTGATACATTACATGAACGCCCTGGTCAATGTATTGTTCAGGTTTCCGATAATGAGTTTTCGGAAGAGCAGAATGAAATTAACGCAAAATGTTTTCATTTATTCTCCGAGATACACCGGGTTGTATTTGCTAGTGCAATTATATCCATCTCATTTATATGGCAATGATTTACATCGTGTTCATTAAAGAACATTTAAAACAATGTTGTGTAAAATTTGCTCCAGTAAATTGTAACAGATTCCATCAATATCTGCATGCAATATTTGAAACATCACCTTTAGGCCAGAGAAATAATACAGGTCTCCTTCGCCACCTCTCAATATACCTCTAACATGGACCATGATACATCAGGCATGATACATCTGACATAGGACATGATACATGGGACATGATACATGGGACATGATAAATGGGACATGATACATGAGGCATGATACATGGGACATGATACATGGGACATGATACATGGGACATGATACATGTGACATGATACATGGGACATGATACATGGGACATGATACATGTGACATGATACATGGGACATGATACATGGGACATGATACATGGGACATGATACATGTGACATGATACATGGGACATGATACATGGGACATGATACATGGGACATGATACATGAGGCATGATACATGGGACATGATACATGGGACATGATACATGGGACATGATACATGAGGCATGATACATGGGACATGATACATGGGACATGATACATGGGACATGATACATGTGACATGATACATGTGACATGATACATGGTGCATGATACATGGGACATGATACATGGGACATGATACATGATACATAGGACATGATACATGGGACATAATACATGGGACATGATACATAGGACATGATACATGGGACATGATACATGGGACATGATACATGGGACATGATACATGGGACATGATACATGGGACATGATACATGGGACATGATACATGAGGCATGATACATGGGACATGATACATGGGACATGATACATGGGACATGATACATGTGACATGATACATGTGACATGATACATGGTGCATGATACATGGGACATGATACATGGGACATGATACATGATACATAGGACATGATACATGGGACATAATACATGGGACATGATACATAGGACATGATACATGGGACATGATACATGGGACATGATACATGGGACATGATACATGGGACATGATACATGATACATAGGACATAATACATGGGACATGATACATGGGACATGGGACATAATACATAGGACATGATACATGGGACATGGGACATGATACATGGGACATGATACACCTGACAAGGTACATGATACATGGGACATGATACATGGGTATTGATACATGGGACATGATGCATGGGACATGATACATGGGACATGATACATGGGACATGATACATGGGACATGATACATGGGACATGATACATGGGATATGATACATGGGACATGATACATGGGACATGATACATGGTACAAGATACATGGGACATGATACATGGGACATGATACATGGGACATGATACATGGGACATGATACATGGGTATTGATACATGGGACATGATACATCGGACATGAAACATCGGACATGATACACCTGACAAGGTACATGATACAAGGGACATGATACAAGGGACATGATACATGGGACATTATCACGGGACATGATACATCGGGCATGATACATGATACATGGGGCATGATACACGGGACATGATGCATGGGACATGATACATCGGGCATGATACATGATACATGGGACATGATACACGGGACATGATACATGGGACATGATACATAGGACATGATACACGGGACATGATACATAGAATATGATACATAGAACATGATGCACCTGAGATGATACATAGGACATGATACATGGGATATGATACATGGGACATGATACATGGGACATGATACATGGGACATGATACATTGGACATGATACACGGGACATGATACACGGGACATGATACATGGGACATGATACATGGGACATGATACACCTGACAAGGTACATGATACACCTCACATAATACATGATACATCTGACAGGGGACATGATACATAGGACATGATACATGGGACATGATACACCTGACAAGGTACATGATACATCTGACATCGGACATGATACACCTCACATAAGACATGATACATCTGACAGGGGACATGATAAATCTGACATAGTAAAAGTGACATTGGATAGCTGTAAAGATGGCAGTTAGGCTATTTTAACCTCATTTTAAGGTAAACATGTTTTTGAAAGTGTTCGATAAACATGATATTTTTTCTTTAGCTTGATAATCAATACGCTGTTATTTAATTGGTTAATCTTAAATATAATTACGTTCTTAGAGATTTTTCACGATTAAACGCAAAACGTAAATTTTGATGTATCTTCAAAAGCAAAGTCGTGTTAATGAAGTCAAAATATGAATTCAGAGTTTCTTTTAATATATACTTTATGTATAAGTATGGGAAATTACAGATTAATACTATTCCGAGTTTTAACTTTTTAAATGTTATAAATGTTACTCGAAATCTCAAGCTCAAATGATATTTTGGAAAACTGGGCTTTGAAGAGCTGCTTAAAAACAATGCAACGCTGTCTCCTTATTTTAGTTATCTATCAGGTAGTTTCTCGTAAGAGCTGTAGATCTCTGAATGTTAAACGTATGTGCACCAACAGGTCATTAAGAGCTGTAGATATCTGAATGACAAACGTATGTGCACCAACAGGTCATTAAGAGCTGTAGATCTCTGAATGTTAAACGTATGTGCACCAACAGGTCATTAAGAGATGTAGATCTCTGAATGTTAAACGTATATGCACCAACAGGTCATTAAGAGCTGTAGATCTCTGAATATTAAACGTATGTGCACCAACAGGTCATTAAGAGCTGTAGATCTCTGAATGTTAAACGTATATGCACCAACAGGTCATTAAGAGCTGTAGATCTCTGAATATTAAACGTATGTGCACCAACAGGTCATTAAGAGCTGTAGATCTCTGAATGTTAAACGTATGTGCACCAACAGGTCATTAAGAGATGTAGATCTCTAAATGACAAACTGCACTATGAGGTCATTATATGTTTTATTTTTAAATTTTGTAATTAAGAAATGCATTTTTTAAATTGAATGCATGTATAAATATATGTTACCATTTTCATGTGAAGCACTGTGAACCGGTCTGATTGCAGGGGTATTGTGTAATATAAATTATCAAAATATTATAATTATTACCATTATCTTTTTTTTTATCTATATGATAATAATTCCTCGAATTCTGAGTACTTATCCTATATAATAAAAGGCAATGTTCTGTCCGTTCTGTCCCGTCATCTATAGGGATTGGTCCCTCAAACACATATGACTCCTACAGCCAATCATATTGAACACGTTTACGCCATTTACGCGGACGTTCAAAACGAGTTATTTTTGGTGCAGTATTTCTTCCAAGACTTTATTTTGAGTTATGCGCGTTGGGATTTATAGCAAAAGCTCTGTTTTTACGAGTTATTTATTTTAACTATAATGAATAGTATTTTGGACGCGATGCACATGTAATGCCGGTCGAGACGGCTGTTGAAGGGGAGTTACAACGGTGGCGGAACGTCCCTGGACGGGCTTTGTTGCTCGTTTTTATTAATAATCTCTGTTTGAGCTCGTTTATCCGTTTTTAAGTTCTTAGAAAGAAAAAAAATAATTTGACTAAAAATTATTGCAGTCTTAAAGTTGATTGAAGAAATTTATAAACTTTTAAGAATATTTCCGCATTCCCCCCCCCCACCCAAAACACAACAAAAATACTTTGTAACTTGAAAACAAATAACAGAAGCACGAATACATCAGTCGACGGAATTGCCGTTTCGTGCCGTCACCAGCGTCAACACATTAGGCCTTAGAGCCATCTGAAACAACTCAGATCTGAAACAACTCAGATCTGAAACAACTCAGAACTGAAACAACTCAGAACTGAAACAAACTCAGAACTGAAACAACTCAGAACTGAAACAACTCAGATCTGAAACAACTCAGATCTGAAACAAACTCAGAACTGAAACAAACTCAGAACTGAAACAACTCAGAACTGAAACAACTCAGAACTGAAACAAACTCAGAACTGAAACAAACTCAGAACTGAAACAAACTCAGAACTGAAACAAACTCAGAACTGAAACAAACTCAGAACTGAAACAAACTCAGAACTGAAACAACTCAGAACTGAAACAACTCAGAACTGAAACGACCAACATCGCATGACTACCCGTAGAATAATTCCATTAAAAAAACTTTGTACCGAAACCAACCATCAATTAATCTTTCAGAGATCACTGTTCTGAATATGTTTATTAAAAATGCGGGAAAAAAAGAAAAAAAAACAATGATTTTTTGTTTAACAAATAACTTTTGAATCCTTTTAATTTAAAGACAGTTTTAAAGAAAACTGTTCACACTCAAAAAGTTATTATAAGTAAAAGAAATTCCAAGGACCAACCAGGTCTTTGGTTTCTGCAACTTCCAAACGTGTTTCGTTTCCCCCCTCCCCCACCCAACACAAATTTACACTTTAAGTGCATGTGATAATGACAAAAGATAGAGCGAGCTCACATTGAAGACAATGTCGTCTGATTTCAGCAAGCTAAGTATCGACAGAATGAAGGTCAATATCTAGTGCCTCATGGGAATAAGAAATGTTTAAAAGATAGTCGTCCTCTGTAGACCAATGAAATCTGATGGCACGTGATTTTGATAACAATTCCAAACAAAGCGAAACTGATATGATATTACGTTTAAGACGGAAATGCAGTGAATATACATGTCGCATCTACGTTTGGGTTGACTGGCAGTGAAATAAAAAATATGTAGTGTTATGCAAAATATGTCAATGTGTGATTTCTAATATTTTTGTAATTCTTATTGTAAATATTGCTCACAAAATTAAGAAAAAGTAAAATCTTAAACTTAGAAATCTTTTTAGAAAAAAATATTTAAGAAAAGAATTTGACAATTTTGATGTTTCAGCTGTAATTAAAAAAGGTATCATGAACTTAATTATCTTATCTTATCTTATCTGTTTACAGACGCTCCTTCCATGCAGAAGATTATTGCGTCTTACGCTTATCTATGGTTTGTGTTTAGTCCTGCATTTGTATTAGAGATGTAAATGTTGATAAAGTGTTGGTTTTCCTGTTTTCTTCAGGCAACCCATTCCACGCCCGAATTCCGGACGGGAAGAACGAAAATTTGTATGTGTGCGTTCTTGCATACGGAATAAGAAAGGTGTTTTTATCCTTATGTCTATCTGAGGGTTGTATTAAGCTATCTTTGTGTTGTATTTCTAAATTAGAATTACATAATGTTTTATGTATGATTACTACTTTGCTCTTGGTTCTTCTATCCTCTAGTGTTTCAAGGTTTAATGATTTAACTAATGGTGTTATTCTTGTCAGTTTTGAATATTCTCCAGTAATGAATCTGGCAGCTCTTTTTAGAATTTGTTCTAGTTTATCAGTGCTTTCTGTGGTGGATGGGTCCCATACAGAAGATGCATATTCTATTCTAGTACAGGTCTCACCAACGTGAGGTAGCATTTTAGTTTTATATCTCTGTTACATTTGTTAAAGTTTCTTTTTATAAAGCCTAAGGTTTCGTTTGATTTTTTAATAACTTCATTGACATGGGGGTTCCATGACAGTTTCTCATTTATTAAGACTCCTAAGTATTTTGCATCTTTAGTTTCGGTCAGCTCTTTTCCATGTTTAAAAAAATATTTGTTGTACTTTAATTCAAAAAAGCAATGTTCAATAAAACAACAAGAGGCAGCACATTGAAATGTTATGAAATTAACCAAACAATCAAAATAATAACGTATATTGTGTAACTGATTTATGAAAATAATAAGATTTATTATAATAATAAGATTTTAAAAACTAATAGTTTAATAGTTTACTAAAATATTGTAAACTAATAATAATAATAATAAATATAATACCAACAATAGCAAAAATAATAATATGAGTAATAATAATAATAGTTGTAGTAGTAATAGTAATAATAATATTAAAATGCATAATATAATGATAATAATAATATTAATAACAATATATTTAATGTTAATAATTATAAAAATTATCAATAATTTTATCTAAAAGATCATTTTTAACGATGTGTCAATATTACTAAAGGCAAAGAGCTGTCTCTGATGTCAAAGGTATTATTTTGCTAGAACACCTAACACTACATGTTAGAAATGTCCCGGGAGAACACGTAACAGTAACAGCTTGTCGAAAGTGCAGTGCAATAATTTGAAAGTAATTCTTGTGAATAAAATGCGAACACACGTGAGTGTGTCACGGCTTGCGCGTGCCTGACCTAAGCATAATTGTTGTTGTGGTTTTAGTGCAGCTGTACTATTTAAGAACTCAGGGCTAACTTTTAAATAAAGAAAAGGAATGATCCTAAATTGTCATTTTAGAATGTAGAATGCTGCACACAAAGAAACACGTTTAATAAATGCCATGTTTAGAGTTACATATATATTTTACTTTATTCTTTTTATAATGAAATTGTATATCCAAAGTTAGAGTATGAAATTCCTTTTGAGAAACAATTAAATTACATAGGTTCTTCCTCAATGTGGTGTCTAATTTCATTGTAAATTTTGTTTATCTCATACATTTCAGGTGCTCATTCTATACTGAAGGTTAGTTCTTGCTACGCTTATCCAATGTTTATCTCTGGTCCAGCATTTTTATTAGAGTTTTAAATGTTTATAGTGTGTTGTTGGTTGTTGTTTTTTTCGTTTGCTCTGGCAACTCATTAAATGATATCAAGGTCAACCGGGGATCAAATTTAAACCAATATGACGTCATTCAATTTAGTGCAATTGTTTAACTCTCAATCTTGCACCATTTGATTTGTTTTCAGAAACTTAATAACAATTCAATTCACACACATTGTTAATATCTGTGTATCATATTAAAACAAATAATTAAACAATTAAACCAATGGGAGACAATATCTGACTTGATTTTGTGCGAGATAAGTAAACATTTAAAAACAAGGTTAACACGGAAGGGGAGATAATGCATGCAGCGATTTGTATTAAACAACAAATAGAAACAACAAGAGAAGGAACATCAAATTAAGTGATAAATAATTTTAGCATAACATAGTCTCTTAAAGTTTACTTTGCATTTCTTTGACGCTGATAACCAAATGGCATCATAGCTTGTAACTCCAACAATACATATTAGATACACTCAACTCACTGACGTCCACTGATTTACCCATGGGTCACGCCCATGACTTGATCCATTGGATGGCTCAATAATCCATGTTCTGTCCGTAATGGCTTTGTCTGCAGTAATTTCTGGGCTGGACTTTGCAAGCCGCCGCTACTTACAAATACAGCACAAACTGATGACGCAATCAATGATGTTATCGATCTGGGCGACCAACTCAAGTGCCGGCATTATTTAGAGTAATTTTAGTCTCGACCCCGAAGATGATAAATTTTCTATTTCAATCATTATAATCAATGCTAGTCCTGATTCAAATTCTCTAACTTTCACGTCAGATAGAGTCAAGGTTTAAATACTGTTTGGTGTTTGGAGGGGGAGGGGTGTGGGGAGGGAATAAAGTGTGTGCGGTGGTGAGTGACTTGTGGCAAGAGGTAAATAAAGATGTGCTCTGCCCAGCATGTGACTGACCTACATTTGATAGAAAATGAATAAACAAAAGGCTGTAAACACGACCGATGCATCTATTCTTAGAGTTTGTCATCGATTCCATAGTGACATCTGGGCAAAACCGCCATGTCTGTATTTTTGTGTGTACACACACACACACTGACACACACACGACGTACACACACACACACACACACACACACACACACACACACACACACACACACACACACACAAACACACACAAATAATAATAATAATAAATATTAATATTAAAATATAAAAAAAAATAATAATAAAATAATGCAACTGTGCCTTTTGACAGATCCAATTACAATGATACATTACAGCAACATAAAAGATACACAAATGATGTGTGTGATCAAAACAATAAATGTAAATCTATACTTATGGACAAATACGGGGATAAACGTTTCGGAAAATGCCTTCATCAGCACACACAAAAAAATATGCAAACGTATATAAAGTATATTTATATTATCTGTTACAAATACAACCATGTAAAACTAAAATTAAGTTGTACAATGTAACATTTAAATTTAAGACCCTATAAGAGAGCTAACGTACAATGAACTTTAATATTATTAGAACTCTAATCATAGAATGGACTGTCTTTTATACCCGCATTATGCAGATAAAAATCTAGCCAAATGTCTTACAAAACTAGTAAAATAACATAAAAAGGAAAAAAACAAAACAAATTAAACTTACACAAAAACTATGCAAGCAAAGACAACTCGTACAAACTAGAACTCATCTCATAATTTGATTTTTAAAATAATTCTCTAGTTGCGCGCCCAGCACACGTATTTGTATAAGTTATAGAGTTTAATGGCGTATTTATTGAGTGTCTGATTTATTTTCATCTTTGAGTCCGTATGGACAGTGTGTATTTTGAAAATACCGGTTGTAGATACTTTACTACGGGATGTTTTGTGGGCTCAGCAATTATTTTGACGTTTTAATATTTGCCACCAATTTTCAAGAGCGGGAGATTTTTAACGCAATTTTCCTTGGGAATTGCGTTTATATATTTGAAATGTACGGCCTGTCTTTTCGAGCATTGAACGGCAACTCCTCCTGAACAATACCAGGTAGAGGGTTCGGGTCTTTTGCAAATATGTTAAGAAGGTCCCAAGGGTGCACGGGCCAAAAAATTACCGAAAAGGTTTACTGGATTTCCTGGAAAAAATACTAATGTTAGACTGTTGCGCGGTGCGCATTATATTGACACATTCTTGGTGTGACTAGAATGATTTACCTTGAATAAAAAATCGGAAATTCTTTGTTGGAAATTGCATTTAAGTACTCATTCGACTTTTTATTACTTGTTTTTTTTCAGACATTCATTTAGTCAAAAGAATTTAGGTACTAGCTGTTAAGTAACAAATTTGATTTTACAAATGAGGTAAAAAGAAAAATTTACCAGTGCCACAATATTTATTTCTACGATTTTTTATGTCAGATTGTTCCAAAGTCGAATATGCCCGAACTCAAGTTATTTTATTCTAAGGGAAGCTTTTGAAGTCCAGGTTTCATGTGGGAAAAAACACCAAATGAATTAGTACAAACCATTTACACAATCGAATCGGTGGTTTCTCGTTAAATAATTGGGGTTCTTTTAAAAAACAACAACCCAGTATTATAATCCTAAAATACAATGCACTCATAAACCAGCTATAATAAAAATTTCTTTCCCTTAAATTTATTAAAGTTAAATCGTTATCCAATCCATGTTTCCCAAGCCAAACTATGAAAACAACCAATGATTTGAAAGAAAAAAAAAGTATATCCACGCCTTCCATTCTCCTGGAAAAATAGTTTTCTTTCCTTCACAATCTTAAAGAACAAAATTTTTGGAGTGAATTAAAAGATCATTTTACTGTTCGTGAAGACTCGTCCACTGACGCCACAATAGAGAGTCATTGTATGATTTTAGCCAGACCTTTTCTAGTTTATGTTCTAAATTTAGGAAGAAGCCATCTTTTGTGCTACATCCGGAATTTCCCAAGCCCCACAATGTTTCATTTAAGATTTTCATCAAGGAGACTCATGCCACTCAAAGGTTCTTAATCCAAAGAGATGGAGACCTATGTCACTCAAAGGTTCTTAATCCAAAGAGGAGGAGACCTATATCACTCAAAGGTTCTTAATCCAAAGAGATGGAGACCTATGTCACTCAAAGGTTCTAAATCCAAAGAGAAGGAGACCCACGCCACTCAAAGGTTCTTAATCCAAAGAGATGGAGACCTATGCCACTCAAAGGTTCTTAATCCAAAGAGATGGAGACCTATGCCACTCAAAGGTTCTTAATCCAAAAAGAAGGAGACCTATGTCACTCAAAGGTTCTTAATCCAAAGAGAAATTACAGCCCATAAATTACCTAAACGAAGAAGTCAATTATAAAGATTACGTTTATAAATATAATGAATCTGTTGATGCAGGTAAACATAACTTTGAGACTATAGATGAACGTTAAGATAAACCGATAATTCTTTCAATTAAAATAGTCAAGCTCTTTCCCCCAAGAGAGAATCTTAGATTGTAATAAAATAACAAGTTAATAAAGCAAAAATCCTATTCTGTTTTGTTTTCTTTGATGACTTGGACACTGGAATCTTTTTAATGAGATAAATGACATACTAGACCTAAAATAAACACTATAACCTTACCAAACTTAACAGTAGCCTAATTATATATAACTTACCTTATACCTAACCTTTACCCTTAGCCTAAATAAATCATTAGGGGCCGTCCATAAAGTACGTCACGCTATTTTTGAGCATTTTTAACTCCCCCCTCCCCCCTGTCACAAACTGTCACAAATCTCGGAAACCCCCCCCCCTTAAAGTACGTCACACTTTCGAACAAAAATGTTGTTTTTTATTAACAAAATAATAATTAAAATTTAATTCCCCCTCCCCCCTGTCACAAACTGTCACACTTTCTTACACCCCTCCCCCCTCTGGAGCGTGTCGTACTTTATGGACGGCCCCTTAGCTTGACCCATACTTTAAAACAAACGTTACCCTTACTTTAGACCTTAACTATAATAATAGCCTAACCCAATCTTGAAATTGACCAAACCCTGATCCCGTCCATAACCTAACCCTAACCCTAACCATAAGGTATTTGATGATCTTTGTAAATAAAAAAAAACTGTTTGATGATCTAAAAATACCTAACATTATGACAGTGTCAAATGTGAAGTCAGGCGCTTAGAAAAGCAATAACTCGTGAAGTCAGACGCTGAGAACAGCAAAAACCTGTGAAGTCACACGCTGAGAACAGCAAACACCTGTGAAGTCACACGCTTAGAACAGCAAAAACCTGTGAAGTCAGACACTGATAATAACAAAAACCTCAAACTACCTAAAACGCAAAGGACGATTTTTAATCCACAAAAAAAATCAAAATTTTCCCAATTTTTTAAAAAAATTTTGGGTGTCGAAATCTGCCAAAAATATAATTTTTAAAAAATCTATGAAGAGCCAAATTGAAAGGTATTTCAAATATTATATCCACTTAACGCTAGCTGTAGTGAATTGTTATAACTAATTACATGTTAGTTAACTTCTAGTCTCAAGATTTCAAGGCCACTAGGTGGCGAAATACTGATGTATAACTTATGAGGCAAGTACTTGATCTCTAAAATGGCATCATAATTTATTGGGCTCATATATCTTATCTTATCTTATCTTATCTTATCTTATCTTATCTTATCTTATCTACTACAGACGCTTCTTCTATACAGAAGACTATTGCGTTCTACGCTTAGCCATGGTTTATGTGAAGTCTTGAATTTTAATTAGATTTTTAAATGTTGATAGTGTGTTGGTTTTCCTCATGGTTTCCTCAGGCAACCTATTCCACGCCCGAGTTCCAGACGGGAAGAACAAAAATGTGTATATGTTTGTTATTGCCATAGGAATAAGAAAAGTGTTTTTATCCCTAAATCTATGTGAGTGTTGTATTAGACTGTCTTTGTGTTGATAATCCTTACAACCAATACCAAAATAATTCACACATATTTCATACACAAAAATAAAATCCGATCAAAGTGAAAAAAATAAAAATAATAAAAATGTGAAAAACATCGCTTGTATCATCATCGAGTTTAGAGACTTGTACACATTTAATCCAATAATAACACATTCAGAATCACATCAGGGTCAGAAATGTAGCATATTTTAGAGCTAACGACTAACGAAAGTAAAATTTAACATCTTCAAATGGACTGAGATCAGTGAAAGAACAGAAACTATTTATAAAAGTTGCTTTAGAAATCCCCTTGATATTTAGAAAGATGAAGTTTAACTTAAGCAAAAATTTGCTCATTGTCTGGTGCAGGTTTTCAGACTCAATCACGCTATTAAATGAGAGCTACACATCTATTTTGATATTTATTACAATTCCCCCTGTCTTTGCTTCTCTCTCTCTCTCTCTCTTTCTCTCTCTCTCTCTCTCTCTCTCTCTCTCTCTCTCTCTCTCTCTCTCTCTCTCTCTCTCTCTCTCTCTCTCTCTCTCTCTCTCTCTCTCTCTCTCTGTGTGTGTTTGTGTCTCGTTGTATATAACGGAGGAATGAAAGAAAGCAGACGTGAATGGATATATTTGCGTTGTGCAACAGAGCTAAGATACTCTAAAAATAAACTTTAAAGGCGTTAGTAAATATTAATAATAACTAATCAAATGTACTTTTTTTCTTTCCTTGAAAATTCTTTTTTTATATAAAAAATTCGTTTTCAACTTATATTATTTAGCTAACGGATGGATATCACGTGATCAGATTGTTATATTACTCCCAGCTAACAACTACAACGGTCTATTCGTGTTCGAGTGTGATCAGATTGTTATATTACTCCCAGCTAACAGCTACAACGGCCATGTTCAAATGTCATCTAGGTACAGAAACTGCTTTCACAAAATCGATGTTCGCTGCTTCATCACATTAAAAATATTTAAACGTATTTTTTAAAAGAAAAGAGATTGGGAACAAATCTAATTACCGGTAAAACATGGTTGTAGAGCGGGATTGGTTTTATCAGTGCTTTCGGGAAGGTGGGGGGGGTATCATAGTCCCAAATTTCGTAAACAATAGTTTACATCTGACACACATCACAAGAACATACAACCCCTGCACACGGTCGTACACGCACACACATCACAAGAACACACAACCCTTGCACACGGTCGTACACTCACACACCGCATAGACACATAACTACGATTATATTAGAAAATAAAGATTTTTAGGTTCCTATAGAAATAATGGGACGAGCCTATGAAAAGTCTTTTTTTTTCTTTTAATACCGTGATTTCATTAAGTAAGTGACAATCTAGACCTTCCGGAAGGTTCTATTTGCTTTCTATAATAATCTAACTTTGTGGGACTGCTTTATTTGCTATTTATGACAATCTAACTCTAGGCTAAGGCTCTATTTGGTTTATATGACCTGCATATTGTATGCTTCACTTAGATTTTTAGATCTTATTTTTTTAAAATTAATACTATAACTTAATGCATGTTTTAAATATTTATATATCACAAGTTATTAATTTTAAATGCAATTAATATAATCTATAAGATTTACTTTTCAATTATTATTAACATTTAAAGACGGTATATATTTGTAAAAGTTATTGTGTTTTAAATTATTTCACACATAAATATCATACACATTCTTATATTATTTTAGAAAGACATAAGTAATCTATTCTTACAGACCTGTATGCTCAAGACCTGAGCGTTACTAACGTTAAGCCAGCGAGTTGACGGTACCATGTAACAGGTTGAGGTTCCAGTCCCAGGTAAAAAAAAATATCCAGTGCACAGCTTCGCAAACACAAACACATCACTTTAATAAGAACAACACGCCCGGGTATGTCACATTAGCCCCAGCTGGTCTCAAAACTGAGGAGACCTAAAAGTCATTTGAATCGCGAGACATTTCGTTAGACCTTTCGTTAGACCTTAAAACAGACGTCCGTCCACCTCACGGAAAACTCCACAGGCGGCACTTCGCCCAGGCTTCCCCCTCCGTCTCTGTTATACTCGAGCTTTTGACGTCACGGGCACATAAATAGCCCGAGTACACCAACGGAAAACTCCCTGTGACGTCAGGGGAGCCATCTCATTATTGAGAAGTTGGGTGGTGGTGGTGGCGGGGCTAAGGTGGGGGAGGGGGAGGGGAGGAGGCCGGTGTCGAGCTCCGCGCGTGCACGAGGGCTATTTCCAGTACAGGCGACGGCGGTGAGTTCCACACTCTCACCTCAACGTGTGCACACACGAGGTGGGGCGCTTCATTTCTACTTCACCCCCGTCCCTCATCCACCACCACCACCACCAAGAAAACGTGAGCACTGACCTCCCTCCTCCCAATCCAAATAGATATATATATTTCCTGCCCCCCCCCCAAATCTCCTGCCCACCCACTCCAATACATTCTTACTCTGTCCCAATACCCTAAAGCCCTCTGTTGATCACAAAGAATGACGCTATATTATAATGGAAAGGGAGATGGGGAAAAAACAAAAACTATCTAGGCCAAGACGTTCGATAGTATAAGTTTGCGTCATTGTGATTCTCTCTAACAGCGTCATAGGTCCATGGGGTTTGAGAAATATAGGGGAGGTGCCTCAGCTAACTCGTATCTGCCCCCCTTCACACACACACAGACACACACACACACACCCACCACACGGGGTATGTGAGTATTAGGTGCCAGCACGTTAGGGCCCTAGATATGATAGATTGGAGATTTTGTGCGTGTGTGTGTATGGGTGTGTGTGTGCGCGCGTGTTTGTGTGCGCGTGTGTGTATGTGTATGTGTTTGAGCTTGTCCGAGGCAGTCTTGACTCCTGAAAATATTCCCTTGGGCAGTTTTTTACTTTTTGTGCGATACGTGGGCGATATCGTGGCTTGTTATTTGCTGGCATAAATCTATTTCGTTTCGACCATGTTTTAGACAGCGGTAGGACAAAGATTGGTCGCATGTGATGGCCAACACTAGTGTGTGAATGGTGTGTTCTAGGAATTCAATTTGAGAGTTAGCCGATCACTTCTTGAGTCAATGAACGCCGTTGGTGGCATGAATCTATATAAAAAAAAGTTTAACACAGCGACATCAGAAGAATCCTCGTTGGAAGACAATGTCAGTAATAAATATTGGATGATAGGAAATTATGGGCGAGAAGATAAAAATAGATTGTAGAGAAGCGTGGATCCTAGTAAACGGTGGGTAAGGGGAAAAGATGACTGGAAAGATACGATGTGTGGTAGTCAATGGATGGTAGAAGAGGATGGAGGAAAGGAGAGAATGGATGGTAGTCAATGGATGGTAGAAGAGGATGGAAGGAAGGAGAGAATGTGTGGTAGTCAATGATTGATGGTAGTAAATGACGGGTGACAGGATAAGAGGGATGGCAGGAAAGGATGGGTGTGGCATGTGATAGGCATTGCGAGTTACAACAACAAGGGACGACGTTGTATTGAAAACCAGAAAACTAGTAGTTCCAACCAAATGAACGTTTCCAGAAAACTAGTAGTTCCAACCAAATGAACGTTTCCAGAAAACTAGTAGTTCCAACCAAATGAACGTTTCCAGAAAACTAGTAGTTCCAACCAAATGAACGTTTCCAGAAAACTAGTAGTTCCAACCAAATGAACGTTTCCAGAAAACTAGTAGTTCCAACCAAATGAACGTTTCCAGAAAACTAGTAGTTCCAACCAAATGAACGTTTCCAGAAAACTAGTAGTTCCAACCAAATGAACGTTTCCAGAAAACTAGTAGTTCCAACCAAATGAACGTTTCCAGAAAACTAGTAGTTCCAACCAAATGAACGTTTCCAGAAAACTAGTAGTTCCAACCAAATGAACGTTTCCAGAAAACTAGTAGTTCCAACCAAATGAACGTTTCCAGAAAACTAGTAGTTCCAACCAAATGAACGTTTCCAGAAAACTAGTAGTTCCAACCAAATGAACGTTTCCAGAAAACTAGTAGTTCCAACCAAATGAACGTTTCCAGAAAACTAGTAGTTCCAACCAAATGAACGTTTCCAGAAAACTAGTAGTTCCAACCAAATGAACGTTTCTTTCCTACGAAACAGCTAAACACTGACAAACACTCATTGCAAGCTGTCAACGTTCTATCGACATGAGACTGCAAACTGAGTTTGTGACACGCTAGAACATCAAGTATCTTTAAAAGCTGAACCGTAAAAATGACATTTTAAAGTCCTAATAAATAAAATGAGTGTATCACATAGCTCAGCTTTTTATGCCTGAGACCTTTCTGGTTACTCTCAACAAAACGAAAAAAAAAGTAATCTTAGCCGAGACTTAACAGACGTTTTAACTTAAACCCAGCGTTAGGTATAAGACGAAAACTTGACTTGTCATTATGCTCATTCGTGACCCGTGATTGCACATACCTCGCTCGATACTCAATAAAACAATTAATAAAAACTCGAATGAGTATTTAAACGCAATTTCCAACAAAGAATTTCTGATATTTTTTTAAAAATTCAAGTGAAATCATTATAGAGTCACACCAAGAATGTGTCGATATAATGCGCATCGCGCAACAGTCTAACATTAGCGTTCACAAAGCGGGAAAACCCCATTAACTATCATTCTACATTACATTAAAAGTAATTTCAAATCAATAATTGTGAAATTAAACAAAACAATTGTTATCTACAAATTGCGACTAAAATTACGGGAGTCGAGCCAAAAGAGATTTTTCAAAAATTCCTTCTCCAAAATTGTTCTAAATATTATTAGCTATCGTTTGGCGTTTGTTTCAACCCGATAGATGTTAGGTTTGTCAAGAAATTGACAAAATACTGATATTTTTTTGTTTTTAACGCAATTTTCCATGGGATAAATTGCGTTTATATATTTGAAATGTCTGTAGAGCTTGCACATGCAACTCCTCCTGAACCATACACGATAGAGGGTTCGGGTCTTTTGCAAATATGTTAAGGATGTCTCAAGTATGTGCAACTGCCAAAAAAATACCGAAAAGGCATACTGGATTTCTTGGAAAATCCAAAAAAGGAAAACAACAAAAAACAAACAGAAAAACGAAAACATGTCAGTATTTTCTCAATTTCTCGCCAACCATAACATCTACCGGGTTGAAATAAATGCCAAACGATAGCTAATAATATTTAGAACAATGTTGAAGAAATTAATATTTATAAAACGGCTGTCTGTTCGACTCCCGTAATTTTAGCAGCAATTTTGAAAGCAATTGTTTTGTTTAGTTTCAAAATTATTGATTTGAAATGACTTTTAATTTAATCTAGAATTATAGTTTTTGGGGTTTTCACGCTTTGTGAATGCTAATATTTTACTGTTGCGTGGTGCGCATTATATTGACACATTCTTGGTGTGATGTAACTCCCGATTAAAAAAATATATATAGACATTACAGTCACATAATTTATTTTTAACTCACTGTGCTGTATTATTGGTGCACTCATAATTGGTGTGCACTATTCAATGCCGCAAGTTAACGTCTGGCTGACTCCTCATAAATATTTGTTAATACTTCGAACTTCTTGGCTGTAGTATCACTTTATGCTGTGTGTAATTCACTATGCATTTACTATTATCCTGATTATATCATTATTATTCATGCAAACGTATATAATGCGAAGCCTAAGCTTGGAGGTTTTCTCATAACACATGTATTCGTATATATAATCAAAATATATACTCTGCTATGTCCGTCCGTAACGCTAGATTTTAGAAAGCGCACCGCTAAAAAAATAGCCTTGAAAAAAATACTGCAAAAAACAACTACAAAACAAAACACGCTATTTTCAAACGTCCGCATAAAATTGTTCAATATGGAAAAGAGCTTTAATTTTTCACTCTTGGTTTCTACATTTTCAGATTATTTACTATGCGGCTTTCAGGCAAAAGGGACAATTACAAAAACTGAAATATATCCATTTTGAAAACTTCCGTCATTTTAACGGGTAATACACTAGTTTCAAATATATAAACTCAATTTTTCCCATGGGAAATTGCGTTAAAAAACAACAGTGTTTTAAGTATACGTGCGCTAGAGGCTTGACTTGACAGTGAGAAATCTACTGCAGCATGTTTCTGAGCTTTATGGGCCACCTTTGTTCAAAGATTACATTTATTCAAAGTAATTTAAGGAGCCAAACTTTCCCGAAACATTGGTAGTTCAACAACAGTTCTTATGTACTCCAAAGTTATTTATGGGAACATATTTACAAGACAATAAAACCTATACTTGATACATATTTACAAGACAATAAAACCTATACTTGATACATATTTACAAGACAATAAAACCTATACTTGATACATATTTACAAGACAATAAAACCTATACTTGATACATATTTACAAGACAATAAAACCTATACTTGATACATATTTACAAGACAATAAAACCCATACTTGATACATATTTACAAGAAAATGATGTATTGATACATACCAAAAGTATAAATTTGATAGACATTTACACGAAAATGATATCTTATGATACATATATACCCCAAATGATATACATCTATTTGATAAATGCTTATTAGAAATGATAAATTTGATAGAAATTTACTCCATTATATTTATCAAAATCCTATTATATATTTGCTAGATATCTCCTAAAGGATATTTTATCAACCTATTGATTATCCCTGACTTTGTCTTTACACGCCTCAAAACTCTTAAACTTAAATTGGCGTACAACGCACCGTTCTGTATTTGATAAAGTCATTGCTAATTAAATGTGCCAGAAATGGCCTCCCTACATGGCGGTACATTAACGTAGGACGAACGTTTAGAAAGTGTCATTTCATTTTTTTATTGATAATTATTGCAGTTGATTATACAGCAATTCTGTATCTTGTCTGTTACAGACGGTCCTTCAATACAGAAGATTACTGCGTCCTTTAATAAGCTGCAATAAGCTAGTACCGGGGCAGGAGGTAGTGCCCCCTGCATCTTCCTAGCGATGCCACTGTCCAAGCTCTGTTACCTGCCATACTGCATGAGATCTCCATTGAGCGGCCAGCAGATACACGGAGCATTTCAATTTCAGCAAACAGCTTCTCAGCTAACAGGAACCTCAAGGAAGGAGAGAGAGAGAGAGAGAGAGAGAGAGAGAGAGAGAGAGAGAGAGAGAGAGAGAGAGAGAGAGAGTAAGAGAGGGGGGAGAAAGACAGAATGAAGGAGAGAGAGAAAGAGAGAGTGAAAATAAACAACATTAATCAATTCCCGCTATTTATAGCGCGTGCTGAGCTATATTTAGCGTGAGTCTAGCTTAAACGGGCGATAGCAAAGACGCACGCGGACCGTGTGAGCATTGGCGCACAGCATTAGATCTGTTTGTTATCTGGGTGGATCTCGTGTTCGTTTGTTTCAGAAACCTTGGAATTGGGGGTGGGGTGAGGGTGGAGTGGAGGTGGTGTCTTATGTTCGTTTGTTTCAGAAACTATGGAGTTTTGGGGTTGTATCTTATGAGGTTTGATTTAAGAAACCATGGATTTGATGTGTTGCATCTAATATAGGTTTGATTCACAGACTACGGGGTCCCAGGTTGTATTTAATTTTGGTTTGTTTCACAAACCAGGGGGTTGCCAGGCTGTATCTAATATTGGTTTGTTTCACAAACCATGGGGTTGCCAGGATGTATCTAATATTGGTTTGTTTCACAAACCATGGGGTTGCCAGGCTGTATCTAATATTGGTTTGTTTCACAAACAACGGGGTTGCCGGGATATATCTTATCTCAGTCAGTTCAAGAAACCTCGCAAATTGTGTTTGTATTTTAAGTCATTCTGTTAGAGAAATAGGAGCGTCTGTAACATACATGTTATGATAAGAAATCTTGCATGTTTATGATGGGAATTGTTGCTTTAAAAAAAAAGAATATATACATTTCTGCTTGTAAAAATGTTTTAATAGATTTTTTAATATTTTAAAAATGTAAAAACATTTGGGTAACTGAGTTTGGGCGAGGGAAGAGGAGGGATAGAAGAGGGAGTAGGGACACGGAAGGAATGTTAAGCTGGCTGCATAAAAATTCTATTTCGTAAACTTGTACGGAGAAAAATTTCAGATTAAACGAAATGTGATGTGTGCTGGCTTGTCCTATTTTTAAACCGCTGGTTACGTGACGTCACGAGGCCTTGCTTCTTAAGGGAAGTACGTCATCACTGACCGCTTTTTGAAATCTGAATAACAAAAAACAGCGTCTAAAATCCATTGAAAGGCTTAGAGAGGTAGGTGAGGGGGCCCCATTGAGTCCTTTGAACAGCTGAGAGAGTTGGGTTAGGGTTCCCATTGAGTCCTTTGAACAGCTAAGAGAGTTGGGTAAGGGGGCCCCATTGAGTCCTTTGAACAGCTGAGAGAAATGGGTGAGGGGGCCCATTGAGTCCTTTGAACAGCTGAGAGAATTGGGTGAGGGGGCCCCATTGAGTCCTTTGAACAGCTAAGAGAATTGGGTGAGGGGGCCCCATTGAGTCCTTTGAACAGCGGAGAGAATTGGGTGAGGGGGCCACCTTGAATCATTTTGAACAGCTGAGAGAGTTGGGTGAGTGGGAACCATTGAGTCCTTTGAACAGCTGAGATGGGTAGGGGGCCCCATGATCTTTGAACACTGAGAGAGTTGGGTGAGGGGGCCCCATTGAATCATTTGAACAGCTGAGAGAGTTGGGTGAGGGGGCCCCATTGAATCATTTGAACAGCTGAGAGAGTTGGGTGATGCTGGCTGATATTGAGTCAACATTAAGAGGTTGTGTTTATCCTTTCAACCTACAAACCCACACCCCTACCCCAACCAAGATTTCAGATTTGTATAAAACATGCTACTTTTTTAGGATATGTATGTTAAAATACATTTGTATAAAACATGCTACTTTTTAGGATATGTATGTTAAAATACATTTGTATAAAACATGCTACTTTTGTAGGATTATGTATGTTAAAATACATGTTTGATGCATGTTTGTACTACACTTGTAAAATTATGTTCTTTTATATTTGTAATGGTATGCTGTACTCCATTTGTAATGGTATGCTGTACTACATTTGTAGTGGTATAATGTACTACATTTGTAATGGTATGTAGCATTTGTAAGATACTACATTTGTAATGGTATACATGTACTACTATTTGTAATTGTATGCTGTACTACATTTGTAATGGCATGCTGCACTACATTTGTAATTGTATGCTGTACTACATTTGTATAAAGGCATGCTGACTACATTTGTAATTGTATGCTGTACAATACATTTGTAATGCATGTCTGTACTACATTTGTAAATGTATGCTGTACTACATTTGTAATGGTATGCTGTACTACATTTGTAATGGTATGCTGTACTACATTTGTAATGGTATGCTGTACTACATTTGTAATGGTATGCTGTACTACATTTGTAATGGTATGCTGTACTACATTTGTAATGGTATGCTGTACTACATTTGTAATGGTATGCTGTACTACATTTGTAATGGTATGCTGTACTACATTTGTAATGGTATGCTGTACTACATTTGTAATGGTATGCTGTACTACATTTGTAATGGTATGCTGTACTACATTTGTAATCGTATGCTGTACTACATTTGTAATGGTATGCTGTACTACATTTGTAATGGTATGATGTACTACATTTGTAATGGTTTGTTGTATTGCCAATAAGAGATAACCAGCAGAAAGTTTAGCGGGAACATAGCACTGAGAGATATTCTGTTTGGTTAGAAACCAATGAAAATACTGTAGTAGAAAATCTATAACTTACCAATTACTGACACCTATGCTATACAGACAATTACCTATATCTATTCACACATTAGAAAGGAAGAATTTGCCTAAATCTATTGGCAATATGAGCATTGAACTATAAAGCTATTGACACGAATATTCAATTAGAAGAAGATTATTTTCTAAATTTATTGTCACGTGTGTACAACTTGAAAATAAATCGATCTATTTCTTTTGACGCGTCTCGTTTATTAAAAAAATCTACTTTTTGGCAACAGGAAGCATAAACAACATGATACTACGACAGTGAAACGAAAATAATATAACACAAGGTTAACACACAAACAGCAACAAGAAATGACGACAACACAAAGCTAATAACACACTATAAATACAGCGCATAGCAAATCCAGGTGACATGTAACTACCATTGCAATGATAACATCACGAACATAGCACACAACAATAACATCACAACAAAAACATCACAACAAAAACATCACAACAAAAACATCACAACAAAAACATCACAACAATAACATCACAACAATAACATCACAACAATAACATCACAACAATAACATCACAACAAAAACATCACAACAATAACATCAAAATAGCAACAGCACCTCACCAGGGGCCCAACACCACGAAAAGCCAACAACTCAACGATGAGAGTGGGACAACAAGCCAGTAATAATAAGTTGAAATGAACTCCCCTAGTAGGCTAACTCTTCATTACATTTAGAAGGCTGCTCGAGCGTAGATCAGATCTAGCTTGACGTCATTGCTGCACCAACTCACTCCCACCCCCACCCCGCTAAGGTACAGTGCTAACAACATCCTCTTCACACACACACTTTTTTCCCCATTCTATTATTTGTACGTGTGGCTATTTGTAAACAAACAGATAATACGGAATCGCATTTTAGAAGACTGACTCCGTGATAAACAAAATGATTACACAGCAGAAAGTTCTTCATAGACTTGGGAATTGTTTCTAGTTTTATGATCAGGCAATATTTGTTAATACAAAAATAAATCAGTTAACAATTACTTTTTTTTTAATTAGTGAGGCTCTTCTAAGTGAAATTACTCGATAGTAACTTATTAAATAATTAAGACAGAACTTGGGATACAGCTGGTCAAGGTCATGACCCATCTGTTCCACGGACACGTGCCTCTATTGTCAGAAACATTCACTTTCATTTAAATGTTCTTATCTTATCTGTTTACAGACGTTCTTTCTATACAGAAGATTATTACGCCCTACGCTTATCTATGGTTTGCGTTTAGTCCTGTATTTTTATTAGATATTTAAATGTTGATAAAGTGTTGGTTTTCCTGGATTCTTCAGGCAACCCATTCCACGCCCGAATTCCGGACGGGAAGAACGAAAATTTGTATGTGTTTGTTCTTGCATTTTTTAAAAAAAAGAATTATATTTTATTGTTTAACGTTGGTTTTTGTTGCTCCCATTCTAATTGTTCGTAGAAAAATTAAACTCTAGCCAATGTCATCAAAATGATAAGCTATAATATATTATAATATATTTCACTCCGATATAGGCTACATCGTAGCCAAGATTCGCCAAGTTAGCTCTAATTTAGTAGCAAACAGTAGCAAGGCCGGAGTTAAATGATAAAATATGAGCGAATGGCAACAACGCATTGGTAAACAAATCCATCTATACTTTATCCCCCCCCCCACCCCCCTTTTCGAGCGACCCAACTCATCACCCTCTATCACGTGCACAATTTTAGCAAAAGATCGCCGTCTGTTGACAGTGAAACCCGGCTACCTTGACTGTTTGCGTGTAGTAAAGATAATCTTTATGCCTTTTTTTCTCTCTCTGACTCACATACAGCCTGTGAATGTAGTCTTGATGTATCGGCCAGATTTACCAACACGAGAGCTCCTCGGCAAGTGTAGTGTCACGAGAGCTCCTCGGCTAGTGGAGTGTGTCTACGGGAAAATAACGAAAAGGAATCAAATCTATTTTTAGCCGGCCCGTTGTGCTCCCCCCTCCCCTGGCTTCCAAACTCGGAGCTGGCTGTGAGCTATTTTTAGATCTGTGCTTCTCTGAGTACCGGCTCTAGTATCGATTCATGGAACTAGCTTCAGATCGATACCACGGGCCGGAGGAGGATGACGAAATAAGAATAAGATAGAGAGAGATAGAGAGAGAGGGGAAGGGAGAGAGAGGGGAAGGGAGAGAGAGGTAGGGAGAGAGAGAGGAGAGAGAGGGGGAGGGACGGAGAGAGGGGATAGTGGAGAGAGACAGTGAGAGAGAGAGGGAGGGAGAGAGAGAGAGAGATGGCGAGGACGGTGGAAAAGAAACATTCTGTAAAGACACATCTGCTATAATGTTTAATACGAATCTACATGATTTTTTTAAACCCTAGAGATAGTGTATGGAATTTTGATGCGTTCGTGTGTAGTATGCTACATTGTAAAAATTGTAGAATGTTATGGCTTGAAATTGAAAATAAGTTATATCTATGAGTATTTTCTGACATATGCTTGTAGAACGAGAGATGTTTGCGTAGAAATATGTGTAGTTAACTAAATATGTGGTTAGATAAGCATTTCCCAATATGAATGTGTGTTGACATACACGTTTAAGTATGTAAATGTGTAGTTGTAGAATGACTAGCAATAACACAACTTAAACTCGCATCAGCTAAAACTACTTGACGAATACTTGGACTTAAGAAAATCACTTTTAAAAAAAATGCAATTATTGTTGTAGCCAATCAGCAGAGTACGTCATCAGAGAAGCTCTTCAATCCCCTGAGATACATTAATATTTAAATGTCCCATACAATCGTGCCTCGAAGGTTTGTCGAATCATCATTAGGTTGTTACTTTTACGAAAACACCACATTTTTACTTTTGCATAACAATCGCACTAGCAATATATTGTTTCTTTCACCGCAGAAATAGAACTCAGCATTGCACTTTACCATTTCCATGATTTGTATAACAAGAGTTACATATTTTGACGTCGTCCATATCTTCAGCCTCTTGTGGGCGTGCTGATCTTCAATCGAGCGCCTCCCCAAGGGGCGGGTAGGAAAAATTCCACCAGAAATGGAGGGTTTGGGGCGGGACAGAAATCCCTCCTACTGTCTTCTTGGAGGTGGGTGATCCTCAAATGTCAGGGGTCCGACTAGAAACAAAAGCAGCCACCATGAGAGATGTTAGGGCAACCTCCAGATAGTTGTGCGCAGCGCTAACTATCCGGCCACGTAAATATGTTCGTTACGAAAACGCCGAAAAGCGTGACGCCGCTAGGCATCATACATTCTTCAGCTTGGAATCTATAGCTCTCAAGTATCGAAGTGTCTTTTTCAGTCCCAGCTGATGAATGTATGACGCCAAGATGTGAAAGCCATCATCTGGAAGCTATCAGGCCGAAGACCATCATCTCTACCAGGACCAACACCGTCATCGGAGCATGGATGTGGGCACGATGTATGTGACTGGTCATGCTGCACAAGTCACTGCTGAGATGAGGAGCTATAATCTCACCATAACTTGGAACCAGCGAAGCAAGACGAACTGGATACGGACAGAAGAGACTAGTCCCAGGAGAGGTCTCAGGACACAAGGTGACGATGCTCCACATACTCTGTGTGAGGCCCTGGTGTTAATCTAGGATGACCCAATGAGGCCCTCGTGTTGATCTAGGACGACACAATGAGGCCCTGGTGTTGATCTAGGACGACCCAATGAGGCCCTGGTGTTGATCTAGGACGACCCAATGAGGCCCATGGTGTTGATCTAGGACGACCCAATGAGTCTTCTCAGCAACTTTTCAGAGCAAGAAACGTAGCATCAACTTTGATGTGTTCCAGGATAGGTGAGATAAACGGCAACTGAGAAATATCCACTGGCCTGCGCGCGACAGGTAATCTAGTCATAGGTGAACGTATTTCTTCAAACAAAGAAGGAAACCTACAGCAACATGGGTCTCACCGGACCCCCGTTTGCTGAACCAAATGGATTGTGTTTTAGGGGGGAAAAATCAGCCAAACATTCCAAAAAGGTGGGATGAGGTGGCTAAAGTTGCCTTAGATCACAATCTCCTAGTGGTCAGGCCTGAACTTGCCTTAGATCACAATCTCCTAGTGGTCAGGCCTGAACTTGCCTTAGATCACAATCTCCTAGTGGTCAGGCCTGAACTTGCCTTAGATCACAATCTCCTAGTGGTCAGGCCTGAACTTGCCTTAGATCACAATCTCCTAGTGGTCAGGCCTGAACTTGCCTTAGATCACAATCTCCTAGTGGTCAGGCCTGAACTTGCCTTAGATCACAATCTCCTAGTGGTCAGGCCTGAACTTGCCTTAGATCACAATCTCCTAGTGGTCAGGCCTGAACTTGCCTTAAATCACAATCTCCTAGTGGTCAGGCCTGAAGTTGCCTTAGATCACAATCTCCTAGTGGTCAGTCCTGAAGTTGCCTTAGATCACAATCTCCTAGTGGTCAGGCCTGAAGTTGCCTTAGATCACAATCTCCTAGTAGTCAGTCTGCAACTAAAGCTGAAAGACAATACACTGAACAAACAGCGTGTATGTTTCGTTGTAACACATCAAGCCTGAAAAAAAAACAGAACCAAACAGGAAGAACTAAACACTGTCCAACAAGTTTCACGTCCTACACGAAATTCCATAACAAGAGACCACTGAAGGAAAGTGGCATAAAGTGAAGAAAGCCACCCAGTCAACATGTCAAGACATGTTAGGAAACAAGAAATATATAAACACAGAATGGATAGCAGCGGAGACAGTGAAGATGATAAGATATAGGAAATGGAAAATGAAAGAGGAGAAGAATAGTCGTACACGTGCGCATAAAGTCCGGAAAATATCACCCGCAGGTGCAAGTAGGAAGTAAACATATACCGTCAAAATGGATAAAAGGAACTTGTGGACATGCTTGCCAAAGAGCAAACGATGCAGCTTAATGAGGGAAATATTCGGGGACTATTCACCAGTATAAAGAACCTGTCTGGGAAATTAAACTTTCCAGAGAGACAATGGGAAGGGCTATTACCACAAGATCATATCAAATATGGAGAAACAAAGAGGCAGATTGAAAGATCACTTTGAGCCTAGAACCAAAGAACCCACCTGATATCCAGCCAGCTTATCTATTAATTGACTGTAACATATCTTCCAAAAGAGATCCTGGTCATCAACTAATTGAGAAATGACCAGGATGCAGGACCTGAAGGCATCCCAGCACATGCACTGAAGGTGGACTTAAAACCTTTGTGGAAATGCTGCACACTTTGTTTATGGACATGCCGCACTAAAAGCAGGTACTCTGGGTGCAAAAAGTGATACCTCATCAAAATTTCAAAGTAAGTTGATATAAGCTCCTGCTCAAACTACAGAGGAATGACCTTGCTCTCTATCACAGGCAAGGTTTGCAACGGGGTGCTACTCACTCTCTATCACAGGCAAGGTTTGCAACGGGTTGCTACTCAACAGAATGAAAAAATGTTGTTACTCCCTGATCTTGACTTTGCTGATCATCTTGCTCTTCTTTCCCGTAACCAACAACACCTGCAGGAGAAAACCAACATTGTTGCAGTCACTTCAGCTAGCATGGGTCTCAATATACACATGAGGAATAGCGAAGTCCTCAATTTTAATGCCACCCGTACAGCACTATTCATGCCAGAAGGAGAAGCACTCGAGGAGGTGGAGAGTTTTGTCTACCTTGGCATCATGGTAGACAAGCAAGGTGGGACAGGCGCTGATGTAAAATTAAGGGTTGGGTACACGAAGGCAGCCTTCCAAACGCTCAAGAACGTCTTGGTCATGCACCTGAGCAGCGACGCCAAGGTGAAGTCTGTGCTGCTCAATAGAGATGAGAAGGGAATTCAGTCCTTCATTAATAATTGCCTAAGACAGTTTCTCGGGATTCACTGCCTGGCAGAATAAAAAAACCTGGAACTGTGGCAGCAGACAAGACAGAAGTCTTTAGTGCGAGAAAAATTCCCAATGAGCCGATGGATTGGCCGTACAGGAGCAGGTGCCACAGATTGGCCGTACAGGAGCAGGTGTCACAGATTGGCCGTACAGGAGCAGGTGTCACAGATTGGCCGTACAGGAGCAGGTGTCACAGATTGGCCGTACAGGAGCAGGTGTCACAGATTGGCCATACAGGAGCAGGTTTCACAGCTGTGAACCAACGCTTGAAGAGAGTCAAGCTTTCCCGAATATGTCTGTTAGTTGACGGCTGCACATTGTTTGTTTTAATATTAGTAGACATTAGTGTTGTCACTATTAGTAAACGTTGCTAACGTCACTATTAGTAAACATTGCGTGTGTCACTATTGGTAAACATTGCTGAAGTCACTATTAGTAAACATTGCTGATGTCACTATTAGTAAACATTGCTGATGTCACTATTAGAAAAAATTGCTGATAACCCTATTAGTAAATATTTCTGATATCATTATTAGTAAACATAGCTTGCGTCGATTTTCCAAGAGAACCATCGTGAACCAACGCTTGAAGAGAGTCAAGCTTTCCCGAATATGTCTGTTAGTTGACGGCTGCACATTGTTTGTTTTAATATTAGTAGACATTAGTGTTGTCACTATTAGTAAACGTTGCTAACGTCACTATTAGTAAACATTGCGTGTGTCACTATTGGTAAACATTGCTGAAGTCACTATTAGTAAACATTGCTGATGTCACTATTAGTAAACATTGCTGATGTCACTATTAGAAAAAATTGCTGATAACCCTATTAGTAAATATTTCTGATATCATTATTAGTAAACATAGCTTGCGTCGATTTTCTAAGAGAACCATCGTCAACCAAGGGGAGATTACAATACAATTCTGCTAATTCTGTTGCATTCCTTCTTCCTTCCTTTTACACATGTCCTAAATCAGTGGCGGCCAACCTTTTTGGGGCCACGTGCCCACAACTCAAAACAAAACCCACTTATTTATAGCAAAGTGCCAACACTCCAAAGAAACCTGAAAATTGGGGGTTTGGCTTAGCTGGTTTGATTTAGGAATTAATATTTTATTCACGTACCGGCTGATGAGGCTCAGCGTGCCGACTATGGCACGCGTGCCAAAGATTCGACATCACTGTCCTAAATGTGAGTTGTCATTCCCAAAAACCAAAATCCCTTCCTCATATAATAAGATGAAATAAAATTCATAAAATTTTTGTTTTGTTTCGTTAACTTCATGTCAACGGTTAAAAATCACACTTCAAAGTCCATGAACATAATGAATGTTTATATTGACTACGATGTATTGTTAATTAACAAAATAGCTGGTGATCAACCAAACTTCCAACATTTTATGCTTCATATGTTATGTGTTTTTTTTCTTTTTAAGATTAAATAATTGTTCCATTTAGCCTTAACCAAGCTTGAGTAGAGCTGATCTAGAACTAGACTAGATTGCTAGTTTTCAGTGCGGAGGCAGACTTTTCACTAATTAATGTATAAGATGTTAATTTTTGTGTAAGGTGCGGGTTAGGCATAACGTTTAATGGAGTGATGTTGTTCTATTCTTTTCTTTCTGTTGACGTTTTTATCACTGATTGTTTTAGCCAAATAATGGAGTGTGAGATGATCAACGAATCAATGACGGCTGTGACATTTTTAATCTGTTTTGTTTACCTGATAAAATGAGCGTCAAAGGAAATAATTTTAATAAATCCCCAATACTTTTTTCGCCATTGGGCACCCTTTAGCCGCCACGAGACAACCACTATAATATAACTTTAACATCCCATCTCTTTGATTACCTTGATTTTGGACATCAATATTTAAACTTACATAACCCAAAAGAAAATATTACGCACCAAACCCACGCGCTTGTGGTATCGCTAAGATTCTCACTTCGTGCGGAAAGCGGGAATTTTTCCTGGGCTAATTATAGCAGTGCTACTTTGACCTATTTCTGAGATGTCATTCAGAATTTATTTATTTTTATAAACAAATTTTTTTTTCTTCAGAGATATCAAGTCAATATATATTGAAACAAAACTAAAAATACATCAACTCATTGGGATATGTAGCTCTCTTAGTCTCTATCAATTTATGAAAGCCAAATACCTCTGACCGACTTCTTTCTTCACTGGTCTTAAGTCAATTGAAGCGAGCTCTATCTAAGACGGACATTTTTCTTGCATTATTTCTCCTAAAACTTGGAGGCGCCTAAAGAAGTTCCGAAAAAAGCTTTAAAAAACTTGGTTTGTTTCGTGATGTTATTTTCAGTTCGTATTTTGATGCCATTATTATTATTATTACTATTGCCACATCTACTCGTCTGCCCGTGGTAATCATGCCCTTAACTAATGTGCAAACATGTGAGAGAAAGGAGCAGACAGACGCAAGTGAACATTGCCACACAAATCAATCAATAACATGACAGACTTTGATGGCGGAACATAAAACTAAGAGTTACCAGGAAGTAGATGGCGTTTGAGATTTTCACTGAAAAAATTGGCACTCTGAAGATGTTGCGCAATGTCTTTGAAATGTTGGAACGACCGGAAGAAAAGCAAAAAAATGCTGGCGCATAAAAATGGCCAGATTACACGTTAATATTCGGATGTGTAAGAGTGATTGTAAATAAAACATGGAATCGATGGTTTGAACAAATGCCTCGTTTAGATTCTTGTTAGAAAATAAACAAACCTATTGAACTTTGTAGAGAACATTCACATGTAGACGTGTGTATTTGGAAACAGTAGGGGCATGAGGTTACATCAGCCAGCAGCTTGAGCGTGACGGTATGTCAGTCAGCAGCTTGAGCGTGACGTTATGTCAGGCAGCAGCTTGAGCGTGACGTTATGTCAGTCAGCAGCTTGAGCGTGACGTTATGTCAGTCAGCAGCTTGAGCGTGACGTTATGTCAGCCACCAGCTTGAGCGTGACGTTATGTCAGACAGCAGCTTGAGCGTGACGTTATGTCAGTCAGCAGCTTGAGCGTGACGTTATGTCAGTCAGCAGCTTGAGCGTGACGTTATGTCAGTCAGCAGCTTGAGCGTGACGTTATGTCAGTCAGCAGCTTGAGCGTGACGTTATGTCAGCCAGCAGCTTGAGCGTGACGTTATGTCAGTCAGCAGCTTGAGCGTGACGTTATATCAGCCAGCAGCTGGAGCGTGACGTTATGTCAGCCAGCAGCTTGAGCGTGACGTTACATCAGCCAGAAGCTTGAGCGTGACGTTATGTCAGCCAGCAGCTTGAGCGTGACGTTATGTCAGCCAGCAGCTTGAGCGTGACGTTATGTCAGCCAGAAGCTTGAGCGTGACGTTACGTCAGCCAGCAGCTTGAGCGTGACGTTATATCAGCTAGCAGCTTGAGCGTGACGTTACATCAGCCAGCAGCAGGAGTAAAACTTTGTATTGGACAATACAAATGGAAGGATGTGTTTGACAATAACAGGGGTATCCGATTGTTTTAGCCAATAGAAGCAATAGATGACTCTATTAGACAACAGCAGTTCAAGTATACTGTACCACCACAGAAACAGTCGTTGGATGTCGAATCTAAGAACAAAGTTGTAGCGGCCTGTGTCGCAATGTCAAACTGTCAAAGCTTCCAGATCACGTTGACCACCGGGACGCATGCGCACTGGTCGTGGCGTTATGAAATAGCACTAACCTTTAATGGTATGGATGAAAGCACCCCCCGGAAATCTAGCTCATGGACCCGGAGGGCCTAAGCCCATCATGACAACCCTCGGGTTTTCCCCAAGAGTTAACAAGATTGCGAAACGATGAGTGGCTCCCAGTCTTCACAGAAGTGGGGCCGCTGGTTTAAAATACGGACACACGAATTTACAGAACGTTAAACAAGGTGGAAATGTGTCATACGTAAGAGGAATTAAATGTTTGGATGAATATACGTTCAAACCCATTGGTGGGAACTTTCAAAATAGACATCTGTCCTTAACAGTGTCATAGGTCAACTGGTGGTCAAACGTAAAATGACGATGGTAAGAAAAGAAACAGAGGACCCATCAGAT
The DNA here is from genome assembly GCA_944989445.1 of Ampullaceana balthica. NCBI lineage: Eukaryota > Metazoa > Mollusca > Gastropoda > Lymnaeidae > Ampullaceana > Ampullaceana balthica. Next base: position 316,106 of record CALYLW010000979.1, read on the forward strand.
GATGGTAGGAAAAAAAAGAGACGACCCATCAGATGATGGTAAGAATAGAAACAGACGACTCATAAGGTGATGGTAAGAAAATAAACAGACGCCCCATAATGTGATGGTAAGAAAAGAACAACTTATATCCTTCTGAGGCACTTTATCCTGATAAGGGCATCATGTTCTGTTAAAGAACAAACAGTAAAAAAATTCACTCAGTCAACCTTCGCTATCTTCTACCAACATGACCACTCTTACACGCGTGCACCGAACTCCTATCTGTCTCCCGTGTCTCCCACTCACGCCTACAGCACACCGGCTACACGCGTCAAGCCGCTCTGTCTCCCGTGTCTCCCACGCTCCCACTCACGCCTACAGCACACCGGCTACACGCGTCAAGCCGCTCTTGTCTCCCGGGTCTCCCACGCTCCCACTCACGCCTACAGCACACCGGCTACACGCGTCAAGCTGCTCTGTCTCCCGGGTCTCCCACGCTCCCACTCACGCTTACAGCACACCGGCTACACGCGTCAAGCCGCTCTGACCTATTGAGCAATATTATTATTAATGACGTCATGTAATTCTTGTTATTCTACCAATCAATAATGTCCCCTTCCTCCGACCTTTCAGCGGTCTTCATTCACAACAAGCGAGGACAAAACATGGATAAAAACAAAACAAACAGAAAAAAAACTCTTAAGATTCCCATTGATAAACTTAGCTAGTAGAAATGCTCGCACATGTTGTTGTGGACTTGTGGCCTTATAAGGAGGTGGTCGACAGATGCTTAGCTCGCACGTTCAATAGATCTCAACATCTCTCAACATAGGAACAGTGGGTGGACCTGAAGGCTTGACACTCTTAAACATTTTAAACTAACTCGTTCAAAATGTAACTTACTGGCTTAATGGATTAAACTAATTCTCTCAACAAGTTAAACTCGCCCGCTCAATATGTTAAACTAAAAGGCTCAACATGTTAAAATTAATTCGTTCAACATGTTAAACGAAATTGCTCAACAGGTTAAACTATTTCGCTTTAAATGTTTTAAGCTAACTGGATCATCTCCCACGAAATCAATAACATACTTATCTGCCCTCTCACACAATGTACACAATCAGTTGTACTCAGGGGCGGATTAAGACTGCACGGGGCCCCTGGCTGCAATTCAAACTGGGGCCCTATCCAGCGAGCGTCCCTTTAAATAAAATGATTGCTAGCAGCTAATATAAGACTGTAACTTGTAACTAAATAGTTCATCGGTTCCTTTCTCATACTTTGTCTGTAGTACGGGATCGGCCTTCCAAGCCAAAGATTATTCATGAAAAAATGGAATATGAAGAAATAACTGTTTGCCGGAATCCCAATATTGAGTGTAAAAATGCAATTTAAAAAAAATAATTTTTACCCACGCCGGGAATCGATCGCGTGACCGCTTGCACAGAAGGGCGACTTTCTACCTCAAGACCACACGAGCCTGATGGAAATGTTTAAATGAAGTGAACTTTAAAAATAAATCTTTAATGTTTTCTCTTAGTGAGCCTATAAAATCAGTTTTTTTAAAAATTAATTTATGTAATTTATGATATTTTCAGGAATTCATGCAAACATTTGTCCATCTTTCTTATAAAATTTACTAAATTTGGGGAAACCTAATCATCGGGGCCCCTGGCTTTAGCCCGTTCAGCCCCCCCTAATCCACCATAGGTTGTACTATATTACAATCTCTTACATTACTTCTATTAAGCTCACTACATCAGTCTACATCTTTGAACTCACTACTCTACTTACGGGTTGAAGTGACATATTTGTGTTTCACTTTACGGGTTGAAGTGACATATTTGTGTTTCACTTTACGGGGTTGAAGTGACATATTTGTGTTTCACTTTACGGGGTTGAAGTGACATATTTGTGTTTCACTTTACGGGGTTGAAGTGACATATTTGTGTTTCACTTTACGGGGTTGAAGTGACATATTTGTGTTTCACTTTACGGGGTTGAAGTGACATATTTGTGTTTCACTTTACGGGGTTGAAGTGACATATTTGTGTTTCACTTTACGGGGTTGAAGTGACATATTTGTGTTTCACTTTACGGGGTTGAAGTGACATATTTGTGTTTCACTTTACGGGGTTGAAGTGACATATTTGTGTTTCACTTTACGGGTTGAAGTGACATATTTGTGTTTCACTTTACGGGGTTGAAGTGACATATTTGTGTTTCACTTTACGGGGTTGAAGTGACATATTTGTGTTTCACTTTACGGGTTGAAGTGACATATTTGTGTTTCACTTTACGGGTTGAAGTGACATATTTGTGTTTCACTTTACGGGTTGAAGTGACATATTTGTGTTTCACTTTACGGGTTGAAGTGACATATTTGTGTTTCACTTTACGGGTTGAAGTGACATATTTGTGTTTCACTTTACGGGTTGAAGTGACATATTTGTGTTTCACTTTACGGGTTGAAGTGACATATTTGTGTTTCACTTTACGGGTTGAAGTGACATATTTGTGTTTCACTTTACGGGTTGAAGTGACATATTTGTGTTTCACTTTACGGGTTGAAGTGACATATTTGTGTTTCACTTTACGGGTTGAAGTGACATATTTGTGTTTCACTTTACGGGTTGAAGTGACATATTTGTGTTTCACTTTACGGGTTGAAGTGACATATTTGTGTTTCACTTTACGGGTTGAAGTGACATATTTGTGTTTCACTTTACGGGTTGAAGTGACATATTTGTGTTTCACTTTACGGGTTGAAGTGACATATTTGTGTTTCACTTTACGGGTTGAAGTGACATATTTGTGTTTCACTTTACGGGTTGAAGTGACATATTTGTGTTTCACTTTACGGGTTGAAGTGACATATTTGTGTTTCACTTTACGGGTTGAAGTGACATATTTGTGTTTCACTTTACGGGTTGAAGTGACATATTTGTGTTTCACTTTACGGGTTGAAGTGACATATTTGTGTTTCACTTTACGGGTTGAAGTGACATATTTGTGTTTCACTTTACGGGTTGAAGTGACATATTTGTGTTTCACTTTACGGGTTGAAGTGACATATTTGTGTTTCACTTTACGGGTTGAAGTGACATATTTGTGTTTCACTTTACGGGTTGAAGTGACATATTTGTGTTTCACTTTACGGGTTGAAGTGACATATTTGTGTTTCACTTTACGGGTTGAAGTGACATATTTGTGTTTCACTTTACGGGTTGAAGTGACATATTTGTGTTTCACTTTACGGGTTGAAGTGACATATTTGTGTTTCACTTTACGGGTTGAAGTGACATATTTGTGTTTCACTTTACGGGTTGAAGTGACATATTTGTGTTTCACTTTACGGGTTGAAGTGACATATTTGTGTTTCACTTTACGGGTTGAAGTGACATATTTGTGTTTCACTTTACGGGTTGAAGTGACATATTTGTGTTTCACTTTACGGGTTGAAGTGACATATTTGTGTTTCACTTTACGGGTTGAAGTGACATATTTGTGTTTCACTTTACGGGTTGAAGTGACATATTTGTGTTTCACTTTACGGGTTGAAGTGACATATTTGTGTTTCACTTTACGGGTTGAAGTGACATATTTGTGTTTCACTTTACGGGTTGAAGTGACATATTTGTGTTTCACTTTACGGGTTGAAGTGACATATTTGTGTTTCACTTTACGGGTTGAAGTGACATATTTGTGTTTCACTTTACGGGTTGAAGTGACATATTTGTGTTTCACTTTACGGGTTGAAGTGACATATTTGTGTTTCACTTTACGGGTTGAAGTGACATATTTGTGTTTCACTTTACGGGGTTGAAGTGACATATTTGTGTTTCACTTTACGGGTTGAAGTGACATATTTGTGTTTCACTCTGAATGCAATCAATACTATAGCCACAACAACATCAGGATGTTAGCGTGACAGTTTAATAATAAATTGTTTGAGTACATACACATAAAGATAGAGATTGAGAGAGGGGGGAGAGAGAGAGAGACACACACACAGACAGAAAGAATTATTAAGATGTTGTGGGTCGTTTTTTTTTAATAATAAAAGGCCTACTACCCGTCAGTGGTTACGTGATATGAACAAAACAACATAATGTGAACTAGTTGGGCAGATCGGATATAGATTTAACATCCATCCCAGTGCACCTACTTCAAATACTAAAATTACAGCATTTTAAGAGATCTCCACTAAGGGGCCGTCCATAAAGGAAGTCACGCTATTGACCATTTTAACTCCCCCCTCCACCCTGTCACAAACTGTCAAACATCTGGGACCCCCCCCCCAAAGTACGTCACACTTTCGAACAGAAATTGTGTTTTTTACTAACAAAATAATTAAAATTTAATATAAAACACCGTGATGTCACACAAGGCCGAACCCCCTCCCCCCTGTCAAAAACTGTCACACTTTCTTACACCCCGTCCCCCCTCTGGAGCGTGACGTACTTTATGGGCGGCCCCTAACATAGACAACAAGTAATCCAAATCCAGGTAAAAGGTATTAGACTCGTGTTATCAGCATTCATGTGACGTATGGAAGTTGCCAGTTCTGAGCTATAATTAGACTATTAGTACTTGTCTTTTTTTTCTGGGTTTGTCGAACAATCAATAGAGTCAATGAAATGTTAATACTTTTGAAACACCGTAAATAAAATTTATTAAACCATTTCTTACAAATGTTGGTGTGCAAAGTTTGAGTTTTCACGTATTGGTGTGCAGTATTGGTGTGCAGTATTGGTGTGCAGTATTGGTGTGCAGTATTGGTGTGCAGTATTGGTGTGCAGTATTGGTGTGCAGTATTGGTGTGTAGTATTGGTGTGCAGTATTGGTGTGCAGTATTGGTGTGCAGTATTGGTGTGTAGTATTGGTGTGCAGTATTGGTGTGTAGTACTATGGTACAGTTTTAGTTTGTAATAAGCATGTGCAGTATTGTTATACATGTGTAAAGCAGGGGCGTAAGTAGGGGGGCGGGCCGCCCCGGGTGACACCCATCAGGGGGTGACACCCGAGCCTAAAATTTTACTGTGTACGATTTTATGTCAGAAAACAAAAGATGACAATTTTTTTAATCTAGACAGAAATTAAGAAATACAATGAAATACGTTAAACGCGAAAATTCTTATTAAAAAATATCAGTTAACTTGCAATAATAAAACATTCCCAACACACCAACAACATTTAAAAAAATTAGGAAAAAAAGAAAAGAAATAGTCGCAGCAGAGAGATCTTTAAAAAAGGTTGGAATGAAAGAGGCAGTGTCTTCTGTTTTAACAGATATAAAGCCATTTGGGCTTGGACACACCGACAGCATGAATGAATCCCACTTCACGACTCCCTCCAACACATTGGGGTGGGGTGGGAATACGATTTTTATCACCCCCCCCCCAAAGAAAAAAAATATCAAAAGATGGGTTTTCTTTGTTGATGTTTTTCTAGAGGAAAATTATGATTTCAATGTCTTTGAGTTAACATTATATATATATATATATATATATATATATATATATATATATATATATATATATATATATATATATATATATATATATATATATACATATATATATATAATTATTTATTAAAGGCGTGAAAGCATAGATATGCATGTTTATATACAGGTAGTCCTCCGGTTACGACGGTCCCATCCCGACTTACGCTGTTTAGTGCTTACGAACGCGCCGCTGTAAAGAATAGTATTACGCGTTATTTCGAATTAAAAAAAAATTCATGAGGTAACGAATTCTTTTCTCTATTTGAAATAACAAAAATTATTGAAAAATATGTATGATTATTATTTCAACCTACAATTTTCGTTTGCGAATTTTTCAAATGGCGAAGTTTTCAATCAAGTCAATAAAGCTGAGTAAGCTTACAAGTTCCCTTTCAATGCTCATTAGAGAGAGCATATTCAGCCTTTTTCCTCCCATTCAAATTTTTACTCATTATATATTCTTTTCAACTTTGAAAAGGATCGCTCTCAGCTGCAGTTTGATGTCATCATTGAAAGATAGATGCGAAGTGCGATGTGTACATTTGTAAAGGACTGTGTGAAATATAACTCATTCAAAAGCAGCAAAATTTTTAGCTCTGTGCAAGTTTTTTGAGTTTCGCTTTGTGCTAATTCCTTTTCTTTGATCTGAGCCTGGGCTGGACAATAACTTTTTAAAGAGTTCTGAAAATTGGACTAATTCTGAAGGTAAGCAGTCTTCGAAATCACTCATGAACCTACATGTGGAAGAAAATTAGAAGCCCCGAGCCTAGTGCTCTTTATGGGTCTTCCCGGAAGACACCCTCAGCCAACGGCCAACAAAGGGATGTAACAACTGAGGAATCCCCCCCCCCAAAAAAAAAGTGGTCGCTTCTGAAGCTGCCACCTGGGCATCCAGGACATACAGTCGAAGATGCCTCCCACTAAGTTGCCCTCACAAGGAGGTGTTGGAATTTCCTACTACGACCCGATACCACCCTGGCACCATCCCGGCAAAGCACACGGGTCTCCATGGTTAGGACTGCCACAGACCGGGGGATCATCAAAGACCTACCTAGGGTGCAACCCCCACTGGAAGGTTTCCTCAGAGCTGGCGTCCAATGCGTTCTTCGCGGCACTTTTTGCTAATCCGTACTGGCGCTCCTGGCCCTAAACCGGCACCGCTCGATGGCGTTGCTAGTAAATTGAGGGGGACGAAACGGTTGCTTCGGATTTACCCGACCCCTTCTTCGAAATCCCTTGAATGTTCTTCCCTTAACTTGGCTGCTGCCCATCGGGTGGCGAAAGTGCTGAGCTCAGTTAGGTTTGTAAGAAAGCCAAATTTCTCATGGATGTATTTATATGCACCTAACCAATGTTGTAGGGCTAAGAAAGTTTGTCAATGATTACCAGAAATACCTCAATCTTGAATTTTTTCTCCAGGAGAATACTGTTTTGTTGATGTCCCTTTATCAAACTGACGCTTTCTTTTTTGTTTGATAGTATTGAAGATTGTTTACATTGTTTTTACCACGGACTTTTCCTTTCCTTTGTCTTCATAGGAATAAAATTAAGAATGCTATTTTTTAACAAACTCAATGAGAGACTTCCTTTCTAAAATTGTTTCCCAAATTTCAAGTAAAATAGCGACTTCCAGTTGTTCATTTTCCTTTAGAAATCCTTCTTCTTCAAGTCGGCAGTCACGTGGCTGATTTTCATTCGTAGCTTATTCTTCCAGTGCTGTGATATTCTCTGGTATGCGCTATTAACAGACCTTACAGCATAATGTCAGGCTGACCATCTTGTGTCGGACAAGGCTTTGTTAGCATGTATCAATTTCCTATGTTTTTGAAGTACCTGTCAACGATGAGTAGATGCAACAAGTCGGGTATAAAGATTTTGCAGCAGACAAAAAAATCTGACCGCAGTAGGACAACATTCTGCTGCTCTTTTCCCAACAAAATTAAAGGAATGAGCTGTGCACGGCACACAATGAGCTACAATGCACTTCTCACGAAGAATAGCCTGGTTTCCGTTATACTTCCTACTCATTTGCAGCATTGCGTATGACTGTCCAAGGCATTTTCAAGGATTCGTACAAACATAATGGCCCGAATCTTTATTATACACTATAATTCATAAAAAGTTTGGGGGCCCTTAAATTATTGGGGGCTTTGGCCCGTTCAACACCCCCACCCCCTTTTACTCCGCCATAGGGGGGGGGGTCCACGCATCTGTGACGATGTGGTACGAGGAGGGGGTGTTTAAGAAATGTGACGTCACATCAAAAACGCGAAACTTTAATTAAAAGTTCCACTTACATATTTGAATGTTTACCATTTATTTAATTTTTATTGAGAAAATATGGCTTGGGGGAGGGGTGTCAAAGCTTTGTGACGCCATATCGTAAAAAGAGGGTAGGGTCTACGTTTTTGTGACAAAGTATGACGCTGGGGGAAGGTGGGGTAAAAATCGACAACCTTGCGTGACGTCATTTATGGACGGCCCTTTCAGTCGTGAAAAGGTGACACCATGAGCTACCGCCCCGGGTGACACCAATCCTAGTGACGCCTCTGTGTTATTGTTCAGCTTTGGTTGTGCTTACTTTAGTGTGCAAGTATTAGTTTACAATATATTTGTGCAGTATTTATGTGGTTGTATTAATCGGAATTTTTGTGTGCAACATGTTATTATTTTTGTGCATTATTTGAGTGCAGGAATTGGTTTGCAGGTAAAGATGTGCATGTATTGATGTGCAGGTATAGGCATGAAGGCACATGTGTGTAGATATTGGTTTGCAGGTAATGGTGTGCACGTATCAGTGTGCAGGTATTGGTGTGCACGTATCAGTGTGCAGGTAATGATGCCTAGGAATTGGTGTTTAGGTATTTGTTTGAAGGTATCGGCGTTCAGGTATTAGTATTCAGCTATTGGTGTACAGGTATTGTATTCAGGTATTGGTGTACACTGTACAGGTATTAGTATGCAGGTATTGGTGTACTGGTATTAGTATTCAGGTATTGGTGTACATGTATTAGTATTCAGGTATTGGTGTACAGGTATTAGTATTCAGGTATTGGTGTACACTGTACAGGTATTAGTATTCAATTATTGGTGTACAGGTATTAGTATTCAGGTATTGGTGTACAGGTATTAGTATTCAGGTATTGGTGTACAGGTATTAGTATTCAGGTATTGGTGTACAGGTATTAGTATTCAGGTATTGGTGTACAGGTATTAGTATTCAGGTATTGGTGTACAGGTATTAGTATTCAGGCATTGGTGTACAGGTATTAGTATTCAGGTATTGGTGTGCAGGTATTAGTATTCAGGTATTGGTGTTCAGGTATTAGTATTCAGGTATTGGTGTGCAGGTATTGACGTGTAGTTTTATTGTTCCAGTTTGTTATACACTATAGATTTGCCGAAGTTATTGTGTAGGTAATGGTGTGCATGTTTGCTATTGGTTATCCACAAATTTTGTGTTAATGGTAAATGTAATGAATTTCATTTTTTTTTGGGCATTGAAGTGACTATACACAAATAATCAGGCACATTTCCACAATGCACAAGGCGTTAAATTCTAAATTTAACACACACACACACACACAAATGCAACAACTTCGTTTATTCAGGACTGCAGCTGTTTACATCACCTTTCATGGAAGTGACCTGCTATTTATATCCCTTTTCACGGGAGCTATGTGATATTTTAGAACCTTTCATGGGAGCAAAGTAATATTTATAGAACCTTTCGTGGGAGTTAAGTAATATTTATAGAACCTTTCATGGGAGCTATGTGATATTTAAAGAACCTTTCTTTGGACCTAAGTAATTTTTATAGAATCTTTCATGGGAGCTAAGTAATATTTGTAAAACCTTTCATGAGAGCTAAGTAATATTTATAAAACCTTTCATGGAAGCTAAGTAATATTTATAGAACCTTTCATGAGAGTGTACTTATTTATATAGCCCCTTGCCATATAACAATTTAAAATTCGAATGTTTTTAAAAAATGAAAACTCGTGATCAAATCTAGAGACTACTTTTAGACAAACGTGACAAACTGTAGTCTGACGTCAGCCTTAAATTTAGAAGCTTTGTTCTTTCTCATTGTTGTTCTTCAAAATACACACATTCGTGCACACATATACGCACTGATACACGCACACTTAAAACTATTGAGTATTTTAGTCCGGTAAGACAGTTAATTTGTGTGCCTGCATCATGATCTACATAGAGTCAATAGATACCGCCTGAGTAATTGTGGGGGATGAGATGGGGGGTGTTAATGTCACCAATTAAATAGTGACATGGCGTTTTAAATGACACCAATTTATCTTCGTTGTCTTTTCGTGATTGGCTGAAGATCTGAACCAATAAGGCACGTCTCTTTGCTGGAAATGGGTCATCGTGGTTGACTTTAAATACTGCCCCCTTTCGCAAGATTTGTTCAATTGAAAGTTATCCCATTTGTTTACTTTCGAATTAGTTTATTTCAGTCCCAGCGCGATTTATTTCCTGTGTTTCGCAAGAAGAAATAGGATGTTATAAATATATGTTTTCGGAGTTCCACAACAGCAATTACTACATTCGTCTTATATTATTACCTTTAAAATATGTTAGCGCTTGAGACATAGAAATTAAAGTGTCTTTCCTACTTAAGTAGAAATTATAGTGTCTTTCCTACTTAAGTAGAAATTATAGCGTCTTTCCTACTTAAGTAGGAATTATAGTGTCTTTCCTACTTAAGTAGAAATTATAGATTCTTTCCTAATTAAATAGAAATTATAGTGTCTTTCCTACTTAATTAGAATTTATAGTGTCTTTCCGACTTAAGTAAAAATTATAGTGTCTTTCCTACTTAATTAGAAATTATAGTGTCTTTCCTACTTAAGTAGAAATTATAGTGTCTTTCCTACTTAAGTAGAAAATTATAGTGTCTTTCCTACTTAAGTAGAAATTATAGTGTCTTTCCTACTTAAGTAGAAATTATAGCGTCTTTCCTACTTAAGTAGAAATTATAGTGTCTTTCCTACTTAATAAACCACTAATCTAATTTCAAAAGTCTGTGAGGTTGACATTACTATCTTAAAAGTTAGACTAATACTTGGGAAATCTGATCCTGCTGCTTAACGTTGCCATTCAACATTGTCTGAGCGTAGGACTCTCTCGCTGCCCTATCCTCCATGGCTATGTCCAGCGCGGGGCAAGAACCGATGTTTCAGGGGCTAGGCTGCAAGGCCGGCAGTTCGGGTTTCTGTTGTGGTTCGTACGAGTTGGTGGGGCAGTGCTTCGTTCTCATTTGAGTCACCGATTCTGTTGTTGAGTCACCGATTCTGTTGTTGAGTCACCGATTCTGTTGTTGAGTCACCGATTCTGTTGTTGAGTCACCGATTCTGTTGTTGAGTCACCGATTCTGTTGTTGAGTCACCGATTCTGTTGTTGAGTCACCGATTCTGTTGTTGAGTCACCGATTCTGTTGTTGAGTCACCGATTCTGTTGTTGAGTCACCGATTCTGTTGTTGAGTCACCGATTTGTTGTTGAGTCACCGATTTTGTTTTTGAGTCACCGATTCTGTTGTTGAGTCACCGATTCTGTTGTTGAGTCACCGATTCTGTTGTTGAGTCACCGATTCTGTTGTTGAGTCACCGATTCTGTTGTTGAGTCACCGATTCTGTTGTTGAGTCACCGATTCTGTTGTTGAGTCACCGATTCTGTTGTGTTCGACTCAGTTTCCACTATTAATCTTTTGTACTAGGCTTCCATTTTTCCATTTAATTAGCCCAGTGGTGTTAAACTCAGTCTTTTAGTGGGCGGTAACAAAATCAAGCTTAAGTTTGTGGGCCCAACAGGATTAACATCTAATCAACGGGAAATTTTACATTTCATAAACTTCAATTTAAATTTAAAGAGAAATAAGGTTCGTTAATTAACATTCATCGGTATAATCATGTCCACACGAATGTCGGTAAGTCAGAGCTGAGTGTTGGGAATCATTTTGTTGGTACAAGTTCAGGAATCCAGTCATGCAGAATAACTTAAGCCTTAGATGAAATCATTAACTTTGACTTGAGTCATAGATGAAATCACAAAATTTGATTTAAGTCATAGATGCAGTCATACACTTTAACTCAAGTCATTGATGAAGTCGTGAATTCGGTAGTTAGTCAGGAATCCAGTCATGCAACATGACTTAATCATGGACCCAAGTCATTGATGTAGTCATGCACTTGTTCTTTGAAAATGAGCCACCTAAACTGGATTCAAGATTTAGTCTCGCATGTTAACTTAAGAAAGTTTTCACCATCATCTCATGAATGTTTGAGATTGTGCTGGGGACATTCGTGCACTCAATAAATAAAGGGAGCTAAGACTGGCTAATGATGGCAACGTTTCAATGACTTTCGGTTCCTTATGTCACGGAATGTTAAGTTCGAATGTGTAAAATCTCTTACAACCAGTTGTTAAGCTGAACATGAACTCAATGGATAAACATTTATCGTTCACTACTCAACTTTATATGGGGATATGTACATATATATATATATATATATATATATATATATATATATATATATATATATATATATATATATATATATATATATATATATATATACCAGCGTATCACCCGTCAAAAATGACAGAAATTTTCAGCTGAAATCTATTTATTTTGAAAAAATGCACTGTATGTAAGGCGCCTAAGATTTCCACCTTTTTCACAAGCCCAACTAACTTGTCCTTGTTTGATAAATACGAAATATTAAACATTCAGAAATGCACACAAAGTATTTTATAATAGGAGTTGTAGGGCGCCTACGGCGCCCCCTTTGTTTTTTAATTTTCTAATTAACCATCATCAAATCCTCTTATTACATTGTTCCCTTTTCCAAAATTAAAATATGAGCTAAAACAATGACGTCATATAATATTTTTTACAGCGTATCTTTAATTTGCACACCTTTTGATACATTGGTGCAGTAATTTGGTGCGCTGCTTTCTAAAATTAGTAGCGTCATGGACAGACACTACAGACGTGACATTGCAAATTATATTGTTTATATTTATATATATACTAGTGTATTACCCGTCAAAAAATAACGGAAGTTTTCAAAATGGATATATTTCAGTTTTTGTAATTGTCCCTTTTGCCTGAAAGCCGCATAGTAAATAATCAGAAAATGTAGAGACCAAGAGAGAAAAATTAAATCTCTTTTCCATATTGAACAATTTTATGCGGACGTTTGAAAATAGCATTTTTAAATCCCTTATATTAACTTCGAAATCTTGTCTCTCTGTCTCTCTGTCTTGGGCGGGCGGGAAAAAAAGTAAAAAATAACCCACTTCCCGTGAAGCCATCGAGCTGAAATTTGGCCCATGGACCGGTGTCACCTAACAATGCATCGTATCAAAATTTCAGATCGATCGAACCTACCGTAATTAAATTAATGCATTTTTAGTTTATCTATATAAAACTATATTTAGCAGTCGCTATTGTTTACATTTTACGGGTCACTTGACTTCACGCCAGCCATCGGTGACCACATCTCGTGTTTTAACCAGGTGGAATACACTCAGTTTCAGGCTGTAAATGTTTGACACGTTGGAACATAATCAATACTTTAAGTTCTGTCTCATATATAAGGGATTTATAGTCAAAAACTTTGTTTTTACGGCGTTGTTTAATTTCTGGGTTTTTTCTTCTTTTTTTTTGTATTTTTTTCAAGGCCATTTTTTTTAGCGGTGCGCTTTCTAATATCTAGCGTTACGAACGGACATAGCAGAGTATATATTTGGATTATATATACGAATATATGTGTTATGAGAAAACCTCCAAGCTTAGGCTTCGCGTTATATAAGTTTGCATGAATAATAATGATATAATCACGATAATTGTAAATGCATAGTGAATTACACACAGCATAAGGTGATACTACAGCAAAGAAGTTTGAAGTTCGAAGTATTAACAAATATTGCTGAGGACTCAGCCGGATGCTAACTTGCGGCATTGAATAGTGCACACCAATTTTGAGTGCACCAATAATACAGCACAGTGTGTTAAAAATAAATTATGTGACTGTGATGTGATCCACATCAAACACATATGTGATTTGAAGCAGTTTTAGCTTCATTGATGATTATGACTTATCTTATCTTATCTGTTTACAGACGCTCCTTCTATACAGAAGATTATTGCGTCCTACGCTTATCTATGGTTTGTGTTTAGTCCTGCATTTTTATTAGAGATTTAAATGTTGATAAAGTGTTGGTTTTCCTGGATTCTTCAGGCAACCCATTCCACGCCCGAATTCCGGACGGGAAGAAGGAAAACTTGTATGTGTTTGTTCTTGCATACGGAATAAGAAAGGTGTTTTTATCCTTATGTCTATCTGAGGGTTGTATTAAGTTATCTTTGTGTTGTATTTCTAAATTAGAATTAATTGCTTTATGTATGATTACTACTTTGCTTTTGGACTTGTCAGTTTATTCGCCCATTTGTCCATACATTATTAACACAATATTACCAAAGCATGTAAACAGAAAAATGTAATTTTACACATGTTAATAACAAAGAACTATTCATTTTGCATGGAACGTAGTAAGCAAAGTTTGTCACAGGATAACAGAAAATATTAAATTATCAACTGTTAATCATATTTACAATTTAATATAAACGTGTTAGTAATTCACATAAACGTTTTTATTATTGTCAAGTCAGCACCTTTTCAAGATCTATTATGACTTGTCAGTTTATGTGCCCATTGGTCCATACTTATTAACCTTTACATTATCAAAGACACGTAAATAAAAAATTGTAACTATCTACATATATGAATAACAACGAACTATTTATTTTGCATGAAAGCTTTGAAGTAAAGTTAATCACTGGATAAAAGAAAATAGTACATTATCAACAGGTAATCGTATATAAAATTTAATATACACGTTTTAGGAATTGTAATAAACGTTTTCATTATTGTCAAGTCAGCACCCCTTCCAGTTCTATATTAAAAGCAAAGATTTTTTATTCCAAATTTGTCTAAGACGCATTAAAATATTACATGTAAATAACAATAAAAAAAACTATTGTAGGGAGGAGTTCGATTTTTAAATATGTTTTTTTTAACATACAAATATGCAATCTCAAAGTATTTAAAAGAAAAACAAACGCTAAACTAAAAGCATAAGTTGACTAATTTCATTTGCAGTAATAAATAATGGATTTGTAGTTCAAAACGCATCGAAACTTGACAACCAAACGACAACCAATTGTAAATTTCATAAACCGAAAAACGAATGTTATATATTAATATAGAAAATTAAATTTATAATTACGTACGTGATATTGACATGGACACATACACAAAAACGGTCATTTAATACAAAATAATAATAATATTATTAATCACATCAAATAAAACATGGCTCTTTTTACTTCGTTCCCTTCACACATTAATAAAAGCTCAAATAATGAAGTCCCGTCACAATATTTTATGGCGCTGGCGAGAAACACATTTAGTTAATCTCGAAATCAACTTTTTACTTCTATATATATTTTTTAAATCGGGAGTTACCTCGCATAGCGTCACGGACAGACACTACGTGACAGATGGCAAAATTATGTTATTTATATATATACTAGCGTTCTCGTTGTGCTAACACTATCACTACTAGTCCAGCATTCTCTTTGTGCTAACACTATCACTGCTAGTCCAGCTCGCTCGTTGTGCTAACACTATCACTACTAGTCCAGCTCTCTCGTTGTGCTATCACTATCACTGCTAGTCCAGCATTCTTGTTGTGCTAACACTATCACTGCTAGTCCAGCATGCTCGTTGTGCTAACACTATCACTGCTAGTCCAGCTCGCTAGTTGTGCTAACACTATCACTGCTAGTCCAGCTCGCTCGTTGTGCTAACACTATCACTGCTAGTCCAGCTCTCTCGTTGTGCTAACACTATCACTGCTAGTCCAGCATTCTTGTTGTGCTAACACTATCACTGCTAGTCTAGCTCGCTCGTTGTGCTAACACTATCACTGCTAGTCTAGCTCGCTCGTTGTGCTAACACTATCACTGCTAGTCCAGTTCGCTCGTTGTGCTAACACTATCACTGCTAGTCCAGCATGCTCGTTGTGCTAACACTATCACTGCTAGTCCAGCATGCTCGTTGTGCTAACACTATCACTGCTAGTCCAGCATGCTCGTTGTGCTAACACTATCACTGCTAGTCCAGCTAGCTCGTTGTGCTAACACTATCACTGCTAGTCCAGCATGCTCGTTGTGCTAACACTATCCATTCCCGGCCCCTAATAAGTGGTGTTTTAAAAATCTTTCAATGCCAGAAACCTTGGCAGGAGCGAATTCAAAAACTTCCCAAAGTTTAATGACCATGGGATGAATAAAAATACTATTTTTACGGTTAAAAAGAACTAAAATAAGGGCCTGGAGGCTCTAGTGGTATAAGATGTAAAGTTTAAAATAACAGTTTATTTCAATATGGATCATGATGGATATATTTGTTTTTCAATATTTGTATAAAAAGTCGTGTGAAATGGAATTGTTAAAATTTCTCAAACGTGTACGAAAAAGAGATTATAGGCCCTCGGCTCCAAAAGAATGAAACATATAATTTTAATGCCTTATAGAATTTTAATATAGGCCATCAAGTATTTATATTCCAAGTTTTGTCAAAACACATTTACATGAAGTAATAAAATAAATTATGATATTACGCGGGAGAAGTATGTACGTAACAAATATATAAATCATTATTAATTATTAATAATTAATTATTTATTAATAAAAAAAATAAAAATATTATAAATATTTTATTTAATTTTAATATAATTTTTATCCATTTAAAATAATTTTATTCGATAAAAATTTTTTTAACGATTTATCGAGAAATTAATCGTTAATTTCCGCAGCCCTAGTTAAATGTATTTGTGGTGAAATTTTGAAACAAAAAAACCCTCTGTTTTTCTTTAAAAATATGTTCCCGGACACGAAGACACTGACGTGTTAAACATCATACCCCACCACTTGATTTACGTGACAAACGTTGTTTTAACAATTATTTAGGACGCAGTAGATATATGTTAGTCCATTCCCTCTTCAACACACACACGTGTAGCGTGTCAGAACTTTAAAAAAAATAAAAAAAAATCTCCCTGTTTACAAGACCAGTTTTTGTTTGTTTGTCCGTGGTGATCGACGAGGACCATTCTCATCCTACTAGCTAAGTGCTGTGGCAGCTTGGTGTGTCCGTTAGTGACTTCTAAGACCAACGCTTGCCCGAAAGGTGCGTCCACCAGTCGGACAAGAGAGTTTCTGGGTGTCATCAGGAGGGTTAAGAGCACAATCCCTCCTGGCCTGTCTTCTGGCCTTGGCAGCCTGTTGTCTGTTCGCCTCACAGACTGCGTCAGGAGGCTCAGTCGGTGGCTGCTGTCTTCCAAGAGTTAAGCCAAATGCCACCACAGACCTTCGATGGGGTTTTGAGTGTAACCCTGAATCGCTTCTTTTGTCCCCCCGCGCGCGGGCTCTCGGACCATTTTTAAGCTCACCGCTTTGGGAGCCGATGGTCTGGCATGCACATGACGTGCCCCGCGGCCCACCATAGTTGGTACTGCATCAGGCTTGTGCAGATACTTGGAAGTCCGCCCTGACGAGTACTTTGGTGTGCAGTACATACTACTCAACACGATAACAGTTACTTGGTACTCCTGCCCTGACGAGTACTTTGGTGTATAGTACATACTACTCAACACGATAATAGTTACTTGGTACTCCTGCACTGACGAGTACTTTGGTGTACAGTACATACTACTCACCACGATAACAGTTACTTGGTACTCCTGCCCTGACGAGTACTTTGGTGTACAGTACATACTACTTAACACGATAATAGTTACTTGGTACTCCTGCACTGACGAGTACTTTGGTGTACAGTACATACTACTCAACACGATAATAGTTACTTGGTACTCCTGCACTGACGAGTACTTCGGTGTACAGTACCTACTACTCACCACGATAACAGTTCTTGGAGCAGGAGGGGAAGCCCTAAAGACTGGAGTAATGCGTCAAATAACGTCAAAAGTTTTAGACAAAGATCGCTGACGTCCTGCAGATGCTAAACCTGCAAGACAAATGGCAAATGATCGCCGCATTCGGTTCTGGAAACAACAGATATTCTCAATAAATACCAAACTGGTTTCACTCTAGTCAGAAGACCTTATGATGTGGCACACACTTTTAGACCACGTGGGTTACAGCCGTATCACGTAATCTCAGTGCCCGCTGAGAACAGGACCGTAGTGTTAACAACTCTTAAACATAACTCTGTCCATAATAAGTCATCAGATTGCCAAACAGAACATAATCTTCTGTATAAAAGGAGAGTATGTAATACATTAGATATTGCGCTATCGTTCTGATGCACCATACTCGAAAATAAAAATAATACGTTTAAAAATAATTTTAAAAAATAGATATTTTTTAAAAATAAAACAATTAATATAGTCAAAGGCTATAAGCGATTAGATATTTTAAGGAAAAAATTATGAATAATAATATCAATTTTTAAATCAATATACATAATTCCCGTTGTCTGTATGTATGGTTGTAATGTAGGTGGCGCTGCGAATGGATGTAATGCTGTTAGGTGGCGGTGCGCTCGATTTTGTTTTATAATGCTGCATCAAAAATAACACTTTTCGAACGTTCCGCATAAAATTGTTCAATATGATAATAAATGAATCAAATATAAATAAATAAAATAAATGTTATTACGTTATTTTTTTTTATCTGATGTGTATTTATTTTGAAAAGTTCCGTCATTTTTGACGGGTGATACGCTAGTTATTAATAACAACTGTTTTTTTTATTAAAATTTCTAACTAATCATTTTAACTTTTATTTTGAACGCAATTTTAGCTCTGTTTACACTAACACATATTATATATTTAACGAGCAACAAAGCCTGTCCATGGACGTTCCGCCACCGTTCGGTGGCATGTTGTAACTCCCGTCCAACAGCCGTCTCGACCGGCATTACATGTGCATCACCGTCAAAAAAACTATTCATTATAGTTAAAATAAATAACTCGTAAAAACAGAGCTTTTTACTATAAATCCTAACGCGCATAACTCAAAATAAAGTCTTGGAAGAAATACTGCACCAAAAATAACTCGTTTTGAACGTCCGCGTAAATGGCGTAAACGTGGTCAATATGATTGGCTGTAGGAGTCATATGTGTTTGAGGGACCAATCGCTATAGATGACGGGACAGAACGGACAGAAACTTCCCTTTTATTATATAGGATGGTGATGTATTACTGTTAATAATAGTATTAATTAGATCCTTCAAAAGTTACTTTACTTTAAACTAGGATATTTGTGTGCTTGTATCTTAGGTACATCACCAGCATAGTCATACAGATTAATACCATAGTTTAGGGCAGTGATTGCGAACATCTTTTGGGGTCGCTTGCCGAAATTAAACCAAGACTCACTTATTTATATATCGCCACGTGCCGGCTGATGAGGCTCTGCGTGTCGTCTGTGGCTTGCGTGCCATAGGTTCGCCATCACTGGTTTAGGGTAACTGAACATATATTGTTTTTTTTAAAAAGGAAACCAACGTATCTAGTTTTTCATTGAGACAGAGAAGCTTAAAGAATTGTTTTCATATCAAAATTCACAGAATGTGAGAACGCCTGTTCTGAATCTAACGTCATAGTCACGGGACGGTTCTATACATGTAGCCTTGACCCTGGGGATCATATGACGTGTTGCAGTCTGTCAAAGAAATGATGACAACAAACGACAGATGACGTGAGAGACTCACGATCTCAGCTGAACCTGGTCTTCCAGATGCACTTTTGGAACACATTGGCGTCCACTCCCATTTAAACAATTCCACAAATTAAACTCAATCAAACTGACACTTGGCTCTTGTTTTTGTTCCATGTTTGCAGTCCTTTAATGAAGAAATGAATTTGTCAATGTTGACAAGCCAATTACAATAAATTATTTGAAGAAAAACAAACAACTTCTGTTTACCTTTAGGAATGACCTTTGTACTTTCGTATTGTTTACTAGATTGTGCTATGGCGCCCAATTTTTTTGAGGGTGCCTACGGCGCCCGCTTTTTTCAAAAGCCCAACTAACTAAATACGAAATATTACATTTCTGAAATGTACATAAACTATTTCATAATTTTTAAAATATGAGCTAAAACAATGACGTCCTTGTTAATGTTAATCTGGAAACCATAATGATTATGATTTTTAAGTCTATATTTTCAATTTTTAAAAAAAGCACACTGATGTCCCTTAGCATTACTGAATGAGTGAGTCAGTGATAATAGAGGGTGGTTATATATATATACTTCCAAATCTTACTATAGCAGCTAGAGTCTAGCTAAACGTTTCTTACAGAGAAAAACAGGCTGAAAACTACTAACGCCTTGGATCATTGTTTCCATTTTTTTTTGCAATGCCCCAACAAATCTCTAGGTCTCAACATCCCTACACCTCCACATCCCTATATCTCCATCTCTCGACACCTCCACCTTCCTACAATTCCACCTTCCTCTACCTCCACATCCCTACACCTCCACACCCCTACACCTCCACATCCCTACACCTCCACATCCCTACACCTCCACACCCCTACACCTCCACATCCCTACACCTCCACATCCCTACACCTCCACATCCCTACACCTCCACATCCCTACACCACCACATCCCCATATCTCACATCCCTACATCTCCACACCCCTACACCTCCACATCCCTACACCACCACATCCTACACCTCAACATCCCTACACCTCCACATCCCTATATCTCACATCCATACATCTCCACACCCCTAAACCTCCACATCCCTACACCTCCACATCCCTACACCTCTACATCCCTACACCTCCACACCCCTACACCTCCACATCCCTACACCTCCACATCCCTACACCCCCACATCCCTACACCTCCACATCCCTACACCTCCACATCCCTACACCTCCACACATCCCTATACCTCCACACCCCTACACCTCAACATCCCTACACCTCCACATCCCTACACCTCCACATTCCTACACCTCCACATCCCTACACCTCAACACCCCTACACCTCCACATCCCTACACCTCCACATCCCTACACCTCAACACCCCTACACCTCCACATCCCTACACCTCCACATCCCTACACCTTCACATCCCTACATCTCCTCACCCCTACACCTCCACACCCCTACACCTCCACATCCCTACACCTCCACACCCCTACACCTCCACACCTCTAAATCTCCATATCTCTCAACCTCAACATATCTAAACATTCATATCTCAAAAGATCCACATATCTAAACATCCACATATCTCCAAATCCATATCTACCCACCTCCATATATCTAAACCTCAACATCCCTTAACCTCCATAGCCCTAAAACCTCCATATATGTAAACCTCCAAATCTCTGAACCTAAACATCTATAAACCTCCAACCCCTACCTCCATGCCCCCACCTCTACAACTGCCCTCATCTCTAATCCTCCACATCTAAACTATTGCCTTGTTCCTGTCCACCCTCTTGCTTCTGATACCTATGCCGAGAAGCCCAGTGAAGTAACGCTAACTCCCTAAATCAGAGATGGCATTCAAAAACAGTGATAGCGGCCCCTTAAAGATGGTTGTAACAATCTTAGATATCTGGTAATTTTTTTTACTATAATGCCCCCCACCCCCAACTAATATTATCCCCAGAGCAGCTATTCTGAAATCTACCTTAAATCAACGTCTTCCCAGTGGCGTAGCTAGGGTCATGTGCGCCCGGGGACATGACACAAAATCGGCGCCATTTGTCGGACTGAATGATTCTGGGGGCTCACTGAGCCCCAAAGAAAAATTTGAACTTTTACAGTTTATATAGTTCATTTTTTAAGCTTCTGGTATTTTAATGAAATAGAATACAGACTAATAATTATCTATACGATTGTAAACAATTTATTTGAAAAAACAAATACTCTACTAATTATACGATTAGACATAGTCTACAAAAATTGATTCTCTTTGATTTAATTTGATTGTCGCAAACTCGTCAATCACGTTGTCAAAATTAATATTCTCAAGTGTTTCTTTTTTGGTGCTAGGGAGTGCAAGATCTCTCGGACTATCTTTTCCAATTGAAGCACGTAAATAAGACAAAATAAGCTTCAGTTTGCTGAAGGACCGCTCACAGCTTTCAGTTGAAACAGCAATTGTTAGAAGTATTTGAAGTGAAATGCGCTTGACTCAGAAATAAGTCATATCCATATGAAACAATAAAACCAAGAACATCCAAAGGAGTTTCCGATAGAACTTCAGTCCGGGTACTGAGAAGCATGTTTCAGTCACTGATTTATGTGCACAAGTCATGGCCATTGACGGTAATGTCGTATAAATTAGCAAAATCTAAGCAATTTTAAAGAAGTGTATCGACTTTTGTCTCAGCAAGTAGAGTTTTGACGTCTAGTAAAAATCCAAATTTGTTTCGATTTTTTTAGAAGTAAAAACCTTATTGATATCTCCTGTTGGAGTCTATCAATTACGCTGTTCATATCACGTGCAATTCTTCTTCTGCAGAAAGTCCTGCATCTCTTGTTAATTCTCCAGGCATCCTCCGATGTCGTCTAATTTTTTTGTCAACCTCGATTCCCAAAGTTGTGCATCTTCCTTTCCATTATCGACCACAACCTGGCTCAAATTATCACGAATTTTTACAATTTCTTGCTCAAGCGATTCAAGATCAGATGTTGCTTCCTTGAAATTCACAGTAGGATTCTGCAACCGTTTCTGGACACGATCAATTTTCCCAAGTATGATGTTCCAGAAATTTAACAAAACTAGGAATTTAAAGTTTAATATACCTGCCAGCAAATTTTCCTTTATCACTTCTGGTGTCAGGCGTCATATATGTATCTTTTGATAATTTTTCCAACAGCTCTACCAGTTCATCTAGTGAAATCTAGTCCTTCATAAATTGCTTTAAAAGCTTCTGATCGTGCACTCCAACGTGTTTCAGACTCCCTCTTCATTGTGATTGGCACAACTCTTTTTTATTCTTCCCAACGAATTATTGAACGAGAGAAAACACAAATTTATACTTTCAACTGTTCCAAAAACATGATAACAACTAGATCCTGTTTAGCTGAGTGTACTCTTAGTAAGTTTAAGCTCTGGTTGTCACAGCTGATGAACAATGCTCTGTGATTTCTGGCACATATTCGCTGCTGAAGGCCGGATATATGCCCAGTCATTACAGCAGCATTGTAATAACATTGTGACCGATAGTCGGCTAGAGGTATGTTATTAGATTCAAGTTTCTCTACGATAACTCTTTCAATGTTTGCTGCGTATTTGGAATGTATCTGGATAAAACCTAAAAATGATTCTTTGATGGTCTCTTTTTTAGTTTGTAAATCCACATCCACAAAGCTGATGACTTGAGAAAGCTGTCTTAGATCGGGTGTTGAGTCAAGTAAGATACCGTAGTCTACGCCGTAGTACTTGTTTTAAAAAAAATTAATTTCACTCAACAGCTGATTCCTTACAGTAGATGAAAGTAGGTGGATAAATTCATTTTGGATTTCCTGTATAAATAAGATACTGAACCTGGATTTTCTCGGGAATCTTGTAAGTGCTTTTCTAACAGTTGATCATAATGACCAAGTTTGATCACAGAGAGACAGGAAAGACAGGCGGTGTCTGATGTTTCATATAAAAGGAATCCAACTTGCTTTGACATACCGACACAATCCCTTGAGAGGAGCGACTTCTGTAAGCCAGTGGTTCTCAACATTTTGAGATTCAATGACCACTTGAAAAATGTGTGTCTTAGCTACGGACCCCTACTAAAAATTGTGCTACTGCTGAGCTGGAAAGTTAAATATAATTATACTGTTATCTGTTGCACACGCTCCTTCTATACAGAAGATTATTGATATATATAAGTGGTATACATGTTAGTTAGTAAAACTATACTAATATGCTACGTTTTGCGTGCTCCAAAAACAATATTGTAATGGCTTTCTTTTGTAAAGAACAAATGTCATTTATATTAGTCTTACAGTCATCTTATTTAATTCTACTTGCTAACTATACAAAAAACTTTAAGTAATAAACAGTAGTTTGTATTAAAAAGACTGCTATATTAGTTTATTTAGTACGAACGATGTTTTGTTTTTATTGTAAGCAATGCAGAAAATCCACTTTCACAAAGTTGCAAAGGGTAAAAGTATTTAAAAGCAATCTGAGACAGCTCGGAGTACTCCAAAATTTCATTAAGCCCACTTTCTGATGCAACATATTCAAAGTAGTATTGCTAGTCAGTTCAATGAATTGGTTTAATTGCGATGTTGGTAATTTTATTTGATGAGACAATGTGTGCGAGATTAGGACTGGAAACCCACGAAAAACCACTGAACGTAAAAAATCACCAAAGTAGAATTAAAATTGGGCCTGCATTAATCGAATATGACAAGAAATCAAATTTATCAACAGTTGTTTATTTATTTAAACATTATCTGGTTTCTCGGTGATTTCGCATAATTTAATCAAACATCTCAGGGTTACCTTGAAATAATCTTCTTTTCCAAAGATCAACCTTTTTCGTAAAACTAGACACTTTGTCACTGAGAGTAATATACTGTGTCTGCTTTCCTTGTCGAGTTGAATTAAGTTTATTGAGTTCTTCAAAAGTTTCAGCCAAGTAAGCCAGAACAGCAACCCATAAGCTATGGTTCAAATGATCAACAAGCTTTGAGTTTTTTTCTACAAGAAACTCTCTTACGTCGTCACGTAATTCAAACAGTCTTATAACCAGCGAACTTCAGTATACATCAGTAACTGTTAATGTTCAAGATTCATATTTGAACATAAGAAATCAAAGAGACAAGAATTTAATGGACGAGCCTTGATAAAATTTAAAACTATTTAGGCCAGATCAAAAATATATTTTAAGTCTGCGTTAATTCTTTTACTTGTTAGTCCTTCTTGTTGAATCATACAGTGCGTAAGTTTCATGCTTTGCTCGCGGACCACCTGGCACATCTTCACGGACAGCTAGGGGTCCACGGACCACAGGTTGAGAACTACTGCTTTAAGCCACTCCTATTTCTTGTCTTGGTCATTTTGGTTGCTTTTAGTGTCGTCTCTGTCTGTTCTATTAATAGAATCGCCTTAGTCTCTTACTGCGCCCGTACTCTCTCTCCCAGTCTCTCCCAGTTATTTTTTAAATCGCCACTAGCAATCCTACATTGTGGATGTGTCATTTATTTATGAGTAGAATGGCGCCCCTTAAAGCCCAATGGGGGCGCCAAAATCATGCTTGCCAACTGATTTGTAATGAATATATTTTCGGAGCTTCAAAATTCAATCTTGCAAACGTATTTGGGATACATTAGTTTACATCAAAACACAATTAAATAATGAGTTTTAATACTCATTTTGGCGCCCCTTAACGTGGCGCCCGGGGACACGTGTCCCCCCTGCCCCCCCCCCTCGCTACGCCACTGCGTCTTCCTTTAAAGTTATTTTTAAAAAAATTAAAGTAATAAACTGTATTAAAAATTTCCAAATGACAAATATCCACTAACTAGGTTTGTGATAATATCTTAAAATATTTGTTACAAGTATTTAATGAGACACAATCATGTGGACTGTTAGCATCTGACAAGTGTTAAATGAAGATCATTTCCCAGTCACGATGTCTCGGGTGTTTGTTGGTGACATGTGACTTTGAATGATTAATAATCCAAATAATCTTAATTCGCCAGCTGTGTAAAGAACTTTCATTTGTTAAAATATTTCCATTAACGCACATTTAATTATGGTTAATTAAATAAAAACTAGGTCAAGGCAGTTAAACCAAATGCACTTTTAGGTTCAAGGCTTTAAAATAACGTCATTTCGGCGTTCTCAATTTATAGTCAGGGGATCTAAAAACATTTTTCAAAACAATTATTTTTTTTTGTTGAGTTTAATTAGGATTGAATGAATGGATAATCATATTTATTCCCATTTTTTTTAAAATGTAAAGCTTGGTGAGCCAAACTGGCAGCAGGGCACCGCGTTATATAAGTTTTCAAATAATTATTATTACTACTACTATTATTATTATTATTATTATTATTATAATTATTCAATTTTAATTTCAATGATAAATATTTCAGCTTTATAAAACTTGCAGATTACGTCAAATATTTTTCAAAATATGGGATAGATTATAAATATTAATATATATGTGTGTTAAAGCATAACCTATAACTTAATGATAGAGTTCATCATTGTAACATAAACATAAGGTTACTTTTCTAACAATAATTTGTGACTGAACACCATTGTTTCAACATTGTTACAACATTGTTATTAATATTCTGATCTATCATGATGGGTAATTTGATATGTTGTAAAATGATCTATTTTAAACTAACATTTTTAACACTTAAGTGTTGAACGCTGGTCTCACGTGCAACCATTTATTGCGCATTGACCTCAAGTACACTGACCATATATATGTACACTGACCCTATGTACACTGACCACATGTACACTGACCCTATGCACACTGACCATATATATGTACACTGACCCTATGTACACTGAACATATGTACACTGACCCTATGTACACTGACCATATGTACACTGACCCTATGTACACTGAACATATGTACACTGACCCTATGTACACTGACCATATATATGTACACTGACCCTATGTACACTGACTTTTTGATGTATGACACAAACATGTATTTACTACAAGAAACATGTGTTCTATAAACTTGCTAGAAAGAAACGATTATAACCTGAAACCTGTCAGAGATGATAAGCCACTCATTGTCACAATATGAGACGAAGGGAAATTCCCTGTCGTTATTTATCTGTTTTAAAAAAAAAGCTAAATCAATTGCAGCCCATCGTGTTTCCTTACCGCTGTCAACGAGAAAGCAATCATCTATTGTTAAAAAGTGAGTTACTGCAGTTTTCATCCGGTTATTTATCACCCAGGCAGTTACTTACCATTTTGTTAGATAGTTCAGGGGTCAACAAACTACGGCCCACGGGTCGGATCCGGCCCACGACGCCATGTCATCTGGCCCGCCGAAGGTACTTAAAAGATGAATTTGCTTGATAGAATAAATGGCGCACTAGAACGTTTCATACAATTTAAATATGAAATTTATGATGAAAACATTTGAAGCAGGATTTAGGCTGCACAAAACTATTGATGCTGGAAATATTTCCGTGATGGACAGGGTGGAATGAAAAGTGGAGGGATTTCGGGATATCATATTGTTTCTTGAAAAACAAAATTTAACACTTCGTGGTCGAAACGGAGATGACGTTTCACTGAATAGATGGAACTTTCTAGAAGAGTGTGCTATCTAAATAACACCCAGGTCTTAAAGAACATTTAACTTCAGACTAAAGACGTGAACATCTACAGTTGAAACTGACATGATAAGGGTTAACCAAAAGTTGATGTAATGATTGACAGATTTGTAGTTTTGAAGACCAGGAAAGGAAAATGTCAAAATAAATTTAATTAATGGGAAAATAACTTGAACGCAATGTTGTTAAGTTCTAAAATACTATGATACGCTGACCTTCAATTAATCTCCCCCTTTCCCCATTTTATTGATACACTGTCGACTAATTTAACATTGGTTAAACATGAAAGTCGTTAAAGGGGGGGGGGTTAAAACCATGAGTTTACAACACCAGTTGACATCAATCCTGTATTAGTAACTGTAATTTGGGGAACAGGAGGAAGGGACACAGACGCTTAATTGTTGTAACCTCAACTGATCTATTTGACAGCTTGTTGCAGTCACCAATTGTTCTTAGCAGGAACGAGCTGCTCCTGTATTGATTTCTCTTGTATCTGTAAGTCTGAATACAAAATACTCAAATTCTAAAACACCAGACCATATTCCATTCCAAAGTCACGGACAGACAAAGAAGAAACAACATTTAGATCTATAAGTATATATAGATTTATTTTTATCGTTATTTATTGTTACGCCACAGGAAGTCTTGAAAAACACACAACAGCTATTATTAGAGACTGCACGTTTTGGAGGAGATGCGTATTTCACTGACGTAAGAGGGCTTGCTGCTCTTACTGTTGTCACAGACTATCGTTTGGATGGGTCCGAAGTCTACAATGTAGTTGAAGGTCACGGTCTCAAACTCTTGAACAACCAGCACGAGAAGTATGTCGTCTTTTGATTTGTTCAACACGTAAAATCTCTTGAAAGACATGGGCACCCATTTGTCAGGCTCTCCCAAGAGAATCACTGTGGAGCTAAATCGTTGGAAGGTAGAAATCAAATTTGAAATGCTTTAGTCAAACCGATAGCGGGTAACGGCTGTGTGCCTTTACGTGTAACGCTGTAGCAGTTGCTTTAAAATTAATTTGTGACTTGTTTAAGACTAAAAAATGTTATCATTTTATTTGTAGTTAAAACTAATGTGTATGAAACGGTATAAATGTTACTATCGTTGTTATTATCAGCAATGTGTCATCACGTCATTTATTCCTAAAACAACAACAGTATAATAATAATAATAACAATGATATTAAAAAATATACCGAGGCCAGCTGATTGTTTGTGATTTATCCCAAGGGCGGCTGTTTGTTTATGAATTACCCCTTGGCCAGCTGTTTGTTTATGAATTATCCCTTGGCCAGCTAATTGTTTATGAATTATCCCTTGGCCAGCTGTTTGTCTATGAATTACCCCTTGGCCAGCTGATTGTCTATGAATTACCCATCGGCCAGCTGTTTGTTTATGAATTACCCCTCGGCCAGCTGTTTGTTTATGAATTATCCCTCGGCCAGCTGTTTGTTTATGAATTATCCCTCGGCCAGCTGTTTGTTTATGAATTATCCCTTGGCCAGCTGTTTGTTTATGAATTATCCCTTGGCCAGCTGTTTGTTTATGAATTATCCCTTGGCCAGCTGTTTGTTTATGAATTACCCCTTGGCCAGCTGTTTGTTTATGAATTACCCCTTGGCCAACTGTTTGTTTATGAATTACCCCTTGGCCAACTGTTTGTCTATGAATTACCCCTTGGCCAGCTGTTTGTTTATGAATTACCCCTCGGCCAGCTGTTTGTTTATGAATTACCCCTTGGCCAACTGTTTGTTTATGAATTAGCCTGAAGCCAGCTTTTCATTTATGACTTACCCTGAGGCCAGCTGTATGACGGGTGATGTATAATACAAGCAGAAGTCTACGTCTGTACATTCACGGCCTAGTCTCAGGGGCTGTGACTCGGAGAATGGGACAGGGGTACTCCAGGGCTCCACACCAGAGTACAGCACACTTGGGGCAAGCTGTACAGGTAACAGAAAAAGTGTGTGTGTGTGTGGGGGGGGGGTCCATTCAAACTATAATCAGTGCTCAGTGTTCTATATTTGAATTGTGTCCCTATCAATGACTACATAATTATTATTTTCAAAGCTATTGACATCCTTGCATGATGAAAGTGATACTTGATACATTACCTCACCAAACATGCAACAGAGAGGGGGGGGGGTTAGAGAGTATAACAATATTTGTATCATCATCTCACCAAACACCCAAATAACAGATGATCTTAGAGAGTATAACTTCTAATAATATTTGTTTTATCCTCTCACCCAACGACCAACCAGTTGGCGGTTGGTTAAAGGGTACACAA
Source organism: Ampullaceana balthica (assembly GCA_944989445.1). Lineage (NCBI taxonomy): Eukaryota > Metazoa > Mollusca > Gastropoda > Lymnaeidae > Ampullaceana > Ampullaceana balthica. The sequence goes on from CALYLW010000979.1 coordinate 345,321, forward strand.
ATATTTGATTAGTTACCTCACCAAAGGTCCAACCAGCAGAAGGTCTTAGAGAGTATTCGTTGTTGAGTTGAGCAGCCAGGACGATGCCGAATATGTATCCTGAGATGTTGCTGTACGTGGTGTATACCTCGCCAAGTGGCCCGGCGTAGGTTGGAAACGCTTGCTGTAGATGTGGTTTGAGAAACAAGACACAAATTTGTGACAGTTTCAGAGTAAGGGATTTTAACATTTAAACGACCTATCCTTGCCGCATGTTGACAGACGTATATGGGGCCGTCCATAAATGACGTCACGCGATTTTTGCCGATTTTTTACCCCCTCCCCCCCCCCTCATCCCGCGTCGTCACAAAAACTTAGACCCCCCCCCCTCTAAAAATACGTCACAAATCTTTGACCCCCCCCCCTAAAAAACAACAAACAAAACCCACTTTATTTTCTATTGAAAATAAGTATGTTTCAAATCACTTTTATTGTCATTAAAGTATTTATTATTTATTTAGTGAAGATCTACATTGTAATATCGTAACCCGCGTGAAGCATTTTTTAAAAACGTTTGACCGGCCTTCAAAAAAAGAACTGTGTTAACATCCTAAGATTTTATTTTATTTTAATGCATACAAATTAAACATTGACTATTAATCATCACGGTTAACATCTTTGTTTAGAGAAAAAAAATTATTTAAAAATAACATTTTTAAATGTATTTTTAAAAAATCCCTCAATTGACTGACGGGCATCCCGTAAGAAAGAGGTCGACGAACAGGGGTAAATAACCTCATTTGGGGTCAAAAGGGGAATTCTTGGGGGTAATGCAGACTCATTTGGGACATTTAACATCCACTACAATCCACTAGATATATTAAAATACGTCATGTGTACATGTACGCTTGGAACATATGCCCATTATTGAACCGGTTCCTTCCAGAAAATGCTTTTTAAATCCCTTATATTAACTTCACCGGCGTCTCTCTCTCTCTCTGTCTGTCTGTCTTGGGCTCGGCGGGCGGAAAAACAGAAGTAAAAAATGACCCACTTCCCATGATCCGATCGAACTGAAATTTGGCACACGGACCCGTCTGACCTAACAATGCATCGTATCAAAATTTCAGATCGATCGCACGTACCATAATTAAATTAATGCATTTTTAGTTTATACTTATATGAGGTATGTAATTTTAATTCACGGTTTGTTATTGTTTTTTTGCCACGTGAAATTTTGAGCTGACGCGTTGAGGCGACCCAACGAAGCGATGGGCGCTTTTGTTTACATTTTACGTGTCACTCTGAGCTCGGTCAAGCGAATCGGTGACCAGACTTTTCCCCTCTCCCCCACCCACCCCTCCCCCCACCCCTCCCCCACCCACCCCTTCCCCCCCCCCACTAGGGTTATGATGCAAAGTTGAGTTATGACAGATTCAGTCTGTAAATGTTTGAAAATAATCAATACTGTTAGTTACGTCTCATATATAAGGGATTTATAGTCAAAAACTTTGTTTTTACGGGTTTGTTTTATTTTAAATTTGACAACTACGTAGATTTCTTACCTACGTACTATACGAAGACACCTAAATCTACCTTAATTTCATTTATATTGACATGAGTGACAATAATCTTAATCCACATGACTTGTCTGTATCAAGTGGCCTTTCTGTGATATTTAAAATTAATGCCTTAAAAACTGAGCTAAGAAGAAAAGTTGTTTTGTGCTCCTCTCGAATTGCAGTGTCAAGAATTTGATGCATTCAATAAAGTTAAAGAATACTTGAATAATTTTAAATGGGCTCATTTACCATTATATCTAGAACAGTGTTTCTCAAACTTTTTAGTATGGTGGACCGGCAGGAATTTTTTCCATTGCACTATGCATAGGTGCACTATTTACCCTGCACCAACAATTTTTTCTGTCCTTTTTTTAGAACATCTGCGGACCGGCAACGGATGGCCAACGGACCGGCACTGATTTTTTTTTAAAAAGAAAAAAAATGTCATTAAATAAATTGTAAGGGACCAAATATTTCAGCGGAAGTTTTATTTAAAGTTACCCTTATGATGTGACATCACATTTCTTCAACCCCCCTCCTCCCCCCTCGTCACGCATCGTCACAAAAGTGTGACCGCCCTCCCCCCCCCTAGGTGCGTGACGTCATTTATGGATGGCCCTTATGTCGCATGTTTGAAAGAGCTTACATAAGTTCATGAAGATTTACATGCCCCTAAATTAATAACTAAAAACTATTTAAAAATAAATTTTGTGCAAAAGGAAATCGATCATTTCAAAAGAAAATCTCAACATCCTTTCTACCTCTAAGTTACTTATAGTTGAGATTTTCTTTTGAAATAATCGATTTACTTTTGCAAAAAATTTACTTTTTTACCAGTCACAAACAATGAATGATTAAACCATTTGTTATCATTTCTACCTATAAGTTACTTATAAACAAATGGTTTTATCATTCATTGTTTGTGACTGGTATCCATTGTAAAGTAAGGTCTTCGTGAGACAAAAATCTAAGATTAGAAATATGATTTCCTTGAGAGTGAAGCACAGAAGCTACTCAGTGTGTGATACATAGATGACAGATAAGAGACAGGAATCGACTAACGATGCTAGCTAATGTGAAAAAAAGTTTTTTTTTAAAGGAATCAACCATTCTGAGCTATCATCATATCAAACTCTATCCGCGAGTCAAGTAACTACATCTCGTTGCGCACGATCACCGCTCCGTCGGTGAGAACTTCAACCTCCAATCTTATGAAGAGGACGAAGAAGAAAATTAAAAGGGCTTTCTCGTGCTGGAAAAAGGAAACCAGCCCCTTCCAAGAACTGAATACCGATGGCGGATCTAACTCCGGCGACGCTCTCTGAAGTAATTACCCAGAATCCATAGAGACTCTCTCTAGTCATGACACAGAATCTATCATGACGTCATGTGACGAAAGCATGACGAGCTCTGGTGATTCCCACTTGAAAGTCAGCTTGATGGAAATACTCTGGGAGTTCCCCGATTGGCCCCAGCTGAGTTTCGACGGAATGCAGTTTCATCTTTTCAAAAGACTGACAAGCCACAGTGTCGTTAAAAAGGAAAGAGTTGTGGACGTCCGGTATGGGGCAGGGGACGGCACACTACCCCTGCCTACACGCTAAAAACCGCTCTACGTGCCTCCGCCAGTCAAAGGAAGCCCGCACCCGAAGAGCGACTGGATCATCATAGCAACCGTGTTAAGCGTCGTCGTGGAGATCATCTTCCAGAGCTACGTTCTAAGCTACTGAGAATCTCCGACGCTATTCACACCTTTCCTTACGACACAGCACCAAAACTACCGAGAGAAGGAAAAATTTCAAGAATTTCACCAAGGCTGACCAGACCAAATCCCAAAAGATTGGAAATGTTCACGATTTTTTCTCAACGAAGTACTCACCAAATAAAATGAGAAAACCAAGAAAGAAAGATAAACCTCGATGAGAATCTTCACTAAACTACTGCAAAGTGCTTAGAAAAAAAGCGCTTCAAGCTCAAAGAGGCAACGAGAATAAGCCAAGATAACCAACGTCTACCCTCACCATTACCTGAGTCTACCCTCACCATAACCCGAGTCTGACCTAACCATTACCCGAGTCTGACCTAACCACAACACGTGACAAGGTAAATCTCCAATAAACCAAGACTACAAAACTCGAATACAAGACCGTGACGAATGCTCCCTCCATTCAAATGGATTGGATCTTAAGTTTCATTATCTTGTTGGGCATCTCTTTGTTCCGTTAAACAGCTTCACATGGCAAACGACAACTAAATAAAAATAAAAAAGTAGGGCTGTTATCGATTAATTTAAATTTAATCGTTAACTTTTGAAAAATTATCGATTAATTAATCGATAATTTCGATTAAAACCAAAAATAGAAATTTATGACGTCATTAAACCGAACATTTCTCACGGACATTGAAAATTAAGAATATTTTGAACTAAATTTCATGACAATGTGTTGATACTTGATTTGTGCTGAAGGTGGTACGTCAGCGATGTATTTGATCCTTCAAAAAGAGAATTGTTTATGGCAGTGGACACAGTAAACGTTTTCACCATCTTCGACTTTGCCCTCCGCAGTTAGCTTAAAAACAACATATTTGCTCAACTTTCTAGTTATATGTTTAAATTTAACTGCGCTGATGCTGTCAGCAGGGCCGTCTTAACGCATAGGCCCGTTGGGCATTTGCCCGGGGGCCCACGAGCATATGGGCCCCATGGGAATATGTTTATTTATATATATTATGTATATTCATTTTTTTATTCCTGCGGGGGAAGGGCCCAACACTATTTCTTTGCCCAGGGGGCCCAAAATGGTGTAAAGACGGCTCTGGCTGTCAGCCATTTTATAGTTGACGTCTGCCGGTCAACATAGATTAATAAAATAAATTTTAATATTACGCGGGAGATGTTTGTACGTAAAAAATATATATAAATTATTATTAATTATTAATAATTTATTATTTATTACTAAATTTTTTTTTAAAATATTATAAATATTTTCTTAAATTTTAATCGAATTTTTATCGATTAAAATTATTTTAATCGATATTTAATCGATAAATTTTTTAACGATTAATCTAGAAATTAATCGATAATTTCCGCAGCCCTAAAAAAAGAGTAACAAGTTTTAGACCATGCTGGCCTATGGGACAACTGAAGAAGCGTTCACATGTTTCTATAGCCAAGGCCTACAAGAGGATTGTGTGCCTGGCACAATTCCTTTTCTTTAACCAAACAAATGTCAGGTACCCCTATTTGGAGCTGGGTGGACTCAGTGACGCTCATCCACACGGGAACAAGCCCCAATTCTTGCAGATATTCCAAACCGTATTTTTCTGTACACCAGCCATTCGCGCTTCAAATCGGCCACCACGCATCTTACAACTAAATCGAAGATGAAAACTTGTGTGTTTTAGTTTTAGCCCACAAATAGAACTATCCAAGGATATGATAAAATTATTAGTTTTTAACTATAAAAAATTTGACACCTAAAATATTTATGGATTAACTATTAATTATTTGGTCTTCGACAATTAAAATTTATACTACAAGTTTATCTCACATATGTATCACTAACGATGGAGGTCAGTGCTACTTACAATTTTGATTTGGTCATCCACGGCTGTGGCCGGTTTACTCGGTTGTAAGATTTGCCCCTGTCTGTCACAACATCTGAAACAGTGACAGAAATGATCAGAGTCCAAGTAGGAAGTCCGACTGCAAGAGTCTGTTCAGCTAGGACAGACAAGATTGTCGTGTTGTTAGATAGAGCCTATGCCACCCGTGAGGGATGAAAGGTTTTCCTCCATTTACACCTTATACCAGTGATGACATTTACACCTTATACCAGTGATGGCATTTACACCTTATACCAGTGATGACATTTACACCTTATACCAGTGATGACATTTACACCTTATACCAGTGATGGCATTTACTCAGTGATGTGAGAAGGGAATGGGGAGGTAGCGGGTCCGCCCCGGGTGCCATTTTCTACTGATATTGAGAGGTGGGGGGGCGGGACACAAAACTATTCACCCGCCCAGGCGTCATTAACAATAGCTACTCCAGAGCTCTCTGTGGGTGCATACAAACTAAGTTCCTTAAAAGGACCACTTACAGTAGCGTTCTAGTCACTAACTGTCAGGTCTCACACTGGACCAATGTATGGGTTACAGACGACTTCTTCATCCACTCTACCATACTCCATACTGTCCAAATAATCGTATCCACGTGGACTGTAATGATGTGCTATCTACGAATTTGTTTATACACTAGACCACCACTTATCCTATAGCTGAGTTTCTTCAGGGGCTGTTATTTGCAGTGGCGTAGTTAGTTAGTTGGGGCTGTCCGCCCAGGGCGGCACACATATAGGGGCGTCATTTGTGGGCATTTGAAAGGTGTAGTCATTTCCGACAACCGCCCTTTTTTATTTTGAAGGGGGAAAACCAAGGTGAAACAAAATATTCTTAATTTCGAGACTTAATTAACGGATTCGCGCTACATTTGTTTGATTACATAGTGGTTGTTATAACTAACGCAAAACCGTTAAAAATTTTAAATCGCTCAAAAAAGTATATATTTTTTTTTAAATTAAGCAGTATACGTCACAGATGGCGCTTTTATAAGAAAACTGCAAACACACACACACACACACACACACACACAAAACACCCCCCCCCAAACAAAAAAAACAAAAAAACATGGGCCCAATAATATGTGCTATTAATATCACCGAGACAGTTTTTGCGTGGAATTTCGAAATGCGCAGAATGATGCGCTAAAAAGTACCTACATAACATGGTTGTTCAAACATTGTGGTTAACTTGCAAGTAGTATTCTATATTACTGTTTCAATTTATAGAAAATTATTGTAAGATAACTTACTCAAAATTATTCTATTTTTTATTTCATTAAAGTAGCACACATATAATTTGTGTTTTTCATTAAAATACGGTTATTCATTAAAAATTTTGAGCCTATCCAAATAAAGTATTGTTTAAATAATTTGAATTCGTCTACTTTATGGAAAATTATTTATATTTGTGGCAAGAACATGAAAATATTCAAATTTCTCAGTTAATAAACTTCAAAATAGCCTAAATAATTTCGATAAAGACCTACTTTAAAATTACAACGAGAAATGTTTTTATCCATGGAATGAATTTTAAAAGAAATTAAAAGAACGCGTTGAAAAGTTGTATGCCCTTGCAAGAAAATATTCGGGTATAATACCATGTAACCTACTAAATGAAGAATTTGAACATCAAATAATTTTTTTTCATTGACATTCATAAAGAACAGTTCAATATTGAGAGAAAAAGGATCCGGGTTTTTATGGCTGTACACAGGGCACGTCTTAGCAATTGCGGGGCCCTATGCCGCTTAGTTTGCGAAAATGACTGCGTGGGCCCAGTTTGGGTAGGGATAAGGTATTAATAAGGATAATAAGTGAAAATTAAGATAGGTGGGGCCTATGAAAGCGCGGGGCCCACTGCGGCCGCATAGGTTGCGGTGGCCTAAAACCAGCCCTGGCTGTACCTACACTACAAGAAGAGGCATTGTGTTAGACAAAACGGGGAAAGGCCTCCTTGATCTATTAAAATATATTCAACAGTAAAGATTGGGAAATTCTGTACCCAACATTATAATTTTGCTAAGAATTTTTTCAACAATTCATATCAGTGTATCTAGTTGTTAAAGGAGCTTCTCCAAACTGAAATTGATAAAAAAAATTATTTTCGTTCCACAATGATTGATTTAAGACTACAAAATTTTTCAATATTGTCCATAGAACATTAAAAATAATGTAAATTTTGATAGCATAATACATGATTTTTCTACTATGAAAATAGGTAAGTTAACGTATAAATATGCTTTCATTAATTACATACTAATTTATACAAAATTTTGTTTATAAAAAAGCATATATTTATAATTAAAATTTAAATGCATACTAATTGGTAATGTTTTTTGGTGTTAATTTGGAATATGTTATGTCTCATTTTTTTTTGAGGGCGCCTGCTACCTCAATAACTTTATTGTGGCCTTTAAAAAAAGTATCTTGTATTTTTATAAATGTGCATTCATAGGTATATCATCTTATATATATCTGTTTTATTACTGCTTACATTAACAGGGCATGCAATGGAAAGAATGTTTCCTACCTTTACTGCGTTTCAATTACTATTATTTATTCATGTTTATTAATTTATAAATAAAAAATAGTATGATTGACTAAATGGGCTGTCCATAAATGACGTCACGCGATTTTGGCTGATTTTTTTTACCCCCTCTCCCCTCGTCACACGTCATCACAAAAACTTAGACCCCTTCTTCAATATGACGTCATAAAGTTTCCCCCCACCCTCATAAAAGCTGTATTTTCTATTTGAAAATGAGCATGTTTCAATTCACTTTTTTGTCATTTAAGTATGTTTTTAGTGTAAGGCTACACTCTAATATCGTAACACGCGTGAAGCTATGTAAACAGTCATTAAATAAAGTGTCGGTAATCATATATTTAGGTGAACCTTTTATTTAAGCTTGCGCGTTTTGATGTGACGTCAAATGTGTGACTCCCCCCCCCCGGTGCGTGACGTCATTTATGGACGGCCCCTAAACGGGCGGCAAATTGGAGACCGCCCCGGGCGGCAAAAGTTCTAGCTACGCCACTGGTTATTTGTAAAAGCTCTCTCTCTCTCTCTCTCTCTCTCTCTCTCTCTCTCTCTCTCTCTCTCTCTCTCTCTCTCTCTCTCTCTCTCTCTCTCTCTCTCTTTCTAACGCTAATAGACAAACGGTCAGACCTCATGAGAAGCGTCTTGTTGACGTATCCAATGCCGTCTCCTGGTCCCACGGGTCCTGTGCTCAGTGTGGCCAGGACGCTGTTGAGTCGTGTCTTGTTCTCCGTCTTGTCTGAAATACACGAATATTTTGATAAAACAAAAAGAAAAGAAACTTAATTCCTTGAGTTCTTGGTCACTGCTGCAGCGGATTGTGTGGTCAGTGTCGGTCACTTACCCGCAAAAACGAACAGAAACAGTTCTCCAGGAGATAGACTTGATGACGTAATCCGGCACTTTCTTTAGTCGCTGTGACAACTATCATTTGAAATGCTAACTAAATGATACATCATTTTTGCTTAGGGTGGCACCTCAATTTTTATACAAAAAAAAGTTTAATTTTACTTCAACAAACTGAGATCCGAAAGATTGAGTGAGAATATAAATTTAAAGCACGAGACATCATGTCCCCTACTCACCACCATAAGGACTTCCAGGTTGAGCTTCCGTTGTCCAGAAGGTGTCTTTAAATGGGGCCAGCCCCACGGCGTCAGCTAACATGGAGGTGATACCAATGTTCCACTGCTTGCCGCCAGGGGCGTAGTCACGGCTGACTCGGGCCTGGAACAAGACGATCACAAGGTGAACCTCAATGATGTGTCCATGGTGGCTTCATAACAATACTGGTGTATGATGTACAAGTCCATGGTGGCTTCATTAGATTACATGTGTAACTCTGTTTTTCTATGCTGTGTTATTATTGTCAAGTAAAACTTGTGCCCACTTTTTTGCTCCGTTCTTTTCTCTTTTTCTTTCTTAATTTATAAGTTTTACAAGAAAAAGTAGGTGTGTGTATGTGTATATATATATATATATATATATATATATATATATATATATATCGGTTATTTTATATATATATATATATATATATATATATATATATATAATATATATATATATCGTTATATATATATATATATAATTTATTTCAATTCTTAAGTTAATTTTTTTTGCACTAATGAAGGCATATACTAAAACGTCTAAATGTTTAAATATAAATGTGTCCATTAATAAAGCTTTACTTTTATGGTTTTAATTACACCATTCATTTATGTATCTTGTTTTTTAAATCACCCGTGTATGGTGTACTCAAAGTGAACATCAATGGTGTATCTATCGTGATAGCATTAGATTACCAGTGGTCTAGATGTACAAAAGGTGCAAGCATAGAAAGACATTGTGAGATAATTAGATAATTTCAATCTATTAGAGCAAGTCTGCAGGTATTGCTAGACATCATTAACTCACCTGTGTGACTGCAGGTATTGCTAGATATCATCAACTCCCCTGTGTGACTGCAGGTATTGCTAGACATCATCAACTCCCCTGTGTGACTGCAGGTATTGCTAGACATCATCAACTCACCTGTGTGACTGCAGGTATTGCTAGACATCATCATCTCACCTGTGTGACTGCAGGTATTGCTAGACATCATCAACTCACCTGTGTGACTGCAGGTATTGCTAGACATCATCAACTCACCTGTGTGACTGCAGGTATTGCTAGACATCATTAACTCACCTGTGTGACTGCAGGCATTGCTAGACATCATCAACTCACCTGTGTGACTGCAGGTATTGCTAGACATCATCAACTCACCTGTGTGACTGCAGGTATTGCTAGACATCATCAACTCACCTGTGTGACTGCAGGTATTTCTAGAGACTGTAGAATGTGTCTGCTGTAGGCCAGACAGTACTGTATACAGATGGTGCTGTAGGCCCCGGCACCTTTCCCCATCCCCAACAGCCATCGGCGGCCAATGTCAAGGTCAGTTTGTAGAATCCTGTTTTTGTCAGTCTCCATATTCAGCCAGTCCTGCAGAATGTCTCCAAGATAATGATTTCACGACAGTCAAAACGTCGCAATAGTTTCTGCGCCTTTCTGATTTCAATGAAAATATGAGACAAAAATAGTATGGCTGTCAATGACATAATGTTTATCATACAGTTTGAGACATGTTTCCTACCTGCTCGTACAGTATAAACGGCCCCCAATGAAGTGTCATGTTGAACAAATCCAACCAAAATTGCTGTAATAAACCAATAAGGAAATACAACTAAAGGGAACCATAAAACATACCTAACTCGATATTAAAAATCAAATAATATATCAAGTCTCATTTTACCAACAAATGACATAACCATCCCCATACAACAAATCAAATTACATACCAATTCAATATTACAAATTAAATAATGAATACACTTCCATAAAACAAATAACATATCAAATCTCATACATAAATACATATTATATCCAGTCCCATATTAAAAATCTAAAACATATCCATTTCCATATTGCAACTGAAATAACATCACCAGCCCCATTTTCCGAACTAAATTACTAAATAACCTCATTCAAATTACCTCATCGTCTGGTACAGCTAGACCAGAGTTTTGGTCTGATATAAAATTGTATTTTCCACCATTATATTTGGCATATAGCGTCTGGTTGTCCCTATGGAATCAAATACTTTGTGTAAGAGTAAAAGATCAAGTATAAGGCAGTATAAGATTAGTAGTATAAAAGTGCATGATAAATAGTACTATATATTATTACTTCAAGATATTGGAAATGAGTATCAATATACATAATTCCCGTTGTATGTATGGTATAATGCTGTTAGGTGGCGCTGCGAATGGATGTAATGCTGTTATAGGTGGCGCCGCGAATGGATGTAATGTTTTATAGTGCTGATCCAAAAATATCACTTTTCGAACGTTCCACATAAATTGTTCAATATGATAATAAATGAATCAAAAAATAAATTAAATAAATGAAAGTTCTATATTACGTTATTTTTTAATCTGATGTGTATTTATTTTGAAAACGTTCCTCATTTTTGACGGGTGATACACTAGTAAACAATATAATAGCCCAAGTCACAGGTTGAAGGATCCGTAGCGCTATGACGTCATTTTTGGAGCTTATATTTAAGTACGAGCAACAAAGCGCGTCCAAGGACGTTACGCTACCGTTCGGTGGCATGTTGTAACTCCCGTCCAACAGCCGTCTCGAACGGCATTACATTGTGCATCGCGTCAAAAATACTATTCATTATAGTTAAAATAAATAACTCGTAAAAACAGAGCTTTTTGCTATAAATCCAAACGCGCATAACTCAAAATAAAGTCTTGGAAGAAATACTGCACCAAAAATAACTCGTTTTGAACGTCCGCGTAAATGGCGTAAACGTGTTCAATATGATTGGCTATAGGAGTCATATGTGTTTGAAGGACCAATCGCTATAGATGACCGGACAAAAAGTTGCCTTTTATTATATTGGAATTATATAGGATATATACAAGGCGCGCATCAGGTGTGCAAAATTCTAAAAATTGTAAAAGATTCTTAACAAATATTATATGACGTCATAGTTTTAGCTTATATTTTAATTTTGGAAAAGAGAGCGATGTAAAAAGAGGATTTGAGGATTTATAATTATTATTATAAAATACTTTGTGTACATTTCAAGAAGTTTAATATTTCGTTTTTATCGAACAAGAATAAGTTACTTGAGCTTTTTACCAAAAAAAAGTGAAAAGCGTTGGCGCCCTAAAACCCCTAGTTTGTAATATAAGGGTATTTTTTAGGTTTTGTAGCGGTGTTGTAGAGGTGTTTTAGTGGCGGTGTGAAGATGTTGTGGAGATGTTGTATAGGTATTGTAGAGATGTTGTATAGGTTTTGTAGAGATGTTGTATATGTATCGTTGGGGAGTTGCAGATGTGATGTAGAGATGTTGTATAGGTGCATTGTTTTAAATATGAAAACTCAGCTGTGCCTGACGAAACGCATCACGGAGCTAAAGGGACGCCATTCAGACTCTAACACAATATCATGATGCCTCGACAGTTATGTTCCCCTATGTGTACACTACACTTTAATACTATAATCGATTAATCCGACCACGCATCCTACCAATATATCATCACGATCGCTCGCTAATTTTATCTCATATAAGACCAAAAGTAACATTTTATTATGAGATAGGGCACTGGTGGGCAAACTTCGGCCCGCGGGCCACATGCGACCCTCTACGAGGACCTGTGCGACCCGTGGAAGCTCGCGGTGAATCAAGGGGGGGGGGTCAAACAATTACGTGAAATCGACATGTTTGTACTTGAACAGATAAAAATAACTTTTAAAAATTCGCCTTGCGTCTTCCGTTCTCTTTTATAGAAAATGGCGCATATGCTTCCTTTAGAGATAATATGGCAATGCACATCCCCCCTCCCCCCTCAAGGTTATTCCTATGTCATAGGTCGATAATCCCAGTTATTCATCCCAGTAAGTTTCTATGTTGAAACTGTACCTACCAGAAACGGTTGTGACACCCAAATGGCCGCTGTGTCTTGTTGTACAGATACCTAAGCACAAACAATGGCATTTTGTCAATATTAGGCATTTCTACGTGTTCAATAAATATTGTATTTCAGTTGTTTGTTAAACATAAGTTTGGGCAGAGGTTGAAGTGTAGGTAGAACAGAAACAAAAACTAATTCGGAGAAAGAAATAAAGAAACAAAAAGTTTTGAAAGAAATCTACTTGGAGTTTCTGCAATATAGTTGTTTACCACTTGCCTTACTAATCTATAAATAAACTGGAACTTCATATCGTAGTAATCTATTCTTTAAGTAGTTATTGAAACCGATGTTTAATACAAAATAAAAATAAACGTATTTTATATTCGCTTAACTTTTTACTCACTTCATTTGTTTTTAAATCCATTTTTTCTCGTTAAGTGAAAAATGCTTCGGTCTTTAAAAAAAAATCTGACCATGATTCCAAAATAAACTCGATGGACCACAATGTGGCCCACCGGCCAAGGGTTAAACATGCTGGTATATCAAACACAAATGCATAATAAAATAGTTTCACTTACTGGAATCCATCAGGGATAATCTCTTTCATTGGTGTCCACGATAACACACCTTGCACGTGACCCTTCTGGTACCACCAAGAATCGTATTGTGTGTATCTAGATTTTTGTTGAGAAAGTTGATAAAAATGTTGAAATATAATACACTCAAGTAACCCACTTTACAAAAGTCTCAATTAATTATAACTTCTGGTAATATCTGTTTCGAGTGTCTATTAAAGACCGGCAAAATCACATGTATAAATATACCGAGAAAATCCTTGTTGTGCTATTATCCGTCGTTACGAGTGATAGCAACTATTCAACGCCTTGCACTGCCTGGTGAATACATGAAATCCATCTATCTTCTATATATATATAATTCTCTTCATGGGACCATGCGAGACAAGATGCAAATATGTGCAACCGAGCATGACGAATGACCATCGCTGGGGTCAACTAATCACAGTTAACGGTTGGAAAGCGAAGGTAGTTGAGGGGTGAGCAACAATGGTCCTTGCGTTTCACTTGCATTGTTCCTTCACAGAAAACGTGAGATTCGTATTGTACTGGTTATCACGTGCGCCTCATGCGGGCAAGGTCCTGGCTTCAAGCCCCAGCGAATACATTGTTTTTTTAAATCCTTTATATTAACTCGTGGTGTCTGCTTGCTTGCTTGTTGCCAAAACTTTGGATCGATTTTTTAAAATCCCTTATATTAACTTCACCGCCGTCTCTGTCGTTCGTCGTCTGGCAGGCGGGCGGAAAAAGAAAAGTAAAAAATGACCCACTTTCCGTGACGCCATCGAGCTGAAATTTGGCACACTGACCCGTGTCACCTAACAATGCATCGTATCAAAATTTCAGATCGATCGAACGTACAGTTATTAAATTAATGCATTTTTAGTTTATGTATATAAACTATATGTAGCGGTCGCTATTGTTTACATTTTACGGGTCACTTGACTTCACGAGGGGCCATCGGTGAACACATCTCGTGTTTTAACCAGGTGTACCGGCGTGCTTTTGTTTACATTTTATGTGTCACGCTGAGCTCGGTCCAGCGATCGGTGACAAGACCTTTCCCCTCTCCCAACCCCCCCCCCGGGTTAAAAGCAAAGGGGAGTTAAGACACATTCAGTCTGTAAATATTTGTCGCGTTTGAACATAATCAATACTTTTAGTTATGATCCCAAGGACAAACGGGAAACAGAAGTTCAGACCTTACTGGGACAAGAGTCTGACAGAATTGGTGAAGCGACGAGCAAAAGCACGGAAAAAGGCCGCTAGGCTGAAGACACCCGAAGCTCGTGGGGCGTACAACAGACTGACGGCTGAAGTCCGGGCCCCTGTCGACAAAGCGAAGAAGGCGAAATGGGTAAATACGTGCGAAAAACTCGACCTCGTAGACGGGAGAAAAGTTTGGCAGCTCTTAGATGCACTATCTGGCGCGGGGAAAACAAAAAATTCCAACCCTTTGACGACACCAAAGGGCCAAAGAGCTAGTGAAGTTAAGCGCGCACGAGCGCTAAACAAACACTTTGCCCAGGTAAACAAAAAAAGGCGCCAGATCTGACTTTAGCTGAACAATCGACCGAATGCGCAAAGACGGCTCAAGGAGACAAAGCAAGGGCCCTCAACTAGAGGTTTTCGCGGCCCCCTTCACAATGACAGAATTGCAAACCGCACTTAACAAGTGTCAAGCTGGCAAAGCACCAGGGCCAGATAAAGTTCACAATGAAATGCCCAATCACCTGGGCAGGACAGGCCGAATGAAACTGTTGAGTTTCATAAATAGATCTTGGACAACAGGCACGCTGTCGAAGCTATGGAAAAAGGCCACAATAACCCCAATTCCCAAAGAGGGGAAACCAGGCGAACACCCGTCCAGTTACCGGCCAATTTCCTTCACGTCGTGTGTGGGGAAGGTAGCTGAACGGTTAGTGAACGCACGACTCTACTGGTTCCTCGAAAAGACCAAATGCATTCCAATGACTCAGGGTGGGTTCCGAAAGGGACGCCAACCGATGGACCAGGCTCTCCGACTAATTCAGACGATTACAAACGAACTCCAGTCGAGGAATCACACCGTTGCGGTGTTCTTCGATCTGAAGCAGGCATACGACAAGGTGTGGCATGGAGGGCTACTTTATAAGTTGCAGCAGTTAGGTGTCACTGCGAACATTTACAGTTGGATAAAATCGTTCCTTACGGACAGAACGATCAAGACCCGAGTGGGGGAGGCATTATCCAACGAAGCGCGCCTGGAGGACGGACTCCCACAGGGGTCCGCCCTTAGTTGTACATTGTTCTTAGCCTACATCCACGACCTACAAGGTATTCTGGGGTCGCAGAATGCCATGTTTGCTGACGATCTGGCTATATGGAGTTCAGGAAAGGACGTCGCAACACTGCAGAACCGACTGCAGGAAGATCTGAATCGAATCGAAGACTATGCCAACCGATGGTGCCTAGTAGTCAATACGGAGAAAACGGTCCACTCCATTTTTACAAATGGACGGAATGCCCTGAAGCATGAGGTGGAGATTCAGATATGTGGGAAAAGATTGAATTGGGATCGGACACCAACGTACTTGGGAATCAAGTTGGACCAGAAGGTCCAACTACATACCCATGTACGTGAATTGTGCGCCAAAGCCACAGCTAAACTGTCCCTGGTGAAGAAACTGGGTAGCACTAGTTGGGGTGCGGACGCAAGACTATTGAGAGCTCTCTATCTCGGTAGTGTGAGGGGTGCCAATGACTACAGCCTCCCGGTCCAGGCCTTTGCGAGCCGTACGGCTCTATAGGGACTAGATCGAATACAAAACCAAGCTCTACGGTTTGTATGCGGGGCGTTACGTACGACACCCACAGCCACTGTAGAAATTATGTCAAACGTAGAACCACTGGCGATAAGGCGAGAAAAGGCAATCATGACCACGGTAGAACGATATCGTAGGTTGGAGCATGACGAACCCTGCTTCCAACTACAAGACCGATGGGTAAAGAGGACCCGACTGAAAAGACTATCCTTCATGGATATGGTCTACGAACTAGAAGACTCAGTCCCCATACCCAAGCACAGGGTACGAATGCGACTGGTCCCTGCTCGAGGACCAAATGAAAGCTTTGACTTGCCTGAACTACGTTTGACACTAGCAAATACAGCGGTGACGAAAGCCAGTCCCGTCGAGCTCCAGCGAGACGATACTCTGAAGACAATCGAGGCTTATGGCGACAGCGTGGTAAAAGTCTTCACGGACGGCTCACGCTTCAAGGGTGGCAGAAGTGGATACGGAGTACTGATTCAATACCCCCAACCTGGACCTGACAGTATTGAACTGTCAGGGCCGTGCGGAACCGCATACAGTAGTCACGACGCCGAACTGGAGGCGATCTGCAGGGGTTTGAAGGAAGTGCGCCGACGTCTAGCAAGAAGAAAGGTTTTCCCGACCGTCGTAGTCTTCACCGACTCACGGTTTTCACTCGAGACAGTGGGTCGATCCTCTCTGGAGACGAAAGCGGTCAGTGTCATTTTGGAAACAGTAGGTGAAATCCTAGCACGAGGCGGAAAAGTAGTCCTTCAGTATATCGCTGGGCACAGTGGCGAGCCTCCTTCAGACAGGGTCGATAGGTTGGCGAGAGAAGGTTCAGCTCAGCCCCAACCCGATCGCCCGATGACCCAGCTGGGGGTCAGATCGTGGCTTAAGGACCATTTCCGAGAGAAATGGCTTCAGGGCTGGGCCTCTGGAAGCACGGCCAGAAAAGTATTCCAGTACATGCCGTGACCGAGCAAAAGCGACTCCTGGTGGAAAATTGGACGTAGCAATCAGACGCTCATAACTAGAATGAGAACTGAACATTGTCCCATACGAAGCTACTTGTACAAGTTTAACAGTAGAAGGGAACTGGCCTGTCGGCTGTGTGGCCACCCGGAGAAGACGGTGGCCCACGTACTCGAAGAGTGCCCCGAGTTGTGCGGGGATTTGGAAGGAGAAGTCACGGTACCTGCAGAGGAGTACCTCTATGGCGATGCCCGCTTGATGAGGCTCGCATGCGATAAAATGAACCGGGTCTTAAGAGCCTAACGGCTCGACCCGAAAGAGAATGAACATTCCCGAGTTATGTCTCATATATAAGGGATTTATAGTCAAAAACTTTGTTTTTACGAGTTTGTTTTATTAACCCACATCCTCGTAAGCTAGCGAGCTGAAATTTTGCAAGCAGTTTCGTGCCGATGATAATAGCGATGTATCAAAATTTCAGATCAATTGCACGTACTGTCATTAAATTATTGAATTTTTAGATTATTTTATTTATCCTCTTTGTATCATGTTATTTTTTGAGATAGAGTGTCGCGGTGCGTATTATATTGAACAACCTTTCTGTCGCGCAATAAGGTGCGCATTTTATTGAAAACACTTTTTATAAACATATTCCTGATCGGTGCGCATTATTTTAAACATGTTTTACGATACAAATACAATTTTGTATTGTTGGATGGTCTTGAGCTGCGTATTATAATGAACATTCTTTTAGTTACTTCTCGTACATAAAGGATTTATAGTCAAAAACTTGTTTTTTTTACGTTTTTTTAAATTTCATTTTTTAAAATGTCTGTTTGTGCCCTTTCTTTTACCCATTTATTGCATACCATACGCCGCAGACATGCTCATCATAGACAGTGCAAAGAACGGTTGGGGGGGGGGTGAGAGTACAGACACAAAAAGCAGCACCAAGTAAATAAAAAATAGCGAGTAAACGTGAAGACATGCACACTGAGGTTGTGGTTACCCGCCTCCCATTTAATACTACCAACCCTTAAACATAAACTGTGATTGGCCAACCCTAGCGAGGGTTAGTCAGATTTAGGGTTGTTAATTGCGTGTGTTTTTTAAATAATTTTATTTGAAACCTATTATCGATTATGTAACTCCGACTTTAAACAGATTATCGTTTTATAGCTGACTTCATAGAAGTTAGGGGTGTACCGAATTTCGTCTGCAAATGTCTCGAAACCAACAATGAGTGGCTGTCGTCAACCGAAGTTCACTCGCGTTGTTTTGATTTCTTCGTGCTGTAGTTTGTGTCCGTTCTTTCTCCACTTTTTTTGCACTCTCCATAAGCAAGTCTGCGGCGTATGCTACGCGCGGGTTGTGTAGTTTATTATAATTCCCACCACTTTATACCCATACCATCATCACGCAATTTACTTCACCGGCTGACAATGCCTCGGCCCCCTCGCCTTCATGGCAAATATCAACTTTTTCACCTGCGTTTAGACGGTCACAAATAGAGTGACATCCATTTCACCCAATGCAGCAACAACAACAAAACAAAATAATAAATAAAAATAATAATAATAGTTTCCAGCCACCGTTATTGTTTGGTTATTACGGTATAATAAGACATGAATTATGTGTGACAGGACTGTCAATAAGCCTTATGATCTAGAACCTAATCAATTGGTTACTTACTGGAAAGGTATGGTGGTGCTGTTGATGTAGTTGACCACGTCAATGAGGGTTGTCTCGTAATCTTTGCCATTCTCTGTGTTGTAGTAGTAGTAGGCGCCTGAAATGAAGAGCGTCACAGATAAACATTTAAATAGTTCTGATTAATAAACACATGCAAGAGATCAGAAGCTCATAATATCAATGTATCAAAAAGTGAATGGCCTCAACCATGGTTAAGTTTTAATCAATAAAAAACTCAGTGCAACATTCGGAAAAACAAAATGGACTTGAGGTCTTCACTGGGCAAATAAAATAACACAACACAAATAAACTAAACTTATAAACTATGAAACTGACCATTGTCCGTCCAATATCCTAGATAATTCACCGTCGTGTCCATCAAGTTCCGGTAAAACTGTTGTTTGCCGTACAACTGCTTAAGGAAAAGTCCCCACCCGGACATCGCCTACGGTCAAAATAAAATGGGGATTACTCTAGACCAGTGCTTCTCAAAGTGGTGGTCCCCGGACTGGTGCCGGTCCGTGGGCCATCCACTGCCGGTCCGCAGACGTTCTCAAAAAAAGGACAGAAAAAATTGTCAGTGCAGGGAAAAAAGTGCACCGGTCCCTGGTGCAATGGAAAAAATTCCTGCTGATCCGCAATACTAAAAAGTTTGAGAAGCACTGCTCTAGACAACTGATATTTTTTTCTTCAATCTCAATATATACTTTTTGTTCAAATAAGAAAGTTGCGAATACACTACATGTATATAAATCTTAGATGTGGTTAAATAACTAGACCTAGGACATGCCATAAATTGTTGAATTTAATAGTCATCTTGAACAAAAACCCAGTAAAATAAGGTTTCACAAGAAATTTGATATATAAGAAACTGAATAATTTCAGAATTAAAAGTGGTTAGTATTGTGGTGCCCAAGGGTTTTTAACACATTCATGTACACTTGTATACAGACTTGACACATGAATGTACACTTGTATACAGACTTTACACATTCATGTACACTTGTATACAGACTTGACACATTGATGTACACTTGTATACAGACTTGACACATTCATGTACACTTGTATACAGACTTGACACATTCATGTACACTTGTATACAGACTTGACACATTCATGTACATTTGTATACAGACTTGACACATGAATGCACACATTTCTTTAGACATTTGAAAGTTCATTTATTTATAACTACATGCATATTTTCTCATGAACGTTCACGCATTTATATCCACAATCACACATTGCTATGGATATTCAAAATGTTTTAGGTGCATTAGAATAGTTCTTGAGTCTGTAACATTTTCTTCTGCCAGACATCACGCATTCTGACCTAACAATATCTACATTTGGACGAAAAGCTCATTAAAAATTTCCCCGCACCTGATTAATGCCCTTGTTACTATAATACACAACAAAGTCCACAGTGCAGTTGCTAGGAACAACGTCAACAAGTCCCATGATTCCATAGTGTAAGACTTGAATGGAGCTGTTGAGCTGGTTAGAGGCGGCCATAAATTTACTCATCGGGGAGATCACTATGGCATTGGTTGAGTTATCAAATATAACCAGTGGTCCCCCTTGCATTCCCGTGGTGAACGAAGCTTTGGGGCCCCATCTGGAGATCACATATGTAAAAATATAAAATTTTAAAAAATGAAAACACCAAAAAGTTTATAAAATACTTAACCTTGACTAAAAGGAAACTTTTTGACAAATAAAACAAAACTGTGTATACATATCCTCGAAAAAATTGGAAGGGGGGATCTAGGGGGGGGGTGAAGGGTTGAATGAGGAGAGGGGGTCATTGTGTGACGAATAATTGATGATAATTCCCCCCTCCCCCCCACTCTCATCTTGTCTGCCCCCACCTCTCGCTCTTCACGGATGTTATAACATTACATTGTGCACACTCTTATTTTATATCATAATATAAAACAGAATATACTGCCGTAATTCTAGAAATCTGAACATTTATATACTTGTCTTCATGTGGGACGCACTGATGTTCGTTAAATTATAAATTCTTTAGTGGAGGCATTAAACGGATTTAAAAAAGAAAATAGTGCACAATCGAGTGGACACAATTCGAGTGGACACAATTCGAGTGGACACAATCGAGTGGACACAATTTTCAAGTTGTTTACTTTTCATTTCGTATTATTCAGTTTTTTTAAGTTTCAGGGTACTTAAAATATCATGTTTGATTTTTGCGAATGAAAAATATTAACATACAATAATAACGCTGAAATATAATTTCATATATTTTCCTCACCTGTTTATAACACTTTAACCTGTGTTAAAGTGTATCTTCAAATAATGAACTTTTAAATTGTATCACCTTTGTTTGAAACACTAAAGCCTTTGGGATTTCTATTTGTCGTCACAAGTTATCGATGTCTGGTTCGGGGTGGAGGGGAATGGTCTTGAAAAAAGGTCTTATTTTTTTGGGACTCTTTTCCTTTGGTAGCTTTTGATTGTTCTATTGCTTATGTTATTGTGTGGGTGTGTGAGTGTATGAGTTTATGAGTGCGTGAGTATGTAAGTGCATGAGTGCTTGCGTTTATTGACTGTGTGAGTATGTGAGTGTGCGAGAGAATGACTGTGAGATTGTATGCGTGGCGAGCGTCAGAAAAGGATTGTCCACAAATGACGTCCCGCACCGGTGGAGGGGGTCGCCCATTTGTGACGACGTGTGACGAGGGAGGAGGGGATGTTTAAAAACTGTGTCGTCACATAAAAAACGCGAACCTTTAAATAAAAAATCCACTGAAATATTTGATTGCTTACCATTTATTTAATAACATTTTAAATGGGCTTCACACGTGCTACGATATTAGAGTGCTGCATTACACTAAATATACATGCTTAAACTTAAATGAGAAAAAAGTGATTTGAAACATGCTCATTTTCAAATAGAAAATATAATTTTTATGGGGGGGGGAGGGGAAAAGCTTTGTGACATCATATTGGAAGGGAGGTCAAACTTTTTGTGACGACGTGTAAAGAGGGAGGGAGGGGGTTGAAAATTGGCTAAAATCGTGTGACGTCATTAATGGACGGCCCCAAAAGGCATCTGTTGTCACAAATGCTAACTACAACAACACATTCCAAGGAATTTTTACCTCCCATTCTCTTCCAACTAATTCTCAGGGAACTAACCCCGTCAACACCTTATCTCCCCTTTCTCAAGGAACTAAACCCGTCAACAACTTACCTCCCCATTTCTCTGGGAACTATATCCGTCAACAACTTACCTCCCCATTCTCAGGGAACTATATCCGGTCACATATCCGCCATAAGCCAAAAACCCCAGCTCCACAGTTTTGTCCGTCTCTGCCCTGAAGCTGGGGAAACTGCTGATCACGTGATCTGAGGTCGGAGCTTGGGTTCCATTAGCCGCGGTGACGTAAGACTGAAAGAGTCGCACAAGATAAAAATCAGATCATACTTGTCAAATACCCAAATAATCGCCGCCTGAAACCCTCTCCCAGTGTCTAAAGGCAATACCTATGCATGATCTTTTCATTTTCAGCTAATGTTACTTTACAAAGTCAAGCATTTTTATTTTCTTTGGGAATTCCCAAAGGAGTGCTTTTCCCCAACCCCTTCCAACAAGATTCAATTCCACGTGCTGAGCTACCATGATTTTTTTTCGCGCCTCTGAAATTAATTTCTATGTTACCATCCCCTCCGACACAGCAGGTTTTAACCGTCAATTTTTATATTTGCTGAAATCAAAACCACAAGTATTGCACGAAACGCAAAAGCGGGTGTATTACCACGTTTTTATTAACTCACTTTCGTTCCTGTTTGTTGGTTTGTATGTCCACAATTTTTCAAATCTGCCAACGTAAAATTAAACCACTTCTGATGGTCCTCGAGATCTCAAAATTTTATCACAGATAGATCTTGGATGACAATGCATTGTATCAAAATTTCAGATCGATCGAATGTACCGTTATTAAATTATTGAAATTTTTAGTTTATCTATATATAATCATATTTATTATCCGTCTGCTCTTGTTTACATTATATTTACGTGCCGAGTTCACACCAACCCCGACCACATCAACCATGTTTAACATCAAGGGGAGATCAGTCATTTCCAGTCTGTAAATGTTTGTCGGGCAATGCGTATTATATTTGGACATAATCAATACTTCAAAACTCACCATAGCATACACTTAGACTAATTTTTTTTTAATCAATATACTCGATTTTCTCATCATTTTGCAAGAAGACTTAAAAGAATAAAATAAATAGAAGTAAAAAAAAAGATTTATAAAAACCACGTTTTCATAAGCGGACTAAAAGGAAGAAACTAATATTTTTTTCCACAGAATTGTGAAGGTAAAATCATTTTCTGGATTGATAAAAATTTCAAACTTATATGCTCAAGTACTATGATGTAATATGACTAAAAACGTGGGCGTTTGCCTAAAATGATTAGGGTTTACAAAACACGAGTAAGAAAATGAGTGAATTGAATTAGTTAAGCCTGAGAAGCGCCCGCTTCGAATTGGTTTCGAACATTTCTAAAACTGTTTTCAGATTCTACAATTAAAGTGTATTTACTTTTTTTTTAATTATAAAAATGTTTAAAAAACTATTTATGGGGTGGGGAGGGGACTTTTTCCGGTTGTCCTAGAAACGTATTTATATTATTTAATTTAAACCTGTAACTGCCTGAAAATCAGTGACTCTATGCCGATCCGGCTACTGACCGAGGATTAGTTATCAAGTCTTTAGAATGTTTTGTTTATGGTTGTTGAGTTCCCTGTTTAGAGAGTACCTGCGTGAATATGACCAGCGGTAGCTGAGGATTGACGTAATACTTAATGGTTGCTGCTGTGTTCAGTGTCCCTGCCTGGTAGTTGAACGTGGTGCCCTCCCACTGACCAGTGCCGTCTTGACCATAAGATGACGTCACATTGATCAGCTAGAAAGTATAAAATGGTGACACCAACATTAAATATTACCAAGCGGCCAGCACGTATAGGTCACAAGGTCGTACACACATTCGTCAACATGTTGTATTCCACAAAACCAATATCTATGTATTGTCGGAGCATCCGGGTAAACAGTTGGAACAGTTTGGTTTAAAAATTCAAATATATTGCTATTCCGTTTGGACTTTTCCCAAAAGATTTTTATTATTTCTAGATCAGTTTGAGTCAGCTTAGTGGACATGACCGAGAGGAATAACTTTCTAAAAACCTTAGCAAACCTTATAACATTGGCAAACTTATTGTTGCTTTTATATGTATCCCGAAAAACATTGTTTTTACGAAAACCTTGTCTCTAAAAATAGTAACATTACGTAATGAGATATGACGTTTTTCGGTGTGAGAAAGGACAAGCCCGCTGCAGTACAGAACTTAATTACGTCCCTTACCTTAATATCGTCAGATGTGAAAACATTCTTTGGAACTTTATTAGCAAACCAAAAGTTTAACTATTATAAAATATCTTGAGGATTAATTTTTGTTAACTTCAATTAGGCTAATTAATATCAACTTGATACACTGAAAATTTTAGTTTCCACGACATGTAACAGACTATAGTATTGTGTATAAATATAAAATGTCAAAATTATCTTTAGTTAATCGAAATATTTTATTTCAATTTCAATTGTTGTTTTTTTAAAATTGTTACATAGTGTGTAGGTTGGGGGTATTAAACCGTATAATCTCTTGTAACAGTCGCCATATGTTGTTTAACGCTATTTTAATTCTGATGAAATTTTAACCCACGACACTTTAAAGTTTCTTGTGCTCAGACTCAGTTTTATGATTTACAACGTTTAAATTTCTAATTTGTTAGATTTTATTTTACTTAATTAGAAAATACTAAATTTAAAATTAAAATCTTTACGGTCCATCGACAAGTATATTCAAATATTTTTGTTATCATTATAAATCTATTTATTTGTATTCAAAAATGACGTAGCAACACATACATTAAATGTATTAAATGCATTAATTGAAATCAAGCGATAGAAAAAAAACCACTTAATTATCTACATTTGGTGGTAAAAAGTTAAAGTCTTTCACAAGTAAGGAAACAATAAAATAATAAAATCATTCGCATGCATTATTGATAATACTGTTCATATTAATACTGTTCATATTCAATTTAAAGCAGGGGTGTCCACACTTTTTGCAAAGAGGGCCATATTTAGGACGCAATAATCTTCTGTATAGAAGGAGCGTCTGAAACAGATAAGATAAGATATTCCATAAAGTAAATATGTGCACGGGCCGGATCAAAATAATAAACAGAAATGATATACGTTGAGACCGAGTATACGCTTTTAAATTATGTCATTCTTTTTTCTTTGTCATTTCTATAAGGGAATTTTTTTCAAACATTAGAATTTAAAAAAAAATTGGATAAATAATATCCAAGTTATAGAATGAAGATGTCTTTTTTCTATTACATCACTTACAATAAATAAAATGTGTTGAAATATAACTAGAGCAGAAAATGTTAAGCATTATTAAATATTATGATGAACGAAATTTTTTTAAAGCATATTTTAAGTGCAACGACGAAACATTAATTTAATCTTCCCAGTCGACAAAAATTATAAAGTGACATAGATTTCTTCCATAGGACCTCAGCGATTTTCTTACACATAACAGCACATAACTTCATCGGCTTGTAGTAATGAATACTTACGTTGGTAAACACTAAAACAACATGGATTTTTGACATAATTTGATCTCATCATATTTGTTTAAACTTAAAGCAAATTATAGCTTCGGCTTTTCTGATACATTTAATGTCGTTGTTACTGAAAACATCCAGAAGTCAGTTAATTACTTAACATGAAGCCGTGGGCCAGTTAAAATGTAAACGAGGGGCCGCATATGGCCGCGGGCCGGACTTTGGACACCCCTTATTTAAAGCTTTAGCTTTCACCAGTGAGTTTAAATGTATCAACGATTTTTTGAGGGAAAAAAACGTACCTTCAAAGTTTTATCTGCAAGAGAATATTTAATGCCATCGTTGTTAAAAAATGTGTCACCACTGGTCAGCCATGGGGCGCCATTGACCAACAAGCGATAGTTTCCATCATTAAATATATCAACAAAAAGACCTTTCTGCGAGGCTAAGGATAAAATGCAATATAGATAAGGATTATTTTTTTAACCATTGCTGAAGATTTTGGAGCACTTCTGTGGAATAAATTGCATAAAAAAAATAAATGAAGAAAATGACTAGCCAAGAGAGCATTGCATCAAATATACAGAGAAGGAAAATGACTAATATATTTACATATACGAGCACAATATCCATGCCCTGCTATGTATTAAGCACAATAAAAAATATTATAAAATTATTTTGTTTTCAGCTCTCATTTTTCTCTTAAAACCTTAGAGATGAGAATAAAACATCACAAAAAAGATATAGTAAGACAGCAGCCCTACTTTTCATAAAATACCAATATCGGGTAAACGACAAAATAAACAGCATGATAAATTTTAATGAGGCACATCAATTTAATTTTTCTGTATTTCTCTAACAGTTGTGCCAAGATAACAAAGGTCTGCTAAAATTTCGTAACTCCAATGTACAAAAGCTCATATTATTATCATCCTATATAATAAAAGGCAATTTTCTGTGCGGTCATCGATAGCGATTGGTCCCTCAAGCTCTTACAGACTCCTACAGCCAATCACTGGCGGAGAAAAATGAAATCTCATTTACATATTGAACGACGTTCAAAACGAGTTATTTTTTGGTGCTGTTTTTTTTTCAAGAGTTTATTTTTAGCGGTGCGCGTTGGGATTTGTAGTCAAAAACTTTGTTTTTACGGGTTATTTATTATAACTCTGGACAGACCGCGGTGGGGGGGGGGAGGTAGGGTCTCTGGACGGACCGTGGTGTGGGAAGGGGGAGGTAGGGTCTCTGGACAGACGTAGGTGGTAATGTTGTGATGTCTTACCATGAACTTCACAGGTCACCCTACACTTATTCCCGTCCTTGGAAGGGCTTTGTTGCTAGTATGATTGATTATATGAAAACATTAACTCAAAAATATAACAGAAAGATTGATCATTTATTTAAATGTATCTAGGTCACATACATTTTCCCAGCGATCTTTCCTTCAAGTAGTAACGAAGCACACATTTGAAGATAGTTATGTCACTTAATAAACTGATTATTATTTTATTTGTTATTATCATAAAACTAATTATTTTTTCATCGTAGCTTTTATTTAGCTTATAAAATGACATTATTTTGTTAGTGCGTAATATATTTTAAAAAACGTAAATAACCAATAAAAGAATGTTCATTATAATACCGCAAGACCATCCAAATATACAAAATTGCAGCTGTGTCGTAAAACGTGTTTAATATAATGCGCACCGATCAGGAATATGTTCATAAAAAGTGGTGTCAATAAAATACGCACCTTATTGCGCGACAGAAAGGTCGTTCAATATAATACGCACCGTGACACTGTATCTCACATGATACATAGAAATAAATAAAATAATCTAAAAATTCAATAATTTAATTACAATTCATGCGATCGATCAGAAATTTTGATACATCGTTTTTAACATCGGCACAAGTCTGCCTGCCAAATTTCAGATCACTAGCTTACAAGGAAGTGGGTTAAAAATCGATCCAAAGTTTTGGCGACAATCAAGCAAGCAAGCAAGCAAGGGTTCAAACAGACACCACGAGTTAATATAAAGGATTTAATTATTTTTTTAAACCGTAAAGAACCAAGTTTTTCTCTATAAATTCTTTATGTACTAGACGTAATTATCATCGCCACAAAACTGCCTGCTAAATTTCAGCTAGCTAGCTTACGAGCAAGTGGGTTAAAAATCAATCCAAAGTTTGGCGACCGAAAAGCAAGCAATCAAGCAACCAGACACCACGAGTTAATATAAAGGATTTAATTTTTTTTTAAACGTAAAAAACTAAGTTTTTCACTATAAATCCTTTATGTACGAGAAGTAACTAAAAGAATGTTCATTATAATACGCAGCGCAAGACCATCCACACATACAAAATTGCAGTTGTGTCGTAAAACATGTTTAACATAATGCGCACTGATCAGGAATATGTTTATAAAAAGTGTTGTCAATAAAATACGCACCTTATTGCGCGACAGAAAGGCTGTTCAATATAATACGCACCGCGACACTCTATCTCAAAAAATAACATGTTACATAGGAATAAATAAAATAATCTAAAAATTCAATAATTTAATTACAGTACAAGCGATCGATCTGAAATTTTGATACATAGTTTTTATCATCGCCACAAAACTGCCTGCAAAATTTCAGCTCGCTAGCTTACGAGGAAGTGGGTCAAAAACCGATCCAAAGTTTTGGTGACTGACAAGCAATCAAGGTTTCAACCAGACACCACGAGTTAATATAAAGGATTTTAAAATATAAACTAAGTGGGCATCAGATTTCAAATTATGATGATTTAAGTTACAATTTTCAAGCAATGTTACGCAATGTTTCAAAGAACACTGTCATATATTGAACTAAATCATCTACCTTAAAGATCATTCTTTAAAAGTACATTTCAATATCGTTTTGTAAAAAAAACCTCTAAATTAAAAAAAATTTTTTACTATAAATCCTTTATGTACGAGACGTAACTAAAAGAATGTTCATTATAATAGGCAGCGCAAGACCATCCAAAAATACAAAATTGCAGTTGTGTCGTAAAACATGTTTAATATAATGCGCACCGATCAGGAATATGTTTATAAAAAGTGTTGTCAATAAAATACGCACCTTAGTGCGCGACAGGAAAGGTTGTTCAATATAATACGCACCGCGACACTCTATCTAAAAAAACATGATACATAGAAATAAATAAAATAATCTAAAAATTCAATAAATTAATTACGGTACGTGCGATCGATCTGAAATTTTGATACTTCGTTTTTATCATCGGCACGAAACTGCCTGCAAAATTTCAGCTCGCTAGCTTACGAGCAAGTGGGTTAAAATCGATCAAAAGTTTTGGCGACAAGCAAGCAAGCAAGCAAGCAGGCACCACGAGTTAATATAAAGGATTTTAAAAAAATTTTAAACGTAAAAAACCAAGTTTTTGACTATAAATCCTTTATGTACGAGACGTAACTAAAAGAATTTTCATTATAATACGCAGCGCAAGACCATCCAAAAATACAAAATTGCAGTTGTGTCGTAAAACATGTTTAACATAATGCGCACTGATCAGGAATATGTTTATAAAAAGTGTTGTCATAAAATACGCACCTTATTGCGCGACAGAAAGGTTGTTCAATATAATACGCACCGCGACACTCTTTCTCAAAAAATAACATGATACATAGGAATAAATAAAATAATCTAAAAATTCAAAAATTTAAATACAGTACATGCGATCGATCTGACATTTTGATACCTAGTTTTTATCATCGCCACGAAACTGCCTGCTAAATTTCAGCTCGCTAGCTTACGAGGAAGTGGGTCAAAAATCGATCCAAAGTTTTGGCGATAGACAATCAAGCTTGGCGACAGACAATCAAGCAAGCAAGCAACCAGACACCACGAGTTAATATAAAGGATTTTAAAACATAACAGCTTGTCACAGTGTTGTGTGAGTGTGTCGTTGTGCCCTACAGAAAACGCACTATTTGAAGATAGATCCTACACATGTCGTCGTTATACCCGTGATATTTCTTTACACTCGATACATTTACACCTTAGGTCTAAGACATTTTTTTCTGGAACGTATGTTAAGGTCAAATGAAATCTATAAATATTTTATTGTCCTCTTTTGTATAAAAGCGTTGAAGCTTCATAACAATGTAGGGTCTTTTTGTGTGTGCGTCCCATAACCTTGTGGTCGTAGTGGGTTCCAATGTTTCCATTAGAACTTTTTCGGGGCTTGGAAGACTTAGTGGCGCCCATCTCCTCTCCAAGTCACCTGAGCACTTTGTTAGTCATTAATCAACATTTTTATTGTGGCTTTAACGTGGGCTAGATACCACGCACCTCAGTATGTGAGGCGAGAGCACTATTGACTTCGCTATCCAGCCGCATTTTTATAAATTGATAAAAATAATACGAGGTAACTCAAAGTTAGGGTAACGTCCCAGCTAAAATCTACTTCACGCAAGTGGATTTTTTTAAAATGGAAACGGTTACTAATCTTTTGCTGATTAAGAACATAGATTATTTTTCAAAAATAGGATTCAATTCGAGAACTTAACATGTTTTAGATGTAGATGAAACAAAATACAATACATTCTTCACCAGGGAAAAGTTATTGACTTAACCTATTTATAACCCTACACGTAGGGATCGAAGTGAAGTGTCGTATCACTTCTGTATATGATGACATGGACTAGTGGAACTGTGCAATCGGAATGTTATGTTTTAGCAAAATAAATTCATGATAAAGAAATAAATGTATAGTTTCCATTACAATACATACAACAAACAACAAAGATAAACGTGCTAAACAAATATGTAATTTATTTTATTATTACGTCATTGCTTTAAATATAATTTTTATAATACGCATACAATATTTAAGTGTAATGCATTTTTAAATTACATTTAAAATAGTTACAAAAAGTATTATATTCAAATAGTTATTTCCCTTTGATGTATTTGGATCTCTTTATATTTATACTAGATATTATACAATAGCGCATTCCAACAAAGGTGTACTGCCTTAAAAGCTTTATTACGAGGTTCCACAATGCTCTTTAGCTTAGGGAAAATTGTCCCAATATTAGAGAATTACATTTTGTATACTTATACCTCTAACCCTAGCCAACTGAAGGTTGCATTAGCAAGAGTAAGCTCAGCGCACAATTTAGGGACCATTCATAAATGACGTCACTCGATTTTGGAAGATTCCCCCCCTCCCCCCTAGTCACAAAAAGTTAGACCCCCTCCTCTATGACGCCACGGCCATTTTCAATTTGAAAATTAGAATGTTTTAAATCATTTATTTTTGCAATTTAAGTATGTATTTAGTGTATGGCTGCACTCTAATAGTAATAGCGTAACACGCGTGAAGCCCATGTAAAACGTCATTAAATAAATCGTAGACAATAAAAAAAATGTAAGTGCAACTTTGATTTACAGCTGTGCGTTTTGATGTGACGTCACATTTCTATATAAAAACCCTCCTCCCCTTCGTCACAAATGGTCGACCCCCTCCATCCCCACTCCTCTCTAAGTGCGTGACGTCATTTATGGACGGCCCTTTAGTTGTAGTACAACTTAAATCACCATTTACCAAGAGAGATTCTTAAATGACTATTGGCAGGCATATTTTCAACAACGTAATCAAATGTTTAAGTTTTAAGGCAGTAAACTTCCGCCGAAAAGCGCTGGTATATAATATTTAGTTTTAAGATAAAAATCTTTTTCTCTCGCCAAATTACATTAAGGGGAAATAACCATTTAAATTATAATACCGTTTGTATTTATTAATTTTAGAGTGCATTACGTTTAAATATTGCATTTGTATTAGATAGCGCTTTTAAAAAAGTATCCGTTGAGGGTCGGGTTATCCGAAGCGACCGTTCGTCCCTCTCACTAACTAACGCCATTGAGCGGTACGGGTTTAGGGCCAGGAGCGCCAGAACGGATTAGCAAAAGGTGCCGTGAAGAACTTAGCGGACGCCAGCTGTGCGCCAGCTTCCAGTAGGTTAACACCCTAGGTAGGCCGTTGATGATCCCCCGCTTTGCGGCAGTCCTTAAACATAGAGACTCGTATGCTTTGCCGGGGTGGCGCCGAAGTTGTAGCGAGTCGAAGTAGCGAAATTCCACAACTACTTGTGAGGTCGCTAGTAAGCGACCGTTACGGAACGGGGGGGGGGCAAGGTGAGGTCTCTCAGCTGTGTGTCTGGGGGGGGCTTTTTGGTGAGACCCATGAAGAGCACTAGGCTCGGTGCTATTGACTTTCTTCCACATGTAGGTTCATTAGTAAACACTTCTCTGTCCCCTAAAAGTTGTACACCATTTGAATACGATCACACGTCTAGGCTTACAACGAAGGTTATGTCAATAACTTTTCCCGGTGAAAGTTTCTTGTGTATCTTGCTTCTTATCTGGCCAGTAATTTATTGAACCTCAGCCCTTTCCAATATTTTATGTTGTCAAGCCAAATTTTCCGCTGTCGACTTCTTCGCCGGCCCCCTTCTCCATTGCCTTGGACGATGATTTTTTGTCACGCTATCATGTCGCAGCACATGACCGATCCATGCCAGCTTGCGTCTCTTTATTGTCACTAAAATGGTTTCTGGACGTCCCTCAAAGGGGGTTTTTCTGTCCCAGGCATACTCATTGGTCTTGTGTTCCAGATAAGAGATCTGGATAATTTTTAAATCAGAACCATCCATAATATATATCTATATATTAGGGCTGTTATCGATTAATTTAAATTTAATCATTAACTTTTGAAAAATTATCGATTAATTAATCGATTATTTCGACTAACACCAAAATTAGAAATTTATGACGTCATTAAAATGAACATATCTCACGGACATTGAAAATTAAGAATATTTTGTACTAAATTTCATGACAATGTGTTGATACTTGATTTGTGCTGAAGGTGTACGTCAGCGATGTATTTGATCATTTAAAAGAGAATTGTTTATGGCAGTGAACACAGTAAACGTTTTCACCATCTTCGACTTTGCCATCCGCAGTTAGCTTAAAAACAACATATTTGCTCAACTTTCTAGTTATATGTTTAAATTTAACTGCGCTGATGCTGTCAGCAGGGCCGTCGTAACGCATAGGCCCGTTAGGCCACGAGCATATGGGCGCCATGGGAATATGTTTATTTATATATATTATGTATATTCATTTTTTATTCCTGCGGGGGAAGGGCCCAACACTATTTCTTTGCCCTGGAGCCCAAAATGGTGTAAAGACGGCTCTGGCTGTCAGCCATATTTTAGTTGACGTCTGCCGGTCAACATAAATTAATAAAATAAATGTTAATATTACGCAGGAGATGTTTGTACGTAAAAAAATATATAAATTATTATTAATTATTAATAATTTATTATTTATTACTCAAATTTTTAAAAAATATTATAACTATTTTCTTAAATTTTAATCGAATTTTTATCGATTAAAATTATTTTAATCGATATTTAATCGATAAAATTTTTAACGATTAATCGAGAAATTAATCGATAATTTCCGCAGCCCTACTATATATATAATTCACCAAAGCGGGTATGTGTAAATAAGCATGACGAATGACCCTCGCTGAGGTCGACCAATCAGTTTATGGTTTGGCAAGCGGAGATGGTGGAGAGAGGGGCAACAATGGTTCTTGCGTTGTTTCTTCACAGAATAACATGTGATTAGTAGTGTAGTGGTTATCACGTCCGCCTTACACGCGGAAGGTCCTGGGTTCAAGCCGCAGCGTAAACATTACTTTTTAATTTTCAAAAATGTGTGTTTATGCCATTTATTTTCCCCTTTTTGCGAACATGGCTGACCCTCGCTAGGGTCGGCCAATCACAGTTTATGGTTGGCAAGTTAGGATGCTGAAGCGTGGTGGGCAGGTAGAAAACCGCGAATTTCTCGAGACTAACAATGCGTCGGTGGTTCCCCCACCGACGTTCACTCGCTTTTGTTTTGATTTCTTCGTGCTGTAGTTTGTGTCCGTTTTTTTCTCCCTTTATTTGCACGTATGTAGTGTTTTAAAATGGGCAGTCAATTTTTTATGTACCAAGTTTGGTTAAGATTCCCCCATTTACCAAGTAGCCAGTGTTTAAAGTTTAAAATAATTTTCATATTTGTCTTCTATACAGACGATGCCGGTCTGTTGGCAAGTGATGCAGCGTTCACAGGCCTCGGCTATAAGGGTTCCACGCATTACCCAGCCGCCTTTAGGCCTATTTCTCCTAACTAATGTTAGGTACCCATTCGGAGCTGGGTGGACTTAGGGACGCCCTAGGCCCCAGAAACAAATTCTTGCCTTCACAAGGATTCGGTACGCCAGCCCAGCGCGCATGCCACTCGACCACCGTGCCACCATATAACTCATAAAAAGTATTTTTAAAAAACGAAAAAGTGCCCCCATCGGATGAATAAAATAATATTAATAAGAGATTTTGAAGGGAAAAAAAGACATTCGGGTCCCCTGTTACTAACGGTGTGTTGTTTATTTTAAAAACCCTTGCACAAATAGACGTGTCCATTTTTCTAAAGATCGTTTAAAAATAAAAATAGAATGGGGCATAAAGTCTTATATGTTTTTTTTTAATAAAAAAAGGAATGTACATCAGGGTTTAAATGCTCTATACTCTATAGTTAATTAATATAGGCCTTAAAGTTTTGTATGTACTAAGTTTGCTTAAGTACCACTCATTTACACAGTAGCTAATGTATAAATCATTTTTATATAGCTCATAAATGAAAAAAACACACACGATATTTTGGCCGCTAGTCCCCTATGAGTGGTAATTTGTAACAGAAAATTGTACCAGAATCCTTGAGTGTACTCAACCATTTCCCAAAGTTTCATATATATCCGAATTATGTAGAGTTATTTAGAACAGGAACAAACGAAGGAAGCGCAATCTATAGAGCTTCGCTTTTACACAACAAAAGTACGTATACCATAACCTCTACCCTTAAGGAGATATAAAGAAAACCAATTCTGTATAACTCTCAAAGTCAACTGCAATTATACAACTTCAACACACACGCGCGCGCACACACACACACATATATATCATCATTATCAGTCCCGTGACCGTTGCGGTCGTTGGGGGAGCGCATGGACACATCAACAGATAACGATCTCCACATATGGCTATTTTGAGCGGCAGCCAATAATTCATGCAATTTCATCCCTGTCCATTCCTTTATGTTGTCCAGCCAGCTTTTCCGTTGTCGACCTCTTCGCCGGCCCCCTTCTACAGTGCCTTGAAGGATAATTTTTGTCAGGGTATCATGTCGCAGTACATGACCGAACCATGCCATCTTGTGTCTCTGAAATGTTGTTATGATGGTTTCTTGATGACCCGCAATAGAGTTTATTTATAAAGCTCAATGAATGTATCCCTTACGCGTATTTTAATGTAACCCATGCATATCTGAATGTACTCCATTTTTATTGTTCCCTCTTCGTTTAGTTGCGTTATTATCCTACTTTAATGAACTGCCACTCTTGAGTATGGCGGGGAATACAAGAGACGTAAAGATGACTACGCGGAGTTTGATAGGTTTAAGTTTGAGAACCACTGTTATCCCCTCCTCCTCCCAACGCCACCTTTCCTACTTACCTACTTGACTTATCCAACAACTCACAATTGATATTGTCACAAGTATCACGAATTTATTCATATTAACAGATGAGCCAACAGCTGCCGCCTCAATCAGCTAAAACTAAATCTATAGCTACAACACTTGATCCTGAACTTAACTTTAGCAGGCTTGAGATCACTTCAATTGAAATAAATTCAGGAAAGATAACTCCGCAAAGGTTAGATAGCTGTTATCTCATTGACTGATGCCCCTTACCGTTATCGAGCGACCACCATGAGAAATAAATAGATCATGATAACAGAGTTCATTTGATGACAGGGTTTAACAAGTGGCGTCCATGTTTTGAATCTGATGGAACGGACATCATACTGGTCAAAATTTGACCAAAATGGAAAAATGAACAGAAAAGAAGTAACCCAAACTAAAGACGCAAAGTACTTAGGGGCCGTCCATAAAGTACGTCACGCTCCAGAGGGGGGAGGGGGTGTAAGAAAGTGTGACAGTTTGTGACAGGAGGAGGGGGGGTCCGGCCATGTGTGACATCACGCTGTTTTATATTAAATTTTGATTATTTTGTTAATAAAAAACAACATTTTTTGTTAGAAAGTGTGACGTCATTTAGGGGGGGGGGTCCAAGATGTGTGACAGTTTGTGACATGGGAGGGGGGGGGGAGTTAAAAATGGTAAAAAATAGCGTGACTTTCGTTATGGACGGCCCCTTAGGAGCAATAATAAATGAGAAACTATCATAGAATACCCATGCCCATGTCAATGAAGTTATTAAAAAATCAAACAAAACCTTGGGCTTTATATAAAGGAACTTTTACAGATGTAATAAAAATATAAAAATAAAATTCTACCTCACTTTGGTGAGACATGTACCAGAATATGCATCTTCTGTATGGGACCCATCCACCAAAGAAAACATTGATAAACTAGAACAAATTCAAAACAGAGCTGCCAGATTAATTACTGGAGAATATTCAAAACTGACAAAAGTAACTCCATTAGTTAAATCATTAAACCTTGAAACGCTAGAGCAGGGTTCGGGGAACTGTTTGTCTGAGAGACCTATAAACACCACATATTTTGAAAAATAATTCTGTGAGAGCCATACGTTATGCTTAAAACTCAAAATTCAAGTAAATACATGTATTTGCATTTTGTGTAATATCAACACTAAAAGTAAAATAATTATTTCTTTGAATTTTTTTTTAAATATACAATTTAGATCAAAGGAGTCTGAATAAGCTTTTTTAAAAATAATCGAACATTTGTCTGAGAGCCAGATGCAGCCATCAATAGAGCCACATCTGGCTCGCGAGCCAAGGTTTCCCGACCCCTGCACTAGAGGATTGAAGAACCAAGAGTAAAGTAGTACAGTTGAACCTCTATAACGAGCATAATTTGTTCCAGAGTCTTACTCGTTAAGCGAAACATTTGTTATGTTATTGTTGAGCCTTCTCGTCCATGAGGGCATCCACCGATCATCGTCGGCATCTGCGATTCCTCCAAGGGCATAGGCCACCTACAAGAGACCTCCAGGCATCTCTATCCCCAAAAAATCAGTATACGAAACATATTTTCCCATACAAATCAATGTAAAATACGATAATGCGTTTCATGTTAAAAAAAAATTTCATTAAATATTTTTTTATTAAGATTTATTCTAATAAAATTACTTATGAATTGTTAAGTAGTGTAACAACTTGGAATACAATTTAGATTTGAAACAAAAAACGTAAACAAAAATATGAATTTATGACAAATAATGAATCCTTTTTTAACTAGAAAACTGTCCAAAGACATTTGTTTTTGCCGACGTTTCAAAATTTGACGAAAATGTGTAGGAACCGTTTCGTAAACAGTCTTGACACTCCCTTTGAAGCATCCATCTCCTTAATTTTGTTTTTGTTCCCGAGAATAGTGCAGATCATTGATGTTGACCGATTGGTTGTAAGTGCGGGTTTTATTAGCCACGCTCGCACCTTGTTCTCGCTTTTCAATGATTTTACGTTTAATTTCAACAGTTCTTTTTCTCTCTTATAATTGTCTTGTGTTTATTTTTCTAAGACATTTTAGCCCAGGTTATTATACTTTGCACATAAAAAAATTACGAATACTGTCTGAATTCAAACTTTGTAAAAACTGATGACAAGCCACAAGAAAACAATATGCTTACAGAGTGCTAAACACATACTAATGCATCAGGGCGGAGGTATCAGATTACAAATGAATTTCCCATTTCTGCGTCACTCGTTATGCGAAATATCACTCATTAAGGGAGCAAGTATTTCCACCACTTTTTTTTTGTTGTTGTTGCTTGTTATGCGAATTACTCGTTATGAGAGGTGCTCGTTATGAGAGGTTCCACTTTAATTATACATAAAGCAAATAATTCTAATTTAGAAATACAACACAAAGATAACTTAATACAACCGTCAGATAGACATAAGGATAAAAACACCTTCCTTATTCCGTATGCAAGAACAAACACATACACATTCTCGTTATTCCGTGTGGAATGGGTTGCCAGGACAACCAACACTTTATCAACATTTAAAACTAAAAGAATGCAGGACTAGACACAAACCATAGATAAGCATAGGATGCAATAATCTTCTGTATTGAAGGAGCATCTGTAACAGATAAGATAAGATAAGATGCAGTAGCCTATTGTCTCTATTATGAGCAATATTAATAATAAGAGTATTGAACATAGGTCCTTGATCGGAAGAAATATCTCTATTAAGAGATCAGTGCAGTAATTTATCTATTAAGAGATCAGTGCAGTAATTTATCTATTAAGAGATCAGTGCAGTAATTTATCTATTAAGAGATCAGTGCAGTAATTTATCTATTAAGAGATTAGTGCAGTAATTTATCTATTAAGAGATCAGTGCAGTAATGTATCTATTAAGAGATCAGTGCAGTAATTTATCTATTAAGAGATTAGTGCAGTAATTTATCTATTAAGAGTGTAGTAATATCTCTATTAAGAGAGCAGTACAGTACTACATGTGTATCTTTATTATGAGATCAGTGCAGTGATAGGAAAAACATTTCATGTGAAAAGCAGTTAATTGGTCAAAGGGATGATTTATCAAAAGGTTTCATCAAATAGATACAATATTACATGTACTAGATACAATATTACATGTACTAGATACAATATTACATGTACTAGATACAATATTACATGTACTAGATACAATATTACATGTACTAGATACAATATTACATGTACTAGATACAATATTACATGTACTAGATACAATATTACATGTACTAGATACAATATTACATGTAATAGATACAATATTACATGTGCTAGATACAATATTACATGTACTAGATACAATATTACATGTACTAGATACAATATTACATGTACTAGATACAATATTACATGTACTAGATACAATATTACATGTACTAGATACAATATTACATGTACTAGATACAATATTACATGTAATAGATACAATATTACATGTGCTAGATACAATATTACATGTACTAGATACAATATTACATGTACTAGATACAATATTACATGTACTAGATACAATATTACATGTACTAGATACAATATTACATGTAATAGATACAATATTACATGTACTAGATACAATATTACATGTAATAGATACAATATTACATGTACTAGATACAATATTACATGTACTAGATACAATATTACATGTACTAGATACAATATTACATGTACTAGATACAATATTACATGTACTAGATACAATATTACATGTACTAGATACAATATTACATGTACTAGATACAATATTACATGTACTAGATACAATATTACATGTACTAGATACAATATTACATGTACTAGATACAATATTACATGTACTAGATACAATATTACATGTACTAGATACAATATTACATGTAATAGATACAATATTACATGTACTAGATACAATATTACATGTACTAGATACAATATTACATGTACTAGATACAATATTACATGTACTAGATACAATATTACATGTACTAGATACAATATTACATGTACTAGATACAATATTACATGTAATAGATACAATATTACATGTACTAGATACAATATTACATGTGCTAGATACAATATTACATGTAATAGATACAATATTACATGTGCTAGATACAATATTACATGTACTAGACTTCCCAAAAGCATTTGATAAAATTTCACCACTCTAGTTAACTAAAAAAAACAACCAACTTATAATTAAGAATCTCTGGTTCCCATACATCATTGGATCCAAGACTTCCTTTTAGATAATGAGCAAACTGTAATAATTGATGGATCTAAATCAGCACTTATGTAACTTCTGTATGGGACCCACACACCAAAGAGAATATAAACAAAAATTTAGAGTTGCAAGATTCAATATTGGTATATATTTAGCATTGACAAGAGTAACACCATTAGATAATTCATTAAAACTAAAAACACTATAGGATAGGATAGGAGATCAAAGAGCAAAATAGTAATTATACAAAAGGCAATTCATTTTAACTTGGAAATACAACACAAAGATATCTAACACAATCCTTGGATTGACATAGGTATTAAAAAAATGCTTTTCTTATTCTGTGTGCAAGAACAAAAACAAAATCTCATTCTTCCCAACTGGAATTCAAGTGCCTCATCAATCCAGGAAAACCAACACACTAACAAACTAACACACTAACAAACTAACAAACTAACACACTAACAAACTAACACACTAACAAACTAACACACTAACACACTAACAAACTAACACACTAACACACTAACAAACTAACACACTAACACACTAACACACTAACAAACTAGCACACTAACAAACTAACACACTAACAAACTAACAAACTAACACACTAACAAACTAACACACTAACACACTAACACACTAACAAACTAACACACTAACAAACTAACAAACTAACACACTAACAAACTAACACACTAACAAACTAACACACTAACAAACTAACACACTAACAAACTAACAAACTAACACACTAACAAACTAACACACTAACAAACTAACACACTAACAAACTAACAAACTAACACACTAACAAACCAACAAACTAGCAAACTAACAGCATTTAAAACCCTTTTAAAAATGCCAGACTAGACATAATTATGTGTATAGAAGTGGCATCCCTCAAAGATGAGATCATTCTTGGTATTTGGTGGTAATTGTCCTACACAATTATACAGTTACATATATATAATGCAGTCAAATGTTTAATTATTAAACAAAATAAAATCATCTCAATAACACAGGAACAAATTTTTTTTCATTTGTGGACATAATTGAACTTTAATTATAAAAGTAAAATGACTTTTGGAATACTCTTAAATGGTTCAAACTCCATCAGTAATCAGTAACCTGTAGCATTGTCTTTAGTTTTATTTGCAAACTTATTTTAAATTATTTATTATTATTATAATTAAGTTACAAATAAGAAAATTTGGATTTCTTTAATGATGTTTTAAAAAACAACATAACATCAGGTTGTTGGAAAATATTTTAAAAATATATTTAAGCTCAATATTGATATTTTTATGTTGTTTCAAAATAGTTTTGTGTTTATTAATTCAATGATGATTATTTTTTGACTGCTCAACTATTTGTTACCTGCGAGTGACTTTTTGCAGTCATCATTGTCCAATGTTCAATAACATTTCAACATTTTTTCAATTTTATGGACTACAAAATTGAATACTAAATGGAAAAAGTCTAAAATATCAACAGTGTAGACAGTAATAGGGGTTAAGTCATGCCAAGGTGCATGACCTTCTAGAAATGCTGATTCTACTGGCATACGCTGAACTTGACCCTTGGCTGTTGTCACAAATAATTGTCTGGATGGGGCCTATGTCAATGACAAAGTTAAATGTTACAGTCTCATGGGCATTCACTCCCAGAGTAACAGTCACATCCCCTGGAGTGGTCTGTATGGAGGAGAAGCGTTTGCTGGAGAGAGGCACCCATTTGTCTGGCTCACCCAGGAGCACAATATTTGTTCTAGAAGTAGAAGAGAAATTACAAGGGATTATTTTATTACAGACTTCTTTCTAAAATATTTTTCATATCAAAATATTAGTCTTATAATAGTCCCATTATAATTTTTTACAAACATTATCTTCATAGTATCCTAATGTTTAGAACATCATATGGGTCAGTAGATTGTTTAATACAGTATGCTTTATATAGATTAACTCATATTAATACATTTGACTAAAACTACTCTCATACATGATATTTTTCAAAACATGTTGAACCCATACAGCATGGTGGCTGTATAACAGATAGTAGATTCTCCCGAGAAGACTAAAACAACAATAATACAAACCCATTTCCCAACTGTACAACAGGAGATGTGTAAAAAAGGCAAAAGTTGACATCAGAACAACTTGGTCCGAGGCTGAGAGGAGCAGATTCAGAAAATGGCGCCGGTTGCTCGGTGGGATCTGTGCCAGAATACACTACACTCTTGGGAAGCTAAATAAATGATCAAATAAACACTCAACAAATTAGCAGCGAAATGCTATACGAAAGATGTGAGATCAGTCAAATTGTGTCTCTATTATCAGTAAGTGAGTTTGAGTATACATTAAGGAGAAATCAGAGGCGTCACTAGGGGGACCGCACCGGGTGACACCATGACAAGGGGTGACACC